>JAHWFO010062673.1:820952-902136 GCA_023313115.1 Rhysida immarginata | reverse complement strand
ATGAGAATTTCCAAGGAGACTGAATAGGATGAGGTGCAATTGAGTTCCTCGCACGTTCTCCTGATTTAACATCTTTAGATTTTTACTTAGGAGGACCCTAAAGGATGCCTAATAAAACAGCTACACTGGCGGCCCTTCCAGAAGGAATTGAATCGGCATGTGTAGTAACTCTGCCCAAACAACAGTCGCTGTACTAATAAGTGTAATTTGTATTAGTATTAAATGTTTATACACGTTTATATTGTGTTCAAATGTGTATACATTTTTTGGCGGACTTTACAAATGTTGATGGGTTTATTAACGTTAACTGCAGAGGTTCAAGTGTAGTTTGAAAGTTCATGGCTATAAATTTTAATAAATTTTAATAAAACTGCTTCTAGTACCCAATCGCTTTAATTCCATTCCGATGGAATGTGTGACCGCAGAATTTTATCGCGAAAACAATTCCCACTGTCCTCGGTCGGAATGTCATTTAGCGTTTCGAGGATTGTCACGTTAAACATCGCACGATCAGACTTAGTACATAGGTATAGCGGAACACTGATCGCAGAGAATTAAGCTTTATTCAGAATTTTAACTCTCCTGGGCTCTATACAGATAATGTCCAGGAGATAAACGCCTTCGCACTCTGGTATTGCTTAGGAAAATCTCGATATAGATCCAGATCCCTCGATTTTGGCGCACGTATAAAATTATGCGGTTTCCATTAAAAAATCCAAAGATGACACCACGCCACTTTTCACTGTGTCTTTATGCAAATTTTGCGATCTGTAACGGGTGCGCGAATGCTGGGATCTACCATTTTTCGAAGGGTTTTTTTTTTATCAATGTTCTTGAAAATCAAGGTATTCGTGACTGTGATGTCACGTTTGTGTGTAGTGAACTTAACGTGAAACACAGAATGTGATACTTATTGAGTAGTAATTGCAATATCTTAATTACAATAAAATGATTTGATACATAATAAAGCCATTTCTGCTTGAAATGACTAATTTTAGAATTAGCATCAAAAGTTCATTAATCGTGATCCCTGAAGACAGTCAGTGGGAGGAGGCATCAAGCGTACGTCATTCAGTGTAGCCGGTAACCCGTCTATCATGAGAAGCGAGGCAGCCTTGGTTTTTGCTGGGAAAGACCCAGACATAATAAAAGATATCATTAGTAACGTCTCTGGCACCTCTTTCCATAATACTAATGATAGAGTTCTTAAGCACTTAACTAACAAGGGAATCCCTCGAACATAAATGTCACAGATTTCCACCAAATTGAAATATGTTACTCATCTGAAGCTACTATAGATACTTGCAAAATAAGAGAGTGCGAAATTTTATTTCTTTCAAAATAAACCGCGAAAACGAAAACATTTGAGCACTCATAGCCATACACGGACTCCATTGTTAAAGTGGATAGGCTATGTGGGATTCCCTTGTAAGTTATATTCTTACAGTCACAGTTGTTCTTCCAAGCCAGGAAGATTTATTCTTGACACAAGTAAACGGAATTGCTTAGAACGTCCTCGTACGGTGCTCCGAAGCACGAGGTCGGGAAACGGCGGCGTACGTGGCTGCTGGCAATCCTATCTGGTTCCCGCGTTGCTCTCGGCGTACCGGAGCAGACCTCGGTGCGTAGCTAGACCAGAGACAAATGAAAGAAAAAGACTGGCAGTGACCTCCCCTTTAGTGGTGCCTTCGCGCCGCCATATTACTTTCATTTGTCTCTGAGCTAGACAACCACTTCTGGCCATTCCATGTGTGGGCGGTTTCTCGAGCGCTTATTTCGTTCTCGTTATCGGAGCAGCTGTGCTCTCCAGTTCTGCTTATCGATATCCGTCTTTCTTCATCCCGTCGGCTCGTGCGTCCTCCCTCGTTGCTTGTCTAGCCGTCCCGAGTTGGCAACCCGTCTCCCACTTCCATTCTGTTGCCCTTCGTACCCGTTACCCCCTTTTCTCGTCCTTCCTCGCTCTTCTTTTCTCTCTCCCTCCTCTCGAAAACGGCGACGCAAAGAGTTTTGGTTCCCTTTTTTCTAATCGCTCATTGGCTGTTTTTCGTTCGGCTTTGCTAATGAGCGATTGGCACAACCACAAATCGCACTGGGGAGGATGACCGGTGAGTAATCATTTGTTTACTCCCAATCACCTTCGATTTTGATGACACTATGAAAGTGTTTTGATGTGTACTGTACATTATGAAGCATGTTCAACAAAAAGCAAGTCATTTATTTTATCATTTTTGATGTAATTTTTTTTATGAGAAGATACCAAAAATATTGCCTGATGCCAAAAAGTCAAGGGATTTGGGGTATATGTAAAAGGTTAAAATAATCGGGGGGAAATACAAATTTAATAATCTTTCTCTAGACAAAACTGCTGTCGCTTTCAAATTTTATTTTTTGTAGAATATTGTGCTATATATATCTGCGTGCTTTTTTGTTTCTTTTTCTGCTCAGAATGTCTGTTTGCCAAGTGATAAATAATCGAGTCGAGTCAATCCACCATCTGCTGAGATTTTCTCTTTTCTTTATCCCCATCCCTAGTGCCGCCACGTTTTGAAGTCAAGCAAAGCAACGTGACAGCTGTTATAGGCGAGGACGCCGTGCTCACGTGCGAAGCCCTCGGTGATAAACCACTGAACGTCACGTGGAGTTTTGCTAAGCAGTCTTTACACGCCAGCACCCGTCACAGGTAAGGAAAGGGTCATTTTTTACATTTGCACTTGGGCAATATGGAATGGGTTCTGTGACTTGGAAGTCTTAAGATAGGGGGAAAGAAATTCTTTTTAATATGGTCCCACAAAGTTTCAGACCAACCCAAAATAAAAAAAGAGATATTGCAACTCGGCTTTGATCTTAAAGAATATCCCAAGAAACTTTTTAAATCAGATATTGTAACTGGTTTTTATGCCTAAATTTTTGAAAATAAAATTAAATGAAGATGAATGACTTTTTGAAAAATGGGACAATAAATTTTTTGATATATTAATTTACTCATAATACAGGGTTTCCCAAAAGTTCGGTCTCACACAATGTTAAGTCATGCGCAACAAGCTTATACGAGGGGCGTTCAAATTTGACCTGGACTTAATTTTTATAAAATCAGGAAACTACAAAAAAAGCACACACCAGTTATTTCTCAAAGAACTTTCCTTGCTTCTCTGTACATTTTTCCCAGCGTTCTGGGAGCATCCGGATACCGGTTCTGTAGAAATCTTCAGGCTGATGTCGAAACTACGTCAGAACAGCTTTTTTCACTTCCTCCTTGGAGCCGAACCTCTGCCCTCCCAAGAACTCTTTCAATGGTCCAAAAAGGTGATAGTGGCAAGGAGAGAGATCCGGACTGTATGGAGGATGTGGAAAGATGTCCCATTTGAGTTCCGTCAGTGTGTCCATAATCAGTTTGGCTGTGTGTGGTCTGGCATTGTCTTGCAAAAAACAAACACCACTGGAAAGGAGTCTTGGTCGCTTTTTCCTTAGTGCCTGCTTCAGGAACGTCCTCAAAATGTCAAAGTAGTAGGGTGCATTCATGGTTCGACATTCTTTCAGAAAATAGACATGAATGAACCCTTAATATCCCAGAATACAGTCGCCATGACTTTCATTGCCGACGGTGTCATCTTGAATTTCTTGAGTCAGTGTGTCGCCACTCCATGCTCGCACGCTAGCTTTCAGGAGTATGGTGATGAATCCATGTCTCGTCGGTGGTCACAACATGCCTTAGAAAACTGTCACCTTCCCCTGTCATATCGCTGCAGCAGCATGAAACAGGTTTCCACCAGAGTGGTTTTGTGATCTTCGGAGAGTTGCTTAGGACCCATATGGCATAGATCTTGTTGAATTTCAGCTGATCGTGAACGATGGTCTCCACATTGCCATTACTGCCTCCCAACAATGAAAGTTTATATTTTTACAACAATGAAATTTACAAAAAATTAAGTCCACGTCAAATTTGAACGCCCCTCGTAACTGCAAGGCTCAAGAGGGACATCAACTTGAGCATTTGTTGCCATATTGCTTTTCCTACCTGAAACAAAGGCTATAACATAGCAATATTATACTTAATCATCTATGACACAAGATTTTTGCCACACATTAGATACCAAATAAATACATAAAATGGTTCTACGGCTCATAATAGTAGATCATAGTAGGAAAACGGCATAGACACTATTAGACTGGCGTATCATGTGAGACGATAGATGAAATCCGAACAGTTTATCTCTAAAGCCTATCAAAAGCTGTACGAGTGGATCATATCAGCTGAACTTTGCAAAGAAAGGTCCACTGTACATAAGTTCCTTCAGAAAAATATACTGAAAATATGCTGAACTTCGCAGCGAAACATCCTGAGCCGCCGCTGCTCTTCCTTTTCTCTACCGACCCGGCACCAAAAAACGTTTTCATTAATTGGCATTTTATTAAAGGTAATTGTTTATCATATGTATGTACTCTGAATAGTGATAAGTGATTTAATTTCGACAGCCATAATATTTTTTCCTATGATAGAGGCCATCTTTTGTTCTGTCGATGCCCAGTATCTTCTATGAGCAGTTTCTGCAATAAGCGAATATATCAGATAAAACATGATTATGTTATTTCGTTCAAAATATTGTTCTGGTATACATTTTTTATGGAGGCCCTATATAAGCCTTTCCGCTTGAATAGTATTATTCGCTGCAGCAAATGCTTTACGCAAATATTACAAAATATTTGAATCAACCTCTGACAGATACTCGTAGCCCTTAGAGAGACAAGTAAACATGCATGGAAAAATGGATCCTAATAAAAGTGCATAAGTAAACATGTTGAGTTTATCAGACACCTTTATATCCTACATTACTTGACTTGTATAGCTGAACAAAAAAACTGTTTTAGCACAAAGCAAGCACTGTTAACAGAAAATTCTCAATTTTTTTAGAGAATACTTAACATAAACTTTTGACCTAATGTTGCGAAAACGCAATTTTTTTTCATACACGATTTCTGGCTAAATAATATTCCTACTTGTTATACCTCTTAGCAACTGTGCTTTATAAAATTAATAACTTGTAACTTAAGTAAGTTTGTTTTTTAGGATCCACTTTATTACTCAGTATAATTCAATAAAAAGTTTTGGCCAGGGAAACTTTAAACGCACTTTGAACTCTTCCCCTCATGTTTTAATAAGTTGTGATTTTAATTTCCAAGTTTGTCACGTGTTTCCTGCTAATAAAGTAACCCTTGGGGAGGCCTTTGAGTTGATTCGTCGACGAGAAACTGTCGTGCTTCACTGACCGCAACCGCGCCGCAAGCGATCCGAGCCGAGTGCGCAGAACTCCGAGGAGACGACGGCGACGCACGGCGGCTCCATTAGCTGCCCTGCCACGGTTGCCTTTGAACTGCTTTCTCCTCAAACAAACAAAAGAAAAATCCTCGCATTTATTTTTCTTCATTGTCCTCTTTTCTTTCCTCCCATCAGGTACAGGGTGAGTGAAAACTCGTGGGAACGAGGATTGACATCGCAGCTGGTGATTGAGAGAGTAGAGCGACAGAACAACGGCGACTACCCTTGCATCGCCACAAACCCATTCGGACGAGAAGAGACCCTGATTCACCTCATTGTCCAAGGTGAACTTTCTTTTAATAACATCATAAAAGACTTATTTATAAAAGTTAATATTTAACTCGATTTAACAAAAAAATTATATTTTGCTTGAGATTCGTACAATTGGAGCCGCTTTGAAATCTCTTGACGTGGATGGGTTTATTTAATGTCAAAAGTCAGTTGTGCTCGCTTTTCGTTGACACAGAGCCTCCAGAGGCTGTGACCCAAATCCGAGTGGTTGAGACGGGCAGCCGACGAGTGCAATTGGCGTGGAATCCACCGTACGACGGCAACGCCCCCATCGCCCTCTATATCCTCCAGTACAAGGAAGGCTCAAGTGAGATTTCGCTCATCGATTTCTTTTTATCTACCCCCTCCTTTCCCTTCTTTTTTCTTTTCAAGAAAATTCCTTTTCAAATTTTTACGCACCAATTGTTCTAAGTCTTCCTTATGCCTTCCCCATTGGCAGACGAGAAAAGTTCCCTTTTAAAGATGGCACACGTATGTAGTGATTGTGATCAGAAGGAAAAAAGGACCAAAGTGTCCATTAACAACATTTAAAAGAGATTTAATTAATGATTTGGCAAGCAGAGTGTCATTTACATAATTCTTTTACACGTAAAGCTTTTTGCGAATGCTAAAATTAAAGTGACCAGTTTTTTTCAGTTCAAAAAAATCTTTACGTGATACTTCGAGAAGACCAAAAAAAAATTATGCATTCGTATAAATGTTGTTCAGTAAATAACCAACCAAGCGGCACGGTGCTGGAAAGGATATTTCCAAGATGAATATGCAAAGCAGGCAAGGTTCCTTCCAATATAAGGCAAACACTTATATCCATTTTCGTGCACCTAGTTGACAATGGAAGCGTCCGCAGTTGAGTGACGACGCGTAATCCGGTTCGCAGATGACGCTGCTTTCATCACTTTCCATTGCATGATACTCATGATAAAAGTGCTGAAAGCAAAAGTATTTCAACTACGAAATACTGCCTGCATGAACGTTTTCCTTTAAGGCCGAAAGAGAGACGTTTGGCACTGTTAATAAATAAATCAATTATTGAATTACAAATTGAGCAACTCATTCGCCCTGTTTGGGTGTTATAAGAGCGGTGAAAAGGGGCGGGAATGATCTATTGGGAATTTGGAATATATATTATAGACCTTATGCTCTTAGCTTTGTTGAAGTTTAGGATTGGGCAAAGATATTTTGGGAAGGACACAATGGTCTGAATGTTCATATCATGCAGCTACTCCAGAGAAGGTGACAAGGATTGAAGAACTTGTCCTGGCAAGCAGACGGATAATGACCAATGTTGAAAAATATATTCAAGGGCTCAAGGTATCCTGTCCATTAAAAAGAATCATAGCAATGTAAAGTCACCTTTATCCAAGACATATCTTTGATGCCGATTTCGATGACACGAGTATATCACCTTTTCATATTACTGGGTTTCATAGGTTTTCTCGTGTGTAGTTATTAGTTAGTTGCATGATTCTAGCTCAGACACAGTCGCCATTGAAATTATCCTTCATCAAGAGGAAGTACATCAGATTTCTCTTCTACTTCAGTATATTTCCTTTGACATATGCTTATCTTTGGCATATGGAAACTATGCTTTAGCTCCACTCGAATAACGATACACTACACTGTTCGATTGTCAATTCAGTTATAGCTTTTAGCAAATAGTAAAATCCCTTTTTTAAATTGTAAAATGCAACTTGCAGAACATAAATGCATTTTTCAAAATATAAACTACAGCTTGCAAATTAAAAATGTTGTCTGCAAAATAAATAAATGTAGTTTGCAAAATAAAAATATCTGTTTGTGGTATAGAAATTCAGCTTGTGAAATAGTTTTTTGGGAATGCTTAAATGGATTTTTCGAAATAAAAAAGCATTAGACTTTTTCCTGTGGGCATATGTTAAGGATAAAATGTTTGCTACACCGGTCCCCGTTGTGAACACATTAAAGGCAAGAATATTGACGTAACAGAAGATTTGCTGGCGAATACGTCGAGAGATATTCAATAACGTCTAAAGTCTGTCTCACTATGGGTGCATATACTTTTCAAATAGCATCTAGCGCCACCAGCACTAGGAAGTGATGAAAGTAGCACACTACTAGCGAGTCGCGGACTCGAATCCCGCCGAGGGCATGGATGTTTGTGTTTGTCCCTTTTCATCATCATCCTTTCATCATGCGGAAGGCAAGGGGAAACCACCACATTATCACCTATCCCAAGAAATCTCCATAACCAGGAGGGCGAACCAGCCAACGGGCTGAATACACCAACCAATCAACTAGCACGGAAGAAAAGTATAAGAGTTCTAAGGTTCTAGGTTTCTAACTGAAAAGTATCTGCACCACTAGCACGATTTTCTATGATGGCGTCTAAACACAAAAGAATTTCGTACATGGGGGCTGCCATCTTTGAAATCGTCCGTGCCATAGCCTACAACAATAGAAGAAATACTGGTGTTTCTTCTATTGTTGTAGACTATGCCCGTGCTAGCTAGAATAAATACTGGCGTTTCTAGCCAACACCACCTAAAGAGAAAGCCTGAGCGCGGAAACGTCATACATTGTTAAAACGTCATAGGTAGTCATCTTTAATTGCATTTCTACCAATAATAAGCCCTAAATTATGACTAGGCATGATGACGTAACAATGTATGAAATTTTCACGCTCAGGCTTTGAGTAGAGGTGGTGGTATTCTAGCACGCTAGCAGTAGAAAAGTATACACGATCAGGGTGGGCAAATAGCTGAAAAGTATACGCCTCAAGCGTGCTTTTAGCCATGACCACCGAAAGAGAAGGCCTCCGCATTGAAACGTAATACATTGTTACATCGTCATAGATAGTGCATTGTTATTGTATTTCTACACGGTCTATAGCTCCATTGGTCATCGAGCTCCATTGCTATTCATGGTCATCGAGCTCCATTGTTAAAATGAAGCTAAAGCTTCCAGCTCCCGGTAGGGCGGGAACTCTATTGAAAAGTGGCGCTGCATGTACAATCTGCCAACACCACCTAAAGAGAAAGCTTGAGCGCGGAAACTTCATACATTGTTACATCATGATACGAAGTCATAATTTAGATCTTATTATTGGTAGAAATGCGATTAACGATGACTTTTTATGATGATGCAACAATGTATGAAAATTTCGCGCTCAGGCTTTGAGTAGAGGTGGTGTTGAATCTGCCCAATTGCGCTTGCAGCGCCACCCTATCGGCAGACAGAAACATTACTTTCGTATTCAGTTTCAATGAAAATCTCTATCGCAGGTTGCGGTCGGATATAGTGCGATCTATGCGGCACCTGGCGCGATCTGTTTTCTTTACCTTCTCGAAACAATGAAAAATGGCCGAAGCTCGATGACCATGAATATCTATAGACCATGATTTCTACCAAAAATAAGCCCTGAATTTGCACTATCTTTGATGATGTACCAATGTATTAAGTTTCAATGCGGAGGCTTTCTCTCTCGGTGGTCACGTTCTAGTCCCATTAGCTGAAAAATATACGAAAAAAGCTGCAAGGCAGTATGGGAAAGCCACGTTACCAATTGCCATCTCATTATAGATCAACGCGCAGCCAATAAAAAAGAACTGAAATCACAGTAACTAAAATGAAACTGAAACAATAGCTCATGTTTTCCCATACTGCTTTGCAGCTTTTTTCACATAGGCTAAGGTCAAAAACTCTCACCGGTGAGAAGAGTTAGCGCTTGGTCGGTCAGAAATCCCAGTGAGAAATTTGTGACGTCATTTTAACGCGGTCAGAAACGCGAGTTAGTGCTGCTATGCCTAACCGGTTAGTCTCACCGTCCTCACCGAGAAAAAGACGGTTAGCCCAGTGAGAAATTACGTCATCATTCTCTCACCGGTGAGGGTTTTTGACCTTAGCCATAGTGAGACAAAGTATATTCTCACAGCTATGAAAGGTGCACATGTTGAAGTATACTAACCATGTGAAGAAAACTTTTTAAGATGGAAATCTTAATATACCGTGTGCACTGTTGGCACGCCACGAAAAGACCGCTGAGTTGCTTAAAGTGCTCATATGGTGTCGCTGCAATTGTAGATGAATCTATTCAGTGTTGGGGGGACAAAAAGCCAAATTTGAGTCAATCCATGTTTCATCGATGTAAATAATAGGACGATTTTCTTCTCTTATTTTTTTCATCTTTCTCAGGTATCTACCTCTCCATGCAAACGTTTTCATTTGTTTGGAAACCCTGCCAAAACTCATTTTTGCGCTACTTGATTTTAATGCTTTTCCTCCCTTCATAACTATAGACTGATCTGCAACTATAGCGACGCCATACGAGCACATTAAGCAACCCAGCGGTCTTCTCGTGGCGTGCGGACAGTATCTATATAACATAGTTTTTTTTAATTAATTTTCTTCATCAGGTAAAGACTTTGTCCCCCCCCCCCCCTGCAACTTTTTATTCTTTTAACCCACTTTCTTAATTTCCCACATTTTAACAGTTTTAGCTTGTCCAAGTGGATTTGAAAATTCCATTATTTGCTTTTTTTATTTCACAAGCTGCATTTTTAATTTTGCTAAATGTACTTTTAATTCTGCAAGCTGCTTTTTTTAATTTCGAAAAATCCATTTAAGCATTCCCAAAAAACTATATTTCAAAGCTAAATTTATATATTGCAAACAGCATTTTTTATTTTTGTGAAGATATACTGTAATGACAAAATGCAAAGAGACCGTACAATACCACATTGTAGTTTAAAACAAGCTAGTTGCGGCATTTAATCACGCCTTTACCAGGGTACAAGAGAAACAGGCTAACATAATAAGACAGTAAATGATCCCGGAGAACATTATGTAAAGGCTGCTAACCCATTTCTCTTGTACCCTGATGAAGGCGGAATTAAATGTCGAAACTAGTTGGTTTTAAACCACAATGTTGTACTGTAAGGTCTCTTTTCATTTTTTATTTTGCAAACTACATTTTCATTTCTGCAAAATGTATTTTTAATTCTGCAAGTTGCATTTTATATTTTGAAAAGTGCATTTTAGCATTCGCAAAAAGCAGTATTTTATAACAGCCGCAGGAAATGAACACTGTGCTCCATTAAAAATTTTTCCGGCTCTCTATTTTCACAAAATGTGAATTTACATTCTGCAATTAAAAACGAAAATTCATTCACATTTCAAAGCTGGCTGGGGAAATATTTTCCTTGAACACAGAACGCGTAGAATAAATCCGGCCCGAATTTGCTTTCCGAACGTCTTCTCGTTTGAACAAATTACTAGTCGAGTAACTGCTGGAAACTATTGTCACTTGAATGAAAGTTTTTGGGCCGAGAGCTTTACTTAGACACTTTAGTCACACAAACATCGTCAATCGTACCTTGACCAAGCCTTTTCCTCTCGCTGCATTGTAGAGAGATCGGAGCATAGCGTAGATCTTTGCCTAGTATTTAGCCTTTTCTTTTATATATTTCTGGAAGGTAAAAACGAAATAAATTCATTCATTAATGTCTTTAGAAAAGGACTTTTTTTCCTTAACTTGGAGGCGTTCTCATGAATATTTTCGAGATCGAGAGTTGTAAGAAGGAAAGAGCAACTGATTAGGAGGATGTAATAAAACGAAAGTGGTTTATTGCAATTCTGTTTTATGAGTCCAATTATGTTATCAGTAGATTTATTTCTGTCGTGAATTGCTTATTTATTTCATCGATTTCCCTCCCCCTCCCCCAATCTCAGAGAAGTGGTCCGAAGATAGTCACAATTTGACTCGTTTTGGTCAATTTACATCTTACACGCTGGAGCGACTGCAGCCTGCTACTCGCTACCACCTGAGGCTCTTTGCCAAGAATGCAATCGGTGTAGGGAAACCCAGCAAAGAGGCGGAAATCGTCACATCTATGGAAGGTAAAAGTCGTCTGTATTTTCCTTCAAAATTTTTTACGAAATTTCCATAAAAAATTAAAATGAAAGAGTAAATACAGAAATTACTTAGAGCTATGCAGTTAATTTTAATAATTCTTAATAAGTTATAAAAGTCATTATAATTTCATTAATTGGTTATTGCTTCAATCTTTGCAGCGCCAGGTGGTTCTCCTCAAGGGCTGCGGGTAACGTCCGTAGATTCGACAACTTTGCATGTTTTCTGGAGAGTAAGTTCTTTTTCAGAAAGAATTGTTCGACATTTGCAATCATATGCGTTGTATTCAGTTATAAAACCATAAATTTTTATAAATGTTCCTATGCGTTGGGGTAGGAATCTTTGCATGATTCGTTAATTTTAGGATTATCTTTGCCCATTTAGTTGATTTAGATGGCATTCAATTAAATATCTTAATCCAATCATTGCATCAAGTCTATAAGATTGTGATGACTAACGAAAAGAAAACTGAACCACCCAGGCGGAACTTTGTATACAATATTGCCAAAATAAATGACGGAATGATACGTTAATGAGGATTTTGAAACGGGGCAAACGTCAAGATGATAATCAACATGTCCAGCGTAATCGAGGCAATCGCGTCTCACATACGATGCTGAAAGGATACAAAGATTAAGAAAAAGCCACATGAAAGGTCTGGTAACTGTTGAGCCACAGCTTTTATGGCAATAATTAGCCCTTGTCTTGGTAAGGCTTGCGGAATCCATTCTTTCATGGGGCTCCCGCCAAACCATCTGTCCACCGTCGGTGCAAAGACATAAATCGTGATTCGTCAGACTACATAACCTTCTTGTAATCTTCACTTGTCCTATCACGACATTCCAAATACCATTGTAGAAATTAGAGGTTTTCGTATAGGCATCCGATTGCTGATTTGGATCTGCTTCAATTGTTGCCATCAATTTGGATAGTACCGTCTTAGTGAGCATTTGGCCTGATAATGCTAACCTAAAATTCTGACATTTATTTGAGGGTAAATGAGTACTGCTTTGGTGGGGTGATTTTCTTTTGTACCAGTCCTTGTGCTTTACCTTCTAAGTACAATTATACAATCGAGATCTATACTGAGCCAAAGGTGCCCGAACTTTTTCTCGGAAACGCGCAGTAATGTATTGGATCTTTGATGCTGTTTTGTAAGAGAGTAAAAATCAATCCATTTTTTGGATTCGTTTTTCGTACAAAATTAAATTTATTTTGTATGTATACGATGTTACTGAAGAGCTAAAATTTACTAATAACCAATTTTTCGATTTTCCTGATTAGTCTCCTCCCAAAGAGCTGTGGAATGGTAAGATCACAGGCTATAAGATAGGCTTCAAGCAGAACGACGTCGACAAGGAGTTCATATATAGACCGTTGACGCTGCAGGATACTCACAACGACGATCAGAAGGAGATGCGACTGGCGCTTACCAATCTCAAGAAATACACGGAATATACAATCGTCGTCCACGCCTACAATCACCTAGGAGCCGGACCCGCCTCCGAAGAAGTCGTCATCCGAACAGCGGAAGACAGTGAGTATGGATATCCATTAATATTGACATCAACATCACTCTTTTTTCCTAAGCCATTTCGTTAATGCGTATTGTGATGGATGGGAATTTCAAAAATAATTGGATTTCTAACGGTGTCGTTTTATTTATAGCTCGGGCGCTTATCGATTATTCATGAGATCGGTGCTTATCCTGAAATAAATTTGAGAGTTTACGCTTTAGATTGATATCATATGGAATTGAGTGGAATGGCTAAGCGAAATTGGTATCTGTATAGCTATTGTGAATGCCTTAACCTAGGAAAAAAACAAGCGATATATTTTTTGAGATTTTGAATTACGTGGGAATCTGATTTCAAAAAGTGGAGAGATATAGAGAGTCGGTTTTTACGACATTCCTATTCTTCTTTTTGATGATGTTTAAGAATCTGAAGTCAGAATTTTAAAAATTCAAATGTTTTGCGGACTTACTCACAAACACACAAACTCATATGATTTAGTAATTATTTTTTAACTTCGTTTTTTTGGTAACGCAAGCTCAACTGGTTTATTTTGTCAACGGCGATATACAGGGTGTCTCAGAATTCATTGTACAAACTTGTAGGGGAGTTAGTATGGGTGATTCTAAGCAAAAAAGTTCATATGAACATGGGTCCGAATTTGAACGATAACTGAGATACGAACAGAATTAAAAATGCCGCCACCAAGATCAAGTTAATAACTCAGGTTCTGTGAAGCCTAGATTAATGAAATTTGGAGGAATAACAGGATACATAAGACTGTGTATACCGTTAAAATTTGATTGAATTCCAACGAGAAGTTTCCGAGTTACACAGTCAAAATTGTAACAAGTGCTAGTTAGTACTCACAAGTGAGCACGTGTTATAATGTTGAATGAATAACTCGGAAACTTCTTGTTGGAATTCGATCAAATTTTAACGGTACACACAGTTTTATGTACCCTGTTATTCCTCCAAATTTCATTAATCTAGGCTTTACAGAACCTGAGTTATTAACTTGTTGATCTTAGTGGCGGCATTTTTATTTCTGATCATATCTCAGTTATCGTTCAATTCGGACCCATGTTCATATGAACTTTTTTGCTTAGAATCACCCATACTAACTCCCCTACAAGTTTGTACAATGAATTCTGAGACACCCTGTATTAAAGATTTTACTAGCCGGACTAATAAACTAACTACCATTAGCGATAACCGCTTGGACGAATTTCAGATCGACTTTTATCTCATCTCCTCATTTCATTCCACACGTGTATGGGTTGTTTCGTGAATGAAACGTTCTTAAACTAAATGGGGATTTGTATATTCAGTTCAAAAAGATAAAGAAACTTTATTACGTGTTTTTGGACAAGTCTATAATTATTTGTATTCTCCGGTTATGGTTTTATTTTATTATTGGGAGTGTTTCATATACTCATATAATCTGGATGAGATATTTTACTGTTTTAAAAGATTTTAAATTATAATTTTTATAGTAATGTATACAATGCTGGCAAAAAAATGCAACACCTAGATGGAATAGTGTTGTACACGTGTAGCATTAGTGGCATACAAGAAATGTTTCAAATTGCAAGACAATACGTCCAGAAGAACGTTGTACAGGGTGGCTCCCACGCCCCTCCTGGAGAAGAATGATTCCGACTAGATTTGAATGAAATCGTCAGTTTGGCAATTGCATTGTACTGATATAGTTGACTGTAGTTGTGATGACAATAACTGCAATGCCTCACACACGCTGCCGTGCTCCTGCGCAACAATTCACGGAGTTTAACAGACGTCGGATTGTGAGACTTTGAGAGGCTGGACGGTCGTTATGTTTCTGTGGTGGCTCGATGTAGTCGACAGTGATTTACGCACTCACGTAGGTCTGGTTCTGACGCCCACACACTGCTGACTCAGGCCAAGACCGTCGAATCGTACGAGAGGCTTTAAGCAACCACAGCTTAAGATAAAGGCCAGAGTGGCACCAGCTTCATCAAGACGGACCATTGGTAACCGTTTGCTAGCTGCAGGACGCCAGGCACGGATCCCTCAAGCCAGACTCCCACTTCTGCAAGAACACCGCGCTGCGCGGATGTAGCGGTGCCGCGAAAGAGCCGACTGGTGACCCGAATGGAGAGCCGAATGGAAGTCTGTGGTCTTTAGTAATGAGAGCAGATTCTGCCTGTATACGAGTGATGAACGTGTACGTGAGCGGCGAAGAGCAACAGAGCGCCATCTTCCGCAATGCATCCGTCTACGGCACAGTCCAATCCCTGGCGTAATGGTGTGGGATGCAATCAGTTACAACTCGCCATCTCCTTAGAGTTTGTGGATGGAACATTGAGCAGCATTCGGTACGTCCAGCAAATTGTGGAACCTGTTCTTCTGCCCTTTTTGCAACAGGAGGGTAACATATTTTTCCACCAGGATAAAGCCCGTTCAAAAGCTTCCGTGTTAGCTTGTAGGCCTTACAGCATGTGGCACTACTTTCCTGGCCAGCACGATCTCCAGATTTGTTGTTAATTGAGCATGGACACCAGGTGTAACAATTCCACAATTGCGCCAGGATGTTCAGGAGGTTGGAACAACCTACTCCAAGACGACATCCAGAATCTTTCTGACCGCATGCATGCAAGAGTTGAGGCCTGCATCCAAGCTCACGGCGGTTTTACGATCTACCAATGTTGTGGTGGTCTATTGGGGCATGGGAGCTATCCTATATAATGTTCTTCTGGGGCGTATTGTCTTGCAATTTGAATCATTTCTTGTATGCCACCAATTCTACATGTATGCAAAATTTAAAATAAATCGACCTCTTCCTTCTAGGTGTTGCATTTTTTTGCCAGCAGTGTATTTCAGAGTTTTAATCTTTTTTTTAGCAATTCCTTCATAAGTAATTGTTTACTTATTATTTTTAAGTTTATTAATTTTTTATATTGAGGATAATAAAATATATGTGTGATAATTGCTCGTTGACCTATCCCTCAACAGTCTATTCTTACCGTTACTGTTTGTGCATCCCAAGCAATAGAAGTCGAAATATCAAGTTAAATGAGATAAATTAGAACACAAAAATAACATAGAGTAAACAAAAAAAACCTTTTTAAATATAACGGTTTTTGTTTAAAAGAAAAGTGCACTCAAAAGTAGAAAATCACATTTCTTGGCTTAATATTTTTTGTGAATAAAAATAAAGACGTTGGGGACATCTCGTACAATAAAAAATGAATAAAGTCTTGAATTATTAACATATCTAGATTAAATGATTAGGATAAGTATTGAATGTGAATTATTAAGGCAAACGGATCAGGCCTAAACTGGGTGGACGCGAGAAAAACTGGGTGCCGCAAAGTAAACTCTTATAATAGAAATATCTAGACATTTCTTTAAATTTAGATTTGCCATGATTTAAGTATAAATAACCTCAGATAACAGCCTCATCTTGAACTTCCTTCTAATCATTAGGTTTCCCACATGAAATTCTTTTTTGTGCTGGTGGCCATTTTCTGTATGCTTGTGACAAGTCGCCTTGCCCCTTGTCATCGCCGTGCAACGTCCTTCGACCGACCGCAAACTCCCACTCAAACGGACAGAGGAACCAAATGGGGACCCCCGTCTTCCACCCACTGGCTTCTGCCTTGTTCCACACTCATCGAGCATTTCACTTGAAATCCGGTTTTACGCTCGACTACATTCAGAATTAATTAATTCAAAATAGGCTCCAAGCTGTCATTAGACACGTAACGACGCATGGCGAATCTGATGGGGTCTTATAATTAGAGAGAACAGAAAAGGATTCTCTCCCCCAAATGATAATTCTTAAATTGGTGCGACGGACATATTTAAGTGACTTAAGATCGATTAAGCGTTGAAGACAGTCCGACTTTATGTTACGACTTTCTAACATTATATGGGTTCAATTCGTAGGAAAAATTTTTTAAAATGACGAGTTTTTTTCTTTGTTCTTAAAAATAAGTTAAGAAATGAAAAATAAAGAAATCTTAATAATTTATTTAAGGTTTGTGATAAAAAGAACACAAAAGAAAATTGGAGTTTCAGTTTTTAAAATATTTTGTTTGTGAAACTAAAGGGAAGCTGCTTATTAAAATTATAAACATGCGCCTATGAAAGGCCACTCACTTTAAACCTGTTTTTAAAATTTTGGGAATAATAAATCTTTTCATTTGACCTAAAGTTATATGCAAATGAAACAGTTTTTGCATCCAGGAGAAAGGGAAGCTTAGAATAAACAAAAACAAAGAAATGAAGAGAAAACATTTGAATTTTTAATTCAACTTCTCAGAGAAAATAAACATGCTAGAAGACATTAATGCATATCCGTTATCACAGTTAATATGTACAGATTACACAGTCTTTGACAAAAAAAAATAGATGCACGCCGAAAGAATGAACCGATGTACCGAAACTTCATATGCAAATACACTGATATTAAAAGTTAACGGACAGCTCTCCAAAACAAAGTTAAGTTTCCTACTTTATATGTTCAGGGTGTATAAGGGAGACTCATTTGTGATTCATATTCGTACAGTATCAGAAAATAGTGGTGCCATCATAAGAGTTTGTACGGGAGAATGCAAATTACCGATGTAACTGTAATTGACATGATTATCAAGTGGAAAACTCAAGAAGCAACGGCAGTGAAACTGCGAAATGGTAAGCCAAAGAAAACTGACAGAGTTTCTGGTGTAGCGAGGCGAGAACAGTAGAGGGCACGATGCGCCTTGTTGCTCTTGCTAGAGGGGCGCTGTGAGGACAAAATAAGAGTCATGGCAACTATTTTTTTTTCTCAGAGCTAGGGGATGGTATTACAAAATGTCATACCATTCCCAAGTCTCAAGGAAGCCGCGCATTCGTAGTAGGCTCCACAGCACCAGATGGCTCTGTAAAATGGTGAACAACTGGTTTCGCCTTCACCTAAAGAAAAGCGTAGCCCACGAGAAAGACAGGCCCAGGCCAATACTACCTAAAGATAAGTTCTGGGCGCTGAAACGTCATCACATTGTTACATCACCTCAGTATTTCATGGCTTATTATTGGTGGAAATACGATTAACAATCTCCTACAGAGGTGATGTAACAATGTAATGACGTTTCAGCGCCTAGGCCGAGACCAACGAGAGACAGACCAGGAGACTCAAGTCACCTGACCATCGGGGTCCGGGCAACAATTCATCATTCATTGTCTCCATCTTGGATTTTAATAATTAGTATTTTTTCGATTGTTGGAAACAATGGAGGATGGATTGTTGCCCGGACCCCGATGGTCAGGTGACTTTTGTTGCCCGTGGCCACCGAGAGACAAGGCCTGAGCCAACACCACCTAGACAGAAGGCCTGCGCACAGAAACCTCATACATTGTTACATCACACTAAAGCGGCTATTGTTAATCGTATTTCTACCAATAATAAACCATAAATTTGGCCGTTTGATGATGATGTAACAATGCATACAGTTTCTGTGCGCAGGCCTTCTGTCTAGGTGGTGTTGCCTGAGCGCGGAAACGTCATACATTATTCATCATTAGAAGGGTATTGTTATTCGTATTTCTACCAATAATAAGTCTTAAATTAGCCCTTCTAAGGATGATGTAACAATGTATTATGTTTCCGCGCTGAGGCCTTTTCTCTCGGCGGTCACGCTTGGCCTGTCTCTCGTTGGCCTCGGCTAGGCGCTGAAACATCATCACATTGTTACATCACCACTGTCAACACGAGGCCAACGAGAGACAGGCCAGGGCACTCAAAAGTTACATGATCATCGGGGTCCGGCCAACAATTCATCCTTCGTTGTCTCCATCTTGGATTTTAACAAGTATTTTTTCGTTTGTTGGAAACAATGAAGATTGGATTGTTGCTCGATCTACTTTGGTCATGTGACTTTTGCTCGATCTACTTTGTGTCAACACCGCAGCCGACGAGAAAGACAGGCCGCGGCACTGAAAAGTCACCTGACCATAGTGGTCTGAGCAACAATCCAACTTTCATTGTCTGCATCTTGAATTTTAACAATCAGTGTTTTTCGTTTGTTAGAAACAGTGAAGGTTGTATTGTTACTCGGACTAGTATGGTCCGGTGACTTTTCAGTGCCGGGGCCTGTCTTTTTTGTCGGCTACCTGTCAACACCTCCTAGAAAGAAAGCCTCACAACTGAAAAGTCATACAAAGTTACGTCATCATAAGTCGACCAAATTTAGGGCTTACTATTGGTAGAAATACGATCAACAATGGTCGAATTATGATGTAATAATATGTGACGTTTCAGTTGTGAGACTTTCTTTCTAGGAGGCTTTCTTTCTCGGCCAATACCACCTCTACTCAAAGCCTGAGCGTGGAAACTTTATACATTGTTACATCATTATACGGAGTCCCGAGGCCAACGAGATAACAAGGCCATCATTCAATGAGGCCAACGAGATCTGATCATCAATGGTAGCAAAGTTGTTGATTGTGACATCATTGTGGAGAGGATCGTAGCCGACGAAAAAGACAGGACACGGCTCGGAAAAGTCACCTGATCATCCTAGGCTGAATAACAATGTAATCCTCATTGTTTCCATCTTGGATTTTAAGAATCAGTATTTTTTCGTTTGTTGAAAACAATGAAGGTTGGATTGTTGATCAGCCTACCATGGTCAGGTGACTTTTCCGCGCCGAGGCCTGTCTTTTTTGTAGGCTACGGGAGAGGATTGTTTGATTTGACTACGTAAGCATTTTTAATTGCAAATTAACGCTAAGTAATTGTAATTAAGGTCGCAAAAACTAAATTTGGCAAATCTACAGACCAAGGTCTTTCATTTAAGACCAAAATGAAGTTTATAGATGCAGTAGTTTTCACCAACTTACTGTCGAAAGAATCACCCTTGTAACTTAAATATATAGATTATGTGGTGGCCTTCATTTTGGATGCCTTCTCTCTCGGTGGTTACGACTCTACGATATTGGAACTTAACTAAAAAGTCAACAGTAAACATTTATCAGTTTATTTAATTCACAACAATGACTGAGTATTTTTGCATGTCACGAATTTTTGTCGCCATTGATTCGTACAGTTCGGGTAGATAGTTTTTCCTGATTTCCGATTCGGTAGGAGTTTTCTGTCTGGTGTGCTTTCCAAAAAAGCACTGAAAACCGGATTATTAAGTTTGGATAAGGGAATATCCGCTCTGACCATACGTTTTTAAGTTCTGTTGCGTTCTCTGGCCTTTGATTCCTCTGTGATGATAGGGGCTGTAGTAGCAGAGTTTGTTTATGCATCTTCTCCATGCGAAGTTTTGATGCCAAGTGAATAGAAGTGTTTAAATGTTGTAACACGTGTGATCTTTTTTTCAGCGGTTATGCTTTTGCTACAGCATTTACAGAAAAGAACTCTCCTATCTGTCCAGTTGATCATCGATAACACAAGAAGCTAAATGGCCTCTCGGGTATAGGACAAAATGCAATCAAAATATGCCTTTTAGGTCTGATTATCCCAAATATGTCACAAACCATTAAATATGAATTTTTAGGTCTTTATAACTCTTAAACTAAAACACTTATATTAAAAAAACACATTTTTATTCATATCTTTTAGTAGTACTGAAACCATGAACAAAAATATGTTTTTACTTAAGGTTCCTAATCCTAGTAATATGGTATAATTTAATTAGATAGGAAAATAAATAAAGCAAGTCTCTTTTAATTTATTAATTCATTTTATCAATTTAAGTTGAAATTTAACACGTGTTAATTGCATGTCTTCACTATTTTATACAAACCAAAGCAATAATAATAGCATTATCAATTGTCAACGGGTGGTGTTTAAAGTAAAGTATTATTTTAGTTTAATGATATTAAAATTTAAAACAAATGCGCTCTCATCTAAAATATGAGATTCATGAATTTTACTTTTATATTAATGAACTTTTAAAATGATAAATTAACTTTATGAAAAAGAATAGGAGAGAATTTTAAATGAGTTTTAAATTAAATTTATTGTACATGATTATAATGTTATGACGTCCATTATATATTTTGAAGTAAAGCAATCTCTTTTATCTTGTTAATTCATTTAATCAATTTAAGTTTATTGAATTCTCAACATTCTCCTAAAAAGCTCTCTCAAAGCGAACGAGTTTTCTTCTTTAAAGTTCAAGGCAATGGCGCAGCTTAAATTTTTACGAGGAACTTTGTTGGAGAAAGTTAAATTCGAAGAAAACAAAATGGGGGAAAGCAACTTAAGGTTTCATTGGAAGAAGAGAAACAAAAGCAAAGAAAGCCGACGACAAGAAAATGAAATAAAACGGAAGTTGTTGAGATTAAGAAATAAAGTAAAGGAACATGAACCAAACAAAGAGATAAGAAGGAGATTGTTCAGGACTCAGTAGTGCTTCATTCCCTTTGTATTATAACCCGAGGGGAGAAGCCCGAAAAGGCCATTATCGTTCATATTTATGGTGCCCTTCGCTATAACAATCACAGGCATTGTTTTTCTATAAGAATCACAGAAAGCTTTTTACTCTATTTTGAACGTTTGCACTGTTGTTGTGGTTTTTTTTTCTTTAGCGACTTATTGATGGAAGATAGAATTAAGTTTTTAGTGGTCATCATTTCTTTCCCTTTTTGGAGGAAGAAAAAAACGAAGATTTCCTTTTGTAAGGATCGCTCAAAGTTAGAATTTGTCGTTTTCTATAATGGTTGGCTGGCTGGAAGTGGACGTACAGGAAGTAATACGGAAGCGTCGCACAATATCTTTAATATTTGTTAATTAAATAAGATGAAAATCGAAAGGAAAAATTATGCGAACAAGGACCACGACTATCTAGCTCGTCGCCTCTACCAACAGGGCCACCACGGATATGAACAACAAGGCTGTCTCCAAATATTCTAAAGACTACTAAGTAGTCATACTGGCAGCCCAATGATTGGGCAAGCATCCGACGGCCGCGTTAATAGAGCGCCTTGATTCGAAGCTAGATACATGTGCTTTGGTTCGAATCCAGATGTCGAAATTTTTCTTATCGTTTTTTATCTTAATTTAGTCACAAATGTTGGAGCACAGCTCCAGAATTCAACCATTTCTTTATCGTGAGTTTCCATCATCTTCCTGATAGTTTAGAGGAATTCCTGAACTGGGAGCAGGCTACTTGTCCTATATCATTGGCTTCCAATTTGACCACCGTCAGTTATTTGCTATTTCAATAAAGGTCGAATTCCGTCCGTTATTTGCGATTTCGTTATAAGGAAGAGTTTCAAATCCCAAATTTACCCCCTAGAACTTCATAGTTTGGTTATAGCGAACTCCGATATAAAGAAAAATCGCTTATAGCAAAATTCGTTTTGCAAAATTTTAATTTTTCTATCGCTTAAAACGAAATCTGACATTTTGTATTGAACTAATAAATATTTGCTATGGGTTTTTGGTTGAGTTAAAGAATGTAGGTCAGACTAGTGAAATGATTAGTGAAGTTGGCAGAAAGCCAATGAAATGCCTTAACCATTGCGCTGATATTTCTGGGTGCACTTTTCAAAATTACGAGGGCTGTTCAATAATGAATGAGTCTGATTTTTTATTTCAAAAAGTATTAGCAGTAGCAATAATCTGTTTTAGCGCGCATGCCTACACAAGATCGAAGGCGTTTTGTTCCTCAGTTTCGGCCTAGGGAGCAGTATTGTGCCATCCGATTTTGTTATCGTACAAAAAGGACAAGGTTGTGATGGAGGTGCAGACGTTTCCTATGAATGTGCTGTTAAGGAGCTTGCAAAACACCGACATAATAGGCACCTGTTACAGAAGTTTTGAGTGGAACAACGTGCTGGTACACCATTCCGGTACTGTCAAAGAACGAAATAACTATAACTTTACCTGCCGATTTCACAACTTGGCTTTTTTTTGTCGTTGGGGATGAAGGTGTCTTCCACTGGGTGTATTGTTGCTTTGTTTCAGGTTCATAATGGTAAAGCCAGCTTTCATCAGCCGAATCACTGCGTCTAAAAATCCAGGGCCTTTTTGAACGATAACAAAACCTAATGGCACAATATTGCTCCGTAGGCGGAAACTAACTGATACGTATTTCAATTGCTGCCACGCACTACTGAGGAACTAAACATGTTCGATCTTGTGTAGGCCTGCGCGCCACAAGGCGGCCTCTCAACGTTAAAACATATTATTGCTACTGCTAATACTTTTTGAAGAAAAAATTCAGTCTCATTTATTATTGAACAGCCCTCGTATCAAGTTACCAATTTAGAGGAATAGATATCGGTTACTTACAACTAAATATCAGCATGAAAAATTTCATTTTATTATCATCCAACAAAACAATAAACAAAAAAATCTTGATTTTTTTTTTCAGCATTGCTCCACCTCATAATTAAATTTCATAAGCTTGAGCAACTTCAAGTTCTATAACTTTTTTTTTAAATAAAGCTCATTTACCATTATAAGATACAGATTTGTTTTTAATTTTTTACAAACATTTTTATAATTTAAAATTTTTTATAACTTATAACGAAATCCCCTATATAATAAAAGTTCGTTATAATGGGGTTCGACCTGTAGTAGTGTTTAGGACATATAGAGACAGCCTTCCTGTACTATGTCCCCGGTGGCCCAGTTAGTAGACGCGATGAGCTAGGTCTTGTGATCCCTGGTTCAAATCCAGATTACTTTCATTTTCATCCTAATTTAAGCACCAAATCTTGGCATACTGTTCCCGCATACGTGCATGCGTTGTCATGTAACAGAATAACCACATATATCAAAATACCGGATCGCTAACTCTTGCGAACCGTTTTGAATTTGTATAACATAGTGTAGTATGTGGTTGCATTGACTACAGCCTGCGAGTCAAAAATGTGAGTACCACTTTTCCACCATTTATGGAGGAATGAGTTGTTTGAGCGTAAAAACTGGGATGCTGCCATTCATTACTCAACCGTTTTATGGCGCAGCAATCTTGAAAAGAAACTGGCCCTTCTGCGTGGTAAATTACCACTGGTAACCAAACAGATCCTCCATACAAGCACTCACTTGCCTAGTCTTCTGCTCTTCATCGAGATGATTGCGCGCAAACCTTGGTGTATTACAATTATCGATGAAGAATAGTGTTGTGGTTCGGCACCAATCGCTTCCATAGTGATGACCCTATGTGCTTGACCAGATATTGGCATGAGCTTCTTGCTCTCACTTAATGCTCGCATTTCACTACACCACTTGAGCATTAGCAAACGCTTCCTTAATATGACGATAAATTTCGCCTCCACTAACACCTTTTCCACTAACACAAAAATTAAATAACTACTGGCTGGGCCTGTTTGGACGATAACAGGTTACTTTCCGTTATTCAATGCCATTTGCTGGCCCATTCGCAAAGCTGTTTATACAAATAATGACGCCATACAAAAGTCTAATTTTCATTTGGGCGGCCCTTATATACTGATTATCGATTATTTTTGTACTTTTTCCTAAATTAGTTCATTCTTATTTGCTGCCCACAGCTCCTAGCAAACCACCGGAGAACATCCGCTGCACGGCTCTTTCGTCGCAGGGCGTGTCACTCACCTGGGACCGTCCATCGACGCACTCAATCAATGGCAAACTGCTCGGCTACAAGGTCGTCTACAAACCAGTAAGCGATTGGTTTGGTGGGTAAAGGTTAGATTTGTTCTATCTGTTTATTTTCCCCACACTTTAAAATTTGCATTTCATTACATTTAATGACACTGAAGTCTCGACTCTCGCGCATCTAAGGACAAATAATTTGGTATCTATTGATGATCGTGCATTCTGTTGAGCTGTGGTGTTGTTGAATATTTGTATATAGGTCCACTTTCGTAAAGACAATGTTCAATGGGATCGACTTTGATTGAAGGACTTGCATATCCGTCAGATTTGGTACAAAAAGAACTCCAACCAGGTTAAAAGAGGAAATATTTATGCCATTTACTAATTCTCTGAAAAGTCTTTGATAAAATATCTCTGATAAGATGTCTTTCAAAATATTCGTCTTTTAACATTTCTTTATTTTTGTAACTTTTATCATACACTATATTGTCATTAATGACCCGAACATCACAGGAACGTAAGTAGGATCACCAATACAAATGATGATGATGAACCGTGAGCCTTCATCAGATGTTACCGAGTAGCCTTCTGTACCAGATGCCTATCGAAATGGGTGTACGACGCGAAGTGAGTGAGGCTGAACATGGTATGATTATCGATGCCCACCGACTCGGGCATTCCATCCATCAAATTTTAAAACCAAATCAAGTTGGGGCCATCAAATTATAAAACCAAATCAAGTTGGGGCCATCAAATTATAAAACCAAATCCCGAACAGAAAGCCAATAAAATGATAGTCCGAAATAAAGTCAAACTGGCAGGTTTTTGTTAGAAACTGTGGTTACAGACTTTCGATTAGCCAAGATTCGTCAAGATTAGCTCGTACTATCCGCCGAGCTTGGATTTCATGAGCGAGCTGCAGCCACAAGCCACAGTGTTCAGTACATGGGTGTAAAAGATCTTGGTCACATCTTGAACAGTGAAAAGAGTTGTGGTGATCCGATGGATGTGTGTGGATATGGCGAATCCCAGTCGAGCGTGAACTTCCCACTTGGATGCATTGTCTCTACCGTGGAAGTCGGTAGAGGAGGAATTCTCGTGTGGTTCTGTTTTTCTTGGATTAGTCTTGGTCTACTGATTTTTGTGCCTGGAATCCTGAAGACTATAAAGCAATATTGGATAGTTCCGTGCTATCCATCCTGTGGCAAGAAAACGGAACTGAGCCTTTTCATTATCAGCGTGCAAAATCACCATTCATGAATGGTTGCTGGAGAATTACCTTTAAGCTTAGGTTTAGAACCTTTCTGTGGAAATTGAAGGAAAACCGCGACAAGGAAATTAAAAGAGCTAATGATTAAAGGGATGATGATTAAACGGTGGAGAGGCAGGCCATCATTCAAAAACATGCACTGCTTATGGTTTATGAACCTTCCAAGAAATTAACATCCAAATTCTATAACTTAATACTGTAGAAGTAGGATGCGAATTATTATAGGCTTTTTAACAGGCCATTATCAATTTAGGAAACATCTCCACAGGATGAGTATCTATGAAGATAAACCACTGTCCAGGAAATAGAATTTGGAAGAAGAAACAGTCCACCGTCTACTTTTTGAATGTGTTTCATTAGCACACTTCGACACACGAATTTGGATCTCGACTCAGCTCTTGAGGCAATTCCACCATGAACGTATTAAGAGCCTAACTTGCTTCTTTAGAAAAGCTGGCCTTAACATATAAGGAATGGATGCTTACGGGTAGGCGCAGTATTCTCTAGGAGGAACAAATACCAAAGAGATTTAAAGGACCCTGATCCCTAACTAGAAAACGGAAGTGATCGGCCTGTAGTCCTGATGCAGTGCAATTAAATATACAGTACATAGGATAAGTTAGACCGATCAAACCGCCCAATATCTACCACAAGGTTGTTTGTCATGTTGCTGAGGAATGTAACAAAATACTTGAAAGCCTTTGCTGAAATCTTTGTGGAAACTCTTCCTCGAAATAAAAGTTTGTGGTGGATCGATATCCTGCAGATACCATATCAGCTCTAGGTAAGCACATTCCTACGCGTGTCCGGTCAACAATGGCATATATTGTATGTCAAATTTGCATTTAATTTTACTTATGCAAAGTTTTTTGCTAGAATAAGAGCCATTCTCTTTGGCCATTATTCTGAAGTGAAAAGAGTCAGTCCTTAGATGCGCTAAGGGAAGGGCGCTATTGAATTTATTTTACTTGTTGTGGCGATTATTTTAATTCTTTTTTTTTGTCTGCTTGAGATATTTTTTTTGCTCTGTTGGGATAACTTGATTGGTGGGGGAAAACGACCGATTGATTGATTGAGAACTAGGTGTCGCTGGTTGTCGTTCACCCTACTGCGGCGGTCACGTTGCTTGTCCTCTGCCCTCAGATGGCTCCTCCTCGTCGGTGATCGAGACGAAGGTGGCGCTAACGGAGCAGACGACGCTTCACGGGCTCACCAAGTACCGCAACTACACTGTCCAGGTTTCGGCGTACACGGGCGTTGGTGACGGCGTACCAGGCGGTCCAGTCTACTGCCAGACAAAAGAGGATGGTAACCCCCTACTAAACGGAAATTGCCTCTCAATACACGGCACACTTGTTAGAATAATTACGTAGACACATCACTGAGAGGGCCAAGTCCTTTTGTGACGTGGCTCGATTTTCGATGATTTTTTTCCCACCAGAGGGCGTTGGCAGACAACGTTGACAGTAGAGCATCTTGTTTGCAGTGCCCGAGGCCCCCGCCGACATTAAAGCTGTCGTGAAGTCCGGCGAGTCCATCGTCGTCGCCTGGAGTCCGCCTGCCAGACCCAACGGAATTATCGTCAAGTACAACGTGTATATGCGCAGCGTCGACACGGGCAAGGAGGTAAGATATCAGGGAAAAAAGTTTTGAAGAATTCTGTTCAGCGTTGATCAAAGGGTCCCAATTAATTTCGAAAAATATTATTTCCAATATTGGACTCGAAATTGATTAGTGACCTTTTATTACTCAGTGCTGAATAGAATGAAATGCTGGAATAAATAGTAATACAGTGAAAACCAAGTATCTGAGGCGGAATCCCAAGAAATTGGAGGATATTAGAAGCTTAATCACAAAAATAGTCATATACAGGATATTAACAAATTGCGAGAACCTTTGGAGAAAATTATAGAGGACCTAAGGACAAACAGCAAATGTCATATAAACATAAGGTCCGAAAGCTCTGTTTCAGAGGAAAATGTGATCACGGGACCCATAGAATTCTACAGATGGGTATTATAACAATATTTAACTTTTTATAACAATATTCCTAACTTTTTATCAGGAATGGTTGGCAAACGACTTGAACGGGTTAACGACAATGCCTGGATGAAAGCCGTTTTGAAGACCGAGCCGGTAGTGAAAAGGAAACGCAGTGGGCAGGCCATCGCATCAGACGAGACAATAGAAGAAATCAAAGCAGATTATCTTCGTAGCCAAGCATTAATCGAGCTTTTATTTGATGGTTGTTTACCTCACATTTAACTGTGTCTTCACTGATCGGTGATTTTTTTCTCGCCAAGCCATACTATTCGCGTGCGCTTTCTCTATGGTACAGCCATTTTTTGTTCTGTCAATGCCAGTGCAGTTTTTATAATAAACGCATATAATAAACACTTGATTATGCTATTTATTATGTTCAAAAGTATTAAATATTGTTATATTAAAAATCTTTTTGGACATCCTGTAGGATTCCGCCTCAGACAGTTTCCACTTTGATTGATCATTTAATCATGCTAAATGCTTATTAAAAAAAAACTATAAAATTTTAACTTCTATCAATGCGTGATCTTTTTGGAAATTATCATTATTATTATTATTTATTCTAAGTAGCGTGATTAATTGACTATGACAATCAATCTGGGTTAAACATTTCCGTATATACAGTGAGTCAAAAAGAATGTTACACTTTTAAACACCTGTGAAGTTTTCAAATTTTTAGTATGGCACGAAAGTGAAAGGGAAATGAAGTAGGAATAATCTTTTGCTACACCTGACAGTAATTAAGAAGGCCTATTTGTGTTCGTTGCCTGGTGAGTGAAGAGCAAGGTAGGAGACATTGTATAGAAGAAGGGCATCTCGAGTTCATTCCTCCTTCAATGAAATGGAAACTGAAGTCGGTCGAAGGACGTTGCCCGGCGATGAAAGGGGCAAGGCGGATGCGTAGCAAGCACAGAGAGATTGAATTAGATGGGAAGATCTTAATTACTGTATATTATAGCAGGCTACATATCCTGGCTATGCCTTAGGTCTTTACAGATCTAAATTTTTAAATAAATATACAGGGTGTTCCGTTATAACTTCCCAGAGAATTATTTCACCATCAAAATGGTGGTGCTAAATTACGGATTGTAATTAAAACCAGAAGAAAGAAAACATCAATGGAATTTTATTGACGATTTTGAAGTTTTTCACTATATAGCGCCACGGTCGCATAATGCGACTCCATAGACACAGTGTATGCAGAAACAAAAACAAAACTGGTACTTTCCGTGCCAAGAATTTACAGATGAGTGTACATATTAAGATATGTCCTGGAGTCTGTAAGTGTTAAATTGAACTTTGTTTGAATTTGAATACTGAGATTGAATGTTGGTCGTGCTGCCAATGGTAAACACGTTGAGATTTATTAATGTGTCAAATAAAAATTTTTGGGTTATTCTTGCACTTCATATAGGTTCATTTTCATTTAATGAAATTGCAACGGAATACCCTGTCTATTTATTTAAATTTAAAGTTAGGTGTGTAAACTATTTACTCAGTCTTGACTGATATTATCTAAGGAGTTTGAAGAGCTAAGGACAAAGAAGTAGAAGCCTGGTATAATCTAATTTCTAGGATTCATCCTTAATGACGAGAGAGGATCGAAAAGTAACTTTAACTATAATTATTGACAAAATTAAATGCATACCAGTGAAATGCTTTATTTTTATTTTTTTTTAGTTAAACTCCCCCCCCCCCCCCCCGCGTGTTCAATCCATGTGCGCCAGTGCTTCACGAGAGCTCTGATTCCGCGAGAAAACTGTTGATTGACTGTACAGTCTTTCATTCACTGCTGTTTTCACCTCATCATGAGCCTTCTTAAGTGGTCCAAAAATGATGATAATCACTCGGAGCGTGAATAAGTCAGGTGAATAAGAAGGGTATGCTGAATACACTGAAAATGAAGATCCGAAATCTTTGCGACTGTTGGGCGAGGTGTGTGCGGCCGCGCATGGTCATATTATAAAGGAACACCAGAACCGAGCAAATTGTGATGTGTGGGACTTGTTACCAGTTTCAAATGGCTCTCAAGAAGGTCACAATACAGTGCTACATTTCGTGACACAGTGCTATATTCTACCGTTTAATCACCACAAACTTTGGACAAAGCACTATGAATTTAGTTTGGAGTTTTGCCACGTAGACACTTAATTTTTATATACGATCATCCACAGTCACAGCAATTGAGACGCTTGCACACTCCATTTCATAAATTGTCACTGAAATTGTTTTTCAGTTTTGTTAGAGAACTAAAACTATGTGTTGGTGCCCTGAGAGTTCGTCTACAGGGTGTTGTAAAAATATACAGGACAATACTGCTGGGTAGCCTATCCTCTCGCTTCAAGGGCCGCTTCATAAAATGATAAAACCGTTTTGTTAAACCATTTATGCCGAAATTGGTAAAAATGGAAATTGAGATTTCATATTTTAAATTTATATTCTTTAGCATATAAAGACATAAAAAATAATTTACAATGATATAAAAAAATTACACCTATGGAAGACAACGTATAATTTCAAATAAAATCTAAGTTTGGAATCGCTAGGCAACGGGCCAGGAACTGACGTCACTACTTAGTTTTCTTGTTAATTGATTTTTAATTTTAATTTTTAAGTTATCATGGAGCATGTTTAATTTTTAAGTATCATGAAATAATTGGCTATTTATTGGTCTGCATTTTCATTTCATCGAAATTTTTATCGTCAACTTTTCGATAATTTCAAAATTCAAATACTTCAAGACCTTCAAAATTCAAAATTTTTCATCGTTATCATTTCATATTGTCACCTTTAAAACAAGTGCCGAGTCAACAAAGAAATCCGTTTCTACGAGGTGTGAAAATTATTGCCAGGACAGTGGACTTGAGATTACTTGGACTGTTAGAAACTTTATTATTTAGTAATCTTCTAAATTTTATTAGTTTTAAGCCCCTTTTTAATTATATTCTTGCAATTTTTATGTCTTTGTAAATTATTTTTATGCTTTTACAGCTCATTTTCCATTTTTACCAATTTCGGCATAAATGGGTTAACAAAATAAAATTTCCCAATAATCATTTTATGAAGCGGCCCCTGAAGCGAGAGGATAGGCTACCCAGCAGTACTGTTCTGTATAGTTTTGCAACATCCTGTACAAATGGCTTAAAATTTATTATGATTGCATCATTCATGCGCCATGGCAACTACAGTGTGCATTGCTTTCGAAATGATCTTCGTATTATAATTATGTTCATGTTGAAAGAACGTGTATTAATGAAACATGAAAAATTTAAATGTATTAATTATAAAGGTGATAACTCAAAAGTTATACTTAAAGCTGACTAACATTTAGGAAGAAATATTTTGGAGTAGTTTTTATTTTCCCAATACAAATCTAAAAATAAGAAAATTGTATTCTTCTTAATTATTAAGTAACTGTGTTATCGATTGGTTACGTGATCTTGAACGCTTTTTATGATAAACCATGTTTCATGTAAATGGATGAAAAATGGGGAAGCAACTTAAATAGCGATTAACGATATCCGATAATGGCTTGGTTAACCTGAATCCCTAATTCCCATAAGTTTCTCAATTCACAATTGCTTCCACCATGGGGGTTTCAATACTAGAGAATCTTTTCCTGGCTAAGTGCCAAATTCTGTACTGTGGAGAAAAGGTCCAGGAGTGGCACATTTAGAACAAAGGTTCGTCCGGTTCTGATCTCAGACTTCGATTTATTAAGAAAACAGACGAAGAATCACTCCAAAAAATGCAAACACACTAGAACAGGGTAAGTCCAAGACTTCACGACTTATATTTTGTAAGTAATGAAATCACCGGCAATAAATCAAAAACGCGAAAACAAATCTGCAAATACCTATCAGAGCCGGGCTTTTGATAATGATGAAAAAACAAACTGATTGGGTTACACTGAAAAAAGTAAAATTCAAACTGTTTTTTAAAAAAGATACTGTTTAGATTAGATTACTTAGATTATGTTTATTATTAGCATCATCCACTTCGTGTTCCTTCGCGCGGAAGAATCCTTTTAGGCGTTTTGTTAAGCTGCGCCGCGTTCGCAGTTTCTTCCCGGTTGATTTGCTTAACTCGCTTTGACTTCTAAATGGCGATTTCGTACACTCCACAGAGCATTTCATCCAAAATTGAATTTCAGTCCTTATTTTTTTTCCAAGGAAAATGTTTTTCGTGGTTCACTTGAACAGCGTTCGAATTGTCGTAATTGCATGAAAATTAATTTTATGGCCGAGTATTTCATTTCAATGCATTACAAATTATCTTCGCGCCCGAAAATCTAACAAACGCATCAACATGACCAATCTATTTTTAACGAAATTAAACAGTTCGTTACTGAATTCCTAAAGTGCGGGACATTGGATATGTGAAATGAATGTGAATTTCATTGCTGGTTACGAATATCGCATTCAAATTTCTGTAGGACCAATAGTTCCCGAGATATCGTCCAAAAATAGAATTTCCGAAATATACTAAATCTCGAAAATGGTGAGTCACAGCAAAATGGAAGCAAATCAGTTAAATAATACACACAAAATCAATAAACTTTTGTATGTCTACAAATTAAAGGAACACTGAAAACACTAATCCACATGAGAATTTTTATTGAGTCACGAGTCAGATGTACATTTCGGAAACCAAATTCCCTTCATCAGTGAGTGATTATCAACATCGACAATCGAACAGTGCAGGGAAAACGAAACGAGCGGTCCGAAAGCAAAGCTTTCACTGCCATACTCGCCAGAAAGTAAGCTCTTGCTGTGAAGCATGTTTTTGATTGGTTGTGTTATTATAGTTGTTTATTAATGTCATGAGAAAGAAAAACTTTGTAGTTTGATGTTGGTGTTGGCTTTGTATTTTATTTGATTATTCCTGTATCTTATATATTCTTCGTCTCTCTTGTTGATATATTCTTATCCTCTGGATGACTTAACTAGGTTTCATCTAGCTTCTTGCCTGGTTACTTACAAATTGTTTCTGGACGAGTATGGCAGTGAAAGCTTTGCTTTCGGACCGCTCGTTTCGTTTTCCGTGCACTGTTCGATTGTCGATGTTGATAATCACTCACTGATGAAGGAAATTTGGTTTCAGAAATGTACATCTGAGTCAATAAAAATTCTCATGTGGATTAGTGTTTTCAGCCACAGTTTCTGGCTTTTATTGTTTTAACTTTTGCATGTCGTTACGGAGTTACAGCAAATCAACCGGATGATATGAACTGCGGTATTCACTCATTATGGCGTTTAAATTTAGCAATATAAACCAAAATGTAATGACATGCTATTTATCAACTCCACAAATTAGAGCCATATTGCAACAATAATATGAAATGGTCAAATACTATTCGCATGTGATTGCTTCTTAAACTGACGGACCCTGGAAATTTATAATTTATATAATGCCTACATAAATATTCTCACGCACTTTATTTTCACTTTATACGTATAGACTCATTATCTTATACGCTATTCATCAATTCACAAACTTGTGCTTGTTCATATACTTCCACTTATGTATTTCATTCAAACATGCTCATACAAAATCTAAGTCATTTACCCATTCATTTTTTTCCGCCGCTTAAATTACTCGTAAACATTTAAAATTCGTTTTGGTAATGATAGGCTTGCTCATTCTCATCTGGTTTGTTTTGTTTTTTTTATTTTCTAATGTCTTTCATTTTACATAACAGGAGACGAAAAAGTACACGGTCATCCCAAACAGTACACTGACTTACGAAGCAAAGAACCTGAAAAGGAATCATCGCTATGAATTCTGGGTGACAGCGTCCACAACTGTTGGAGAAGGACAGAGCACGAAACCCGTCCACCAGATTCCGTCCCAGAGAGGTTGGAAAGCAGTTTCCCCATTTTGTTTACATGTTACTTGTTATAAACAATTAAAGGTGTTTAATAATACTCGGTAATTCTGTAATGGGAAAAGCGACATAATAAACATAGGAAAATACTGTAATAAACATAGCGATGTTATTTACCTTACATGTTATTCTGTAAAATATAAGAAATGTGGAGGGTTTGCAATACATTTTTATTGCACCAACCGGTTTTGCCATCTTTTCCCGGCTTTGTCAAGGCGATGGAATGAACAGCTGATAAATATTTTTGAAATTGAATAACAATGCTAATAATATGATTGGTTTACAATGAGCAGTGAGGCATTGATTGTTGAGAAGATAAATTAGATATTTTGATATACCGGGTGAATAAACAGTCCCGGAACGGTCTAATATCTCTTGTCAAAAAAAATACGTGTCAAATAATTTTTGAAAGCTATTTAATGGTGTAAAAATTATCCCTCTACATCCCTCGTAGGATTCCTGGTTCGAACCCACACTGTAATTTTCTTACCTATTGTCGTTCTATTACGATCACTTTAAAATGACAATAGGAAAGAAAATACCACAATGCGAATTCAAACAAGGAACGTTCGGCTAATCGCATCGCTCTGTTGATTCTAATCGAATCAACTTTTAATTAAAAATTTTCTCTTTTAAGTACTTACACTGTCCTGACAAAAGTATCTGGATATCCTTATTTTATTGTGGTTTCAACTCCCATAATGCACTGCTTCACTTTTAATGTAAAAGAAATGAAACAGCAACTTATACGGCATTTACTTCGTCAGCCAGCAAGCCAAAAAGTCGTGACATTTATCATAGAAGAGTTATCATAGGATGCTGCATTAGGGGAAAGGCAGTTCGCAAAATTTATGTTTTGAAGCGCATTTTGGATCCATTGTGAAAAAGTACGAACAAAAAAGTGTAATAACAAAAGCAAAACATGCTGGGTGACCTATAATCATGTCGAAGATGGAAACCAACGTGCTTTTTCGCGAGTAGTGTTGAAGAATGGTAAAAGCACACTATAGAACTCCCTGCTTCTTTTGCAATGGATCCAGACGCCTGCTCATCGACCCTATATAATGGGTTATTAGTTCGCACAATACAACGTGTCCTTCATGACATGGGCTTCTTCAGAAGGTTCGGACAGAGGAAGATTTTATGTCAAAGATGAATGCTCTTCGTCTCTGCATTGTGTACGGAGCGCCGCCAGTCCACTGATGACGATTAAACTAATGTTAAGGCGGAACTCATAACTGTTTGTGAAACAGGCGTGGAACCTATAACTGGTGTTGACATGCGATTTAGTGCCCCAAAATACCCAAATAAATTGGAATATCTTCTACCTGGAGCAGTGGCATCGCTTCAGAATATTTTGGTAATACACCAGACTGCTTCTTCTGCAGCTAATTCAACAAAGGCGAAATTCACCTCAACGTAAGACGTCCAAACTGCCCAACGTCCGGATAGATGTCTGATTGAACTGATATAGTGTGTGTTGGAGCGCCGAATACGGATTCACAAGCGACCAGCCACTAATCTTCATCAGTTACTGAAGGCTGAGTGGCAACAGCCTTCCTCATCGTGTTGCAGCAGTATTGCAGCAAAGGGTGGTCCAAAATATAACTGACTGCATAATTTTCTTATAGGTTATTTGAAGAGGGGTGTCCGGATAATTTTGGCAGAACGATGTATATCAGTTCGACTTTGATTTTTATTCATTTGTGTTCTGAAATTTCTCTCCTATATCTAGTCCCTTCTCGAATTCTTTCATTCAACTCGACCTTCGTGAGCCGTTGGAAGGAAAACGTTACCCTCGGCTGCGTTTCCGTGGGCACACCAGCACCCGAGAACGAATGGAAGTTCAAGTGAGTATGGGTTTCGTTTCCCGATGGATTTTCCTACTAATCTCAATTCATTATCGATGCAATTCAAGTTCCTTTAAAATTTTTACATTTATGATTCCTAGAAGAATTAATTTAAATCCTGAAGTTTTAATTTAAAAAATTAATTATTTTAATTTAATTAACACCGATGAAAAACTTTCTTTAAAGAATCTAACCTAATCTTACCTACTTCCTAAATTAAGAAAAAAATGAGAAAAATGTCATTAAATCAAAAAAACAAAAAAAACTTTAGGAAGCGAATAAGATCAAAATTCTAATTATTTTCGGTTCCAAAGGGAACTAGAGAGAAGCAAAAAACGCAAGGAATTTTTTTTTCCTCTCATGCGCACTGCTTATAAATAATTCAAAAGAACGACGTTTCCATTCGAATTACAAAGACGTAGTAGAATATTCGCCTAACAAATTTTATTAATAAAACCAATTGAATTCTTCCCTCATCTTAAATCAAACGCATGTGAAGTGAAAATGAATGACAATGGAATTTGAAATTATTATTATTACACTAGAAAAGAAAAGTTTCCTCAAACTTCTTAATGCCTACTTAACTTTTCCTTTAACTTTATATTTAAGGCTTTTGAAATGCGAGATGTTATTGCAAGAGCCGAATATATTAACTCGTACGGTCTCCGTATGCAGTAGCAGATGTCTCGATTTAGTTGTAATCTAGAAATGATGCGTATAGTTGTACAACACACATCTGGACGACAGCCAATTGGTCGACGTCAACTGGACGAAGACCAAACGGGAGACGGTAAACTGGGCGATAGAAAACAGGGAGACTTGTAATTCCGGTTTGTTTTTTTAATTTTGGGTCATTAACTGTTACCTCAGTCAGCTTTCTAACTGGATAAAAAGTGAGAAATTATAAATAATGGAGCTTCAGTTATAATCCTCATCTGGTATGATATTACTTATTTTTGCATTGGTATGTGCACTCAAAAATGATTACGTCAGCTGCTTTTGTTCTAGCAAAATGATTACGTCAGTTCCTTTTGCCCTCGTAAGAATGGGGGCCGGTAAACTACTAGGGTCACTCCAAAAGTACTACACCCTTACAACTTATGGAGGTCATAGATACATCCTTTAGGAACAACATGTCATTTTTCCACATTATTCCCGTCCCTTTCAACTGCCTTACGCCACCTTAGAACGGTAAGAGTCTGCACGGTAAAAGTCTCGACCAGCACATTTGAGCCACTGTTTAGCAAACAAACAATGGAGACAGAGACAGACATTGAAGTGGCATCATGCAAATTCACCGAAGAAAAAAAAAATCAAAACTGTGCCTTCGGCGGGAAAAGTTATGGCAACTGTGTTTTTCGATTCAGAAAGACGCTTGCTTGTGGGCATCATGCCACACGGAACTACCGTTAATTCTGACGCGTATGTGGCAACCCTAAAGAAACTTCAAGCTCGACTGAGTCGTGTTCGACCACATCGGGAGAAGCAGGCTGTTCTGCTGCTGCACGACAACGCATGGCCACATGTCAGTCACAAAACCACAGAGGAGATCAGAAAACTTGGAGGAAGAACACTGAACCACCCGCCTTACAGTCCTGACCTGGCACCATGCGACCACCATCTCTTTGGTAAACTGAAGGAATCCCTTCGCGGAACGAAGTTTGAAGATGACGACTCCCTCGTGCACGCTGTTCAACAGTGGCTCAAACGTGCTGGTCGAGACTTTTACCGTGCAAGTATACACGCCCTCGTTCCAAGGTGGCGTAAGGCAGTTGAAAGGGACGAGAATTATGTAGAAAAATGACATGTTGTTCCTAAGGGATGTATCTACGACCTCCATAAGTTATAAGGGTGTAGAATAAAAAATAAATATAAAAAAATATTGTGCATTACTTTTGGAGTGACCCTCGTACTATCCTATCGTGCACTGCAGTAAATCAATCTTCAATCACGTAATTATTAAAACGAGCTGTTTTGAGAGTGTGTTATTTGTAATGGAGAAAACCGAAGGAGAAAAGGCTTTGTAATAATGGAACCTGAAATTTCCCTATGACTTCAGATGGTCGCTGCACTACGGTACCTGAGTCCAGACTCTCATGTTCGTAATCTCTCCTTCAAGGTCGAACCTTAATCCACAAGCAACTGACAGTACTACAGACTTGAAAAACACTTACCAGAGGAACTTGAGCACATTTAAGAATGGTTTACAAATAATTGTTCACAATGCACTAGAGCTCCTCTCATTTTGAATTCAAATGTGCAGTCAGTTTATTAACGGACGATTAATGGTCAGGACAGAACAAGCAGTTTTTCCAAAGTCGACAATCGACAGTTGAATAGTGAAGTGTATATTTGTTCAGGTGGGACGTAAGCAGTGCTTACACGTTTCTCACACTTCCGGAATAAATTCCGCATGAAATACACTGAAATAGGCAAGAAGCCTGACTAACCCAAAGAAGTCTTCCACAAGATGAATTGTGAAGGATTGTTTTTCCGAAGTCTGCCATTGTGGGTTTTTATAGACGAATTGTAAAGGATTCAGAGAAGTGATGATCCAGAATACGAAAGATGCATTGGAGTTTATCAATATCCGAAAAAGCATAAACGATATCAAGAAGCTGATGAGAGATTTCTTAGAAGAATGAATAATTATGATGGATGAAATATTATGGAATATCATATAATAATTTAATGGCTTAATTCGTACATTTTGTAATAAGTATAGTAAGGGGTGTCAGAAATATATATTTACACTTTCAGAAAATCATTAAAAAGAAACAAACAAGGACATGCACTTGCGGTTTCTTTTCTATTCAATAAAGAAAGTATCAATTTTTTTTAATGAAGTGAACTGACGAACTGAAAAGTCGAATTATTGCTACCATCGAAACTGCTATTCCCAATTGCTTCACAGAATCTTTAGAAAACTCTAATCGACTCGATGTGTCGCCAGTGTATAATGTGCACATATGGAATTTGTAAACATTATTCAAAAAAAACTTTAATCTACTTTATTTATTGAATACAAAAAAAAACGTAACTGCATAACATTGTTTGTGTCTTTTTACTGAATTCTAAAAGTGTAAAAGTACTTTTCCGACACCCTTTATTATTTCATAATAACATAGATATAATATTTATAATATTATTTGGTAAGTTAAAATCTTTGTTCTGTATTTCTCTATAGTACTGTACAGTAATAGTTGAGGTTTTATTACATTTTGTCGCCATGTTGACTATCACCCAGTTTACCTTCATTCAATTGTCCATCGGCCAGTTGACTATCACCCACTTGATGAATGCCCAGTTGACACGTTTCCGTGCGGTTTTCCCCAATTGAGTTCTCATATTCTTTGTAATGCTGTCATTCAGACATAGCTTCACTTCTTGAAAACTTTTTTTGGAAACCGGGGCAGTAGTGAAAAGGAAAAAACAGCGGGCGGCCCAGCGCACCAGACGTGACGATAAAGAAATCAGAGCGCTTATCTTCGAAGCCAGGCGTGCGTTAATTGACCTTTTATCCGATGGTTGTTTACCGTACGTTAACTAGTGTCTCTTCTGAACGGTGATTGGCAATTTTGTTTCAGCAAGCCACCGCGTTTTCTCTATGGTAGACTCCATCTTTTGTTCTGTCGATGCCAGTGTCTCCTATGACCTTAAATGTGAATCCACGGCTCAATTATTACGCGTAAGTAGCGGAAGAATGGAGCTGCTTGTTGCTTTTAGCATATCCTCTTCGTATTTTTTACATCTTTTCACGTAGAAGGTTGAAATTTGGTATGTTCGTTACTATGACCATGTCTTCCACTATTTAATTCGATTTTGATTTGCCCACTAGGGTTGGAGTTAAAGGGGTAAGAGCTACAGGGGACCAAGTAGTCCATATTGTATATACCGGGTGTTTCAAAAATGACCGGTATATTTGAAAAATCTAAACGGGCAGCGATAGAAATACACCGTGAACTAATTTCGAAAGTTTGTCTGCCTGAAAATTTACTGTTGTCCCAAGCATATTGCAACAAACGGTGTATTTCTATCGCTGCCCGTTTAGTTTTTATTGAATTTTCAAATATACCGGTATACCAGTCATTTTTGAAACACCCGGTAGGTATGTAAAGTGAAATTTAGTGTGTGCAGTTTCCTCTAGGCAAGATTTACAATACTCTGAAGTTTGGGCCGGATGTCCTAACAGGGACGGACTTATGGGGCCCGGACCGAATATACGTTAGTGATCACGTGATCTGTAGAAACTATCAATAATTTTGAAATGGCAGCTTATGACATGAGAAATGTTGTTATTCGATCGGAAATGATGAATAACAGAAGAATATAAATTTCTTTTCGATTTTCTAAATATTCATGTTCGAAAAATATCAAGTTTCTGATAAAAGAGTGGACATAAAAAGCCGATAAAAATGGATAAAGATAAAAGGGGGAGGGAATAATCCAGTTTCTAATACTTTATTCTTACATTCCCATCACTTTTAATCCTCATTTTTTTTTATTTATTTATTGTAATCCAATACGTCCATCCAGGCCGACGAGTTGGGTCCCTGGATGGACCTGGATTAACGACTGCTGTATGATGGGCGTAGCAGCGGGGGGGGGGGGGGGGCCAAGAACGTGTCTCACTGATGGTCGCCCATCCAGTGACTAGCCGTGCCTGATGTTGCTTAACTTCCTTGAAGTTGTGTTCAGTGAAAGCCCACCAGGCCACGGCCTCCCCCATTTTCATTTCGCATTTTTAAATGCCATTATTAAACACTTTTTAGTCTCGCAATTTTTATCGTCACTTCTTATCCTCACTCTTCCTCTTTTGTTATCTACAAATTTCTATGCACTTTACTCCAAACTTAAGGGAAATAATTTCTTTAAATTCAGGGCTTGCGCTATTTTTCTATACCTTCGTTTGGAGGGGAGGGGTTAATTTATTGTTTAGGTTGATCATTAACACGTGAAAATGAGTATTCGTGCAGCAATACAAGCTTCTTTTTGTGTGTGTTTTTCTTTTGCAGAGACGTTCCTCTCCAGCCAAGTGAGAAATACAGGCTTCAGGCTCATGGTGACCTGCAAATTATTCGTGTGGAGAGCGTTGACGCGGGAAACTATACCTGTCGCGTGCAAAATATATACGGATCGGACAAAGTCGCCTACACCGTCGAGGTACAAGGTAGGTAACAGCCGCTTCTTTCAGACTGTCGATAATTAAGAATTGCTAGCTTCTGCGAGGAAGAGATGTTCTTTGTGTCGCTGGGTACTTAACGAAGGTAACGAATGATCGATTTCATGGGCTCTAATAGCAGGGAAGAAAAGAAAAAGGTTTTGGCGCGAGACTTCTTTCCCAGGGACGGCGGTTGGATTGGTTGGCTTCTTGCTTTTATTGTTGATCGTAAATCTTTCTGCTTCTCCTTTTGAAAACGAGAAAGTCGTTTAAATTCAACTTCATTCTTTTCTTTTCATTTTTTCCTTACTCTTCTCTGCCAAGACGAAAGAGGAGATGAAGAAGTGGGCGAGTGTCTGGGACAGTTGCCAAAGGAATTCTGTTGAGAAAGATGATTTGGTAATTTGTGGAGATCAGCGATTTAGCGTAACAGTTCCAATGTAATCTAAGTTTAAGCCACCGAGGAAACTTTTAAACGATCCATTCATAACGATTATTTTAATGAATTGTCATACTAATAATATTAATACATTGTTCTTTATAAATCTGATAAAAACAAAAGATGTTAGATTAAAAAGAGTAAATACCTTATTGACTGTGAATGTGAAGACTATCAATAGGAGACATAAACCAACCGCATTTCCACAAAGAAATTTAATGAACATGTATGTATATTTAGGTCGCTACGCGGCTTTCTTTCAGCATGAAATGTACAAGGTGATTATAATTAAAGTCCCTTTGTAAAAATGCTATAAAAAAACAACCATGAGTCCGAATGACTTCAAATTTGGACTGAGCATTCTTGAAGAAGGGGCATTTGATATGGATAAGAAAAAAAATAGTTCCAAAATTTATCACTAGATGGCGCTGTAAGCGGCATATTATGCCTAGGAGGATTTGTACTATGCAAATTGAAAGATACGCATGCGCATGAGACATTGCATGTGTTATAAAAACATCATGCCATAAACAACTCATGCCAAAGCCGTCGTATTTCAATTCAAAATGTCACTTCTAGCTGAATCCGCTTCCGTTATGCCGCTTACAGCGCCATCTAGTGATAAATTTTGGAAATATTTTTTTCTTATCCCATATCAAATGCCCCTTCTTCAAGAATGCTCAGTCCAAATTTGAAGTCATTCGGACTCATGGTGGTTTTTTTATAGCATTTTTACAAAGGGACTTTAATTATAATCACCTTGTACATACATGTTCATTAAATTTCTTTGTGGAAAAGCGGTTGGTTTATGTCTCCTATTGGTAGACGTTAGATATTATATATGAGATGACCCGATCATCAAACATTAACATGTTCTCTGAATTTTTGAACTAAACGATGTATTCTTGACTTATTCGGCACATTTCCGGACTGTTTACGAAATACCGTCTGCACAATGGAGCAAATTAATCTTCAAATAACATTCTACAATGATGAAAACTTTTTGTTGTCCTATTGATGGCCATGAGTTGTACATGAGTCGTTGATGGCCATATAGCACATCTGTCAGTTTTTGGGCTACGAAATTCCACATCCTCCTTATTCTCATATCTTACCATCTTATACTCCGGATTATAATCTTTTCTGACACTTGAGAAACTTTTAATTGAACCAAGTATGCCTGGAATATGAAGCTGCAGAACACTTCGTTAGAGGGAGTTGATAAATCAATTAAATCGATTTTTAAGTAACCGATTATCAACTCATAATCGATTAATAACAAAAAGCTCTACAAATACAAACGATTTTAAAGACAGTTCTTATTTGCTTATTTTGTATAAAAATTCAGTCATGCTCATTAATCTAGCTTAAAAAAAAAGTAACATAGAAAGCTTGTCTTCTTTCAAACGTGAACGCCCACTGCTTTCGAACATACTTTTCGGAAGCGACTGAAGAGGCTGGGGTAGCCAAATATTTCACTGCTAATTTCTAGAGGTGTGCGATGGTTTAAAAACCACCATCGGTGGCACCATCGATGGTATGAACCATCATCGAAACACAATCGATGGGTACATTAATACCATCGATGGTTCTTTTAATTTTTTTATCTCAATAAAATAGCATAAAATCACATAGATAAAGCTTAGACTACAACAGACATTATATTACTGATAATTTGACAAATGTAAAAGTTGGGTTTAACAAAATTTATGCAAGACATTCAAAGGCATCGATTGTAAAACCAACAATTTCTCCAAATGCTTTGGACTTAACATGGTCCTTTTTTTCCAATGGTGCAACCTGCTTTTGAAAAAAGTCTTCCAGGCACAGATGTTGCTGGTGGCGATAAAAATCTCTGGGCCATCATTCTAAATGCAATACAATCGACAATCTGATCCTCTCTGACAATCGACAATTAGTAATTTCTCCAAATTTGTAAATACTTGTTTACATTATTTATTTTAGACACGGACTAAGAGGCTAATTTATATACTGTTCAGGTTCAACAGTTTTTTTCTTTTTTGAGGCAAGTTGGTCATTAAAGTAGCCAGAAGTTGTTACAGCTTAATTCGACTTCTGGTAGTTCTGGTTCTGATTATTTTAAGTTTGTTGTTCCCGGACGTTTTGCTAACATTCAGATCTGCTGGGAAAAAATTTTTAAACAGGACTAGCTTTAGATTTACGAATCAAGCACTATTTTGCTAAATAGAAGCATGATTGCTAAAATAATCGGTGCTCCGAAAACCCAATTTACATCGATTACACTGGCCAAAAATATTTGGGTATTTTTTCTGCAGATTACGAATATAATTTTGAAATTTCTCTACCTCGCACATTTTTGACATAAAGCGAATTGAGGTATAATTGTGGAGGTTTGAAGGTCTTTGGACGTCTTTTAGGTTTGCAGAGCTAGTACACCAAGTTCATGTTGTTTCTTTTGCGAGTGGGGTAGCCAAGCAAAAGATTTCCACTACAGGACTGGATACATCGCCAAAATTGACTCCTGGGCAAATGAATGGCGAAAATAAACAACATTGAAATTAACAAAGAGAAAAAATATGTGGATAAATGTGATACAACATTGAAATTGAGAAAATTCTGCTGCCTCCACTTCATATCAAACTGGGTTTAATGAAAAACTTTGTAAAGGCATTGGACAGGCAGGTCGCGAGACTCCAGCATCTGAAACAGAAAATAAAAGAAGGTATTTTTGTCGGCCCTGAAATCGGAGTACTAAAGGCTGATAAGGGATTTGAAACTGCATTGAATCCATGGAACTAACAGCTTGGAAAGCTCTGAAGAATGTTGCGCACGGGTTTTGTGAAAGAACAAGGAACCCAACTACGCCGAACTTGTTGATGAGCATCTACAAGCATTTTATGAATTGGGATGCAGTATGTCACTAATGATTCATTTCCCGCATACCCATCTGGACTTCTTTCCTGCCCGCCTTGTTGAAGTTAGTGAGAAAGGTTCCACCAGGATATCTCTACAGGGTTCGTACGCTTGATCAAAGATAAAATTCCATGACTTTTCCAAAACTTTTCCAGGCAATTCAATAAAATTTCAAAACCATAATATTTTATAATTTTAAGGATAATGTATTCATATAATTTATAAATAATTACTAAGGAAACATTATATCTGCTCAAAAAATCCTTTATTAGATACACTTAGTATCAAACACTTCACATTACAGTTCTTTTAGTTCAAGAACTTTCCCATTGATGTCGTTATCAACTTTTACAATTTCAATTTGTTTCTTTTTGGCATGGCTACGTAGTGCATTTGACTGCGGTAGGAGTGACAAAGCTCCTTTTTCCTCTGCTTTTGTAGCAAGTTTATCTACTTCTGCATATAATTTGTCAATATCAATTTTCATTCGTTTTGATTTTTGTTTCATTTCATGAATCTCCTCTTCACACTTTCTCTTTTTGCATGCTTTGTTTTCTTTTTCTTTGAGTTTCTTATTCTCTTCTAAAAATGCCATATACTTTTGTCTTGCACTCGCAGCAGCATTCAGTAATGCGATTCTAAAGTTTTTTCCGTCATATTCCCCACTGCAGTGTACTTGTTGATTGAAAATCCTCTTTCCACTGTTGCCTGACCATGAGAAAGTAACAGCAACTTTTTAATTAGATGCCACACTTTATCATATATTTTATTATTTTCCATATCATTAAAAAATAAAGTATCCAAATAAGAACTTTCTGTAAAATTTTCAGAAAAGTTAAAAAAAGATTCTGGATTCTGTAAATAATCTCCAAACTGTTTTAAGATTTCATCTGCCTCATCCTCTTCAGTTCTGTTTGATTCAATCATAATTTGTAAAATCTTCTTCATGTTAGCAAAACATAATTTCTTGTTTCTTTTCATTTCCACTGGATTCAAGCAAGTCAAATAACATGCGAGTGGATAGGTTATTGGAGTTTTATCTAGTAATTTAATAACCATGTTATTCAAAAAACTCCTGCATTCTTTCTTAAAAGATAAAACATGGAAATCTTCAATTTTTTTCTCCATTTTTAAATTCCTTAGAGCTCTGTTAGTTTTAAACCCCAGATCAAGTGTGCTAACATCTTTGAAATGCGATTCTTCGTTCAAATTAAATTGCAAGATGTTATTAAGATTTAAATCTGTTACTATTTCTTCTTTCATATATTTTTTAAGGAGAGATTTAATAATTTCACACAGATCACCAGAAAGAAATGGAAGCATTGATATTTCGTTAAAAAGGGAGTGATTTCTTTAGCAACATGCTCAAAGAATAATATTTTAAGAGGTGTAAGAGGGTCATGAACCCTAGCTGCTACAACTTGAAATGAACTATTATTTGGATTTGAAATCTTCTTCAGTTCAACAGCTTTAACAAACTCACAGATGTGGCGCCATATTCCATATGCTCGTGAGGAAGCAGGAATATTTTCCAACCATCGAGTTTTAGAAAATTTTAATGGGAATAATGAGCAACCTGTAACTTTTAAACAAATCTTCTCGTCGAGCAGGAGCATCATTAAACAAGTAATAAAGACTGCTAAACAATTTTTCCACTCCAGAACCAGATTTTTCAACCCCAGTTTTGAATGCCCCATGAACTGTATGCAGTCCACAAGTACCTATATTCAGCAGAGATTTTTTGAAATCTCGTTTTCAATTTTGTAATCAGCATTAAAAATATTATAAGAAACGCCTTATATTATAATTTCTGTGAGCTTTTTGACTGCTGGCCAGTATTATCGACACATCGCCCAAAACTAATCCAGAGATGCTGACTTTTCCAAACGTAACATTAACAGCCTGACCATTCGGTGGCAACAGTGTACTGCTGGAAATTACCTTGATAGGAAAGTGTATTGCTTTCTTTTTATTTGCTTTTCCTATAACACAATAAATCGGCCATTTCATTTGCAGTAACCCAATAGTTTCTTAAATAATACAAAGTCCTTATTGGCTTAATGTCAAATTGCTTCTATTGGTGTTCCTTTGGTCTGGTAAAGCTTAGTTTCTACATTATGTAATTAATTAAATTTGTTTCTTTATTATTTCTTCTCTCTCATTGGTTATTTTTAATCTCAGCTCCTCCTTTCCCACCCAACATTGTGGTTACGTCGTCATCGTACACAGCCATCGAAGTCCAGTGGTCGCCGCCCAACGATGGAGGAAGCCCCATCGAAGGTACGTAGAGTTGACAAAGGAAAAACAAAAAAATTATCATCCTTTGGAGAAGCTTCCCCAAATCGGATTTTCCAGCTCATTACTTGGTTTGTTTACATGAAGAAAAGTTAAACAAAATGAAAAGTTATTTCTTATTATGGTAAAAAACAAAAAAAAAAGAGAAAAAAAAAAGAAAAAAATGCTGCGGTTTAATTTCCTGAGCTCCCTTAATAATTCACGACTTAGGGATCGATGTGGAAAATGAAAGAGAAGTTGACGTCAATAAAAACCGAACCTAGGATGGTGGCGCCATCCCGAGAGAAAAGGTGCAACATGATTATGATGTCCGGGATGCTGTTACCATGGCAACATCTACTCGGTCGTCCCGAGCGAATAGAATGAATATTTCATCAGATCTTTAATTATAAAGCAATATTAAGAAAATCTTAGCAGTGGGGGTGGGATGATTGTTAAATATTTAATGCAATTAACATAAAATGTTAATTTATTGTGTCGCTGGGGTAGAGTATTTAAACGACGATAAAAAATCCAAGTGTAAATAGTAAAGAAATAAAGAAATCAACGCTAAATAACGGTACCTGACATTAATTGCTTTTAAAATTTTAAACACGAAATGGCCAATATCTTGATTTATTCATTAATCAGGATGAATAAATATTGTATAAAAACAATTCATTATTAGAATTTAAAGTAAATTTCAGAAATTTTTGATTTTCTTCTGTCGTTTCCTTTTGCAGGTTACACGCTCTACTACAAGCGTGATTTTGGAGATTGGGAGACGACGCAGTTGCCGCCTCAGCATGAGATGTTCGTTCTTGACAAGCTGTGGTGCGGGACCCGATACATTCTTTACCTGACTGCCATCAACAGAATAGGAATCAGCGAGTCGAGTGATGTTAAGAGTGTTCGCACTCAAGGAGCAGGTATATATGAAGTCTAATATTATTAAGTAGCGAAAGAATGGAGCTACTTATTTGTTTTACAATGTCCCTCTGTCTGTCCGTCCTTCATATTTTCTATCTTTTTTTGACATAGAAAGTTGAAATTCAGAATGTAGCTTACCATAGGCATGTCCTACTTGACTATTTAGTATGGTTTTGATTGGCTGACTGGTGTCGGAGTTACAGGAGTGAGAGTTAAAAGGGCCATCTGGAATATGTGGTGTAAATGTATGTAAAGGAGCGAAAAGCAGCATACTCAGGATTTTATTTTTTGCTGGCCAATTCTGCTTGCGGGTGAAGAGGGGGGTGCCGCAAATAACAGAATTATATGGCGAGATGGTCAATTTCGGGGAGGAGGCTGTAGTCCCTCTGAGATTCGGCAATGCATAAATAAATAAATAAATAAATAAATAAATAAAGCAGTAAAATATCTTTCTTCTCGGTTGACGTATAGGTAGGCCTCTAAACGAGATAGGAATTAAAGGCACCTAGTTTTACCCCTTTTATCCGCATTTTTTAACTCCCAATTTCGTTTATAATCAAAAAATAGACTTTGTCGAATCGTACTATTAGAAAGTGTAAAACAGCTCTATCTTCTTTCGTTTCCGATCGAATGCTATATCACATGATACATTTCTAAAGACCCCATAACTACCACCCCAACAACTCCGACCGCATTGAGACAATTTGGTCCAAACTTCGTATTGAGGTAAATCTTTCCTAAAGGAATCCGCATACCAAATTTCATTCATTTCTTACATACGTATAAACCATACAGATCAGATTGCACCCTCTCTTGCTCCCACCCCCGGTACTCCAACCCCTGTGGGCCACTCGAAACCAAATTAAATCGTGAAATAGGACATAGCTATGGTAAGCTACATACTGAATTCACCTTTCTACGTCAAAAAATGTAGAAAGTATGAAGGGGACGGACAGATAGACGGACATGAAAACGCTCATCGCGATCGGTCGTTCTTTTTGAATCGACGGTCGTCCGAATCGGGAGAAAATTTAAAATGAATAAAACTAGTTACATATGCCTGCATCATTCCCGCGTCGATCGGACATAGTAAAAATTTCGAGTCAGTTACTGGTTGCTCCAAAACGAGGTTTGTGACGAGCTTTGACCGATCGCGACCGATCGGACTTTTTAGACACACCCTAAGTAAATAATGTGACGTAATAATTCCACACAAATTGGTGCTTCCACTCCGCCGTAGGAAGGAGGTGTCTCCAATGCTCTACCGCTCTGGACATTTCGTTCGCACCGATCAATAATCGCTTTGTTCTAAGCACGTGGTTTCAATTGTTTAAAAAGATTGGTTAGTTTGTTAGATTTTTGGTCATTACTTTAACAGAATCCTGAGTCAATTTCACTTGACTATTCCTGATACAAACAGAACTATCCATGCCCACGGCGGGATTCGAACCCGCGTCCCGACTTTTATGGAGAACTGGAAAACTGTTCGCTCTAGTGCTCTCGGGTCGGCTTCATTCATTTAGAATTACCCTGTAATAAACGTCTTTAAAGGGAAGATAGAGCGTGGAAATTCTATTTTTTTTAAATGAGGAATTCCCCCAAGGGAAATCATGTCAGGTACTTCTACAGCTACTTACTTAATCATGATAGTGTGCAATCAACTTTTTTCTCTTTTTAAAGTTTTCGTTAAAATCTCATTTGAAGAATGAGGACTGCTACTTAATTCTGTTTTCTTCTTTAGTTTCCAAACCGTCCTCTGAAAGTATTGGAGATGGGTTTTTTTTAAACAACAATTAAGAAAAATTTAAATACGGATCCCTTAAGAATCCCAGGACCTTAATTATTCTAAAAAAGACTCTCAATTATTAATTAGCAGAAAAATGGAGTTACTTATCATGCCCGCCTGTCCCCTTTATATTTTCAACATCATTTCACGTAGAATGTTGAAATTCGGTACATAGCCTACTACATGCATATCCTACATACAATTAAGTTTGGGAATGATTCTCCCACTGGGGTGGAAATTAGAAGGGTCTATCTTGTCATTCGTCTTAACGGTGAAATTTTATAATGTAAATATATAGAACCAAACTTAAAAACTCATTTTAGCTGTGACCGTTTTACCATCGACTGTGTAAAAATGTATTAAGAATGCATATCTTTCAAATGAGGTTATACAATTTTCATCCCATATCTTTCTAATAGCGCCCGAGATGCCGGCCAAACAGAAGCTGATCATAGAGAACTCGACGTCGATCTCGCTAAATTTGGTGTCGTGGAAAGACGGCGGCTGCCCCATCCTCTATTTTGTCATCGAGTACAAACTGCGCAACAGCAACGAATGGATCCTCGTCTCCAACAACGCTAAGGTATTTACTGAAATGTTGAATCCGTTAGTAGAAGGTAACCATCATTACGATGAATCTTTCGAATCTTTCTTCTCTTAGGTGCAGCAGGGGAAGTATATTATCCTAGACTTGCAGAGCGGCACCAGATACAGCTTGCGCATGACGGCTCATAACAGCGCTGGGTCTACTGTAGCCGAATATGAATTCATCACTCTGTCTTACAACGGAGGTGAACTGATTTACACTATGATTGGATGAATAATTTTTTATAAAATTTCTCTTTAGTTAAAGTGTGTTTTATCTTTTATTTTTAGATAATGGAGAAGAATCTGTGGACGAGACTCAAAAGGATGACATAACCACATCTTTCTTTCGTGACGTCAATATAACGTTTCCTTTTGCGGCTTTGATGCTCTTTTCTGTGTTGATTACTGTTGCTCTCTATTGCATGCGTCGTCACAGAAACCACCTCGGTCATCCGCAAATAGGTTGGTATCGAATACAAAAAAAAATGATGCCGAAACTAGTCTAGTAAAAATTAAATGACCAAATTAAGAAATCTAGGTTTATACAGTTTCCAGTCACTTTATTATGGCTACCAATCTAATAACCAGAATATGTTCCTTCGGCAGTATTTATCGCCAGGAATGCCCGTGAGAGGAGGACCCTTCGTGTTATGTGTCGATCGAAGTGAGCCTATTTAGTTTCTATTAAATTCAGATCGGTTTGGCACTCCTTACTGATTCCCAGGTTTAATCATTTGAGTTTGTGTTGCCTTCCAAATGTACAGCATCAGCGGACCCAAAGCATACAAGAAAAAACTTTCCCCAAACTGTAACCCCACCCCTAACAGCCTACCTTCTGCAAACATCCTGTTCGTTCCCTGAGGTTTGACGCCGAATACACCACCGTTCATCCATGTGGTGAAGCAAAACTCATGATTAATCGTTGCCAATCTGCCAGGTTGCAGTCTCCATAGTGCGCGCAAACTCTATGAATAGGCCTCAACATGATGTTGGCACAAGGGTCTTTTTCGGAATTTACTGCGCAACAGGGTTTACTGGACTGTGAGTTTGGGGACCTTTACGTTGATCCCATGTTTCATTTCGAGGGTCAGTTGATCAACAATAGCGCGTCGATTGATCCTGATATGTGATCAGCAATTGTACTTCGGATCGCCATTTATCCAGTCTTAATATATTTTAATTACTGCAGCACAAAAATATTTCACAAATTTCGATGTTTCTGAAATGGTGGCATTCCTGGTCCAAGAACCGATTTCATGCTTATACCGTATTATGCCTTTTCCAAATATGTTATGTTGCGCGCCTTATTCATGATATTCGTTGATTCTGTCAATGCGTAGTTTCAATGTGGTGTCTTCGCATATGCGCAGTTAAATATCTTAGTGAGAGTCCACATCTACGTACTTTGGAGAGGTAGCCATATGAATGTGACTGGAGAGTGCTTTATCATATATAAGATCAAATCTTTATCAAGTTTCATCATCATACGCTTTCTGCTTTATGCAGGTCCTAGTTGTCCCTTCTCCACCTTTCTCTGTCTGCTGCTCTTCTCTTCAATTTCCTGTAATCTCCTCCATTTTTTAGAACGTCAGTCATCTTCATTCTCCTTCTTCCTCTTTTGGCTTTGCCTTCTGCCATGCCCTCCATCACATCCTTCAACAAATAGTCTCTTCTCAATACATGTCCTATCCAATTTCTTTTTCTTTTAGTAATGATGTCATTCAGCCTTCTCTCCTCTCCTACTCTTCTCAACACTTCCTCATTTTTTACCCTATCCCACCACTTGATATTCAACATTTTCCTCTAGGTCCACATCTCAAAAACCTCAATTCTTTCCCTGTCTCTCTTCAACCATGTCCACCTCTCACAGCCATACAGTAGTACACTCCACACAAAACATTTTATTATCTTTTTCCGTAATGCCATCTCTAGTCCACTATTTAACATTTTGCTCTTCTTTCTGTATGCCTCCTTTGCCATACTAATCCGTGCCCGTATTTCTTTCTCACTCCTCAAACTCTCTGTTACTTCCGTTCCTAGGTATTTAAAGCTTTCCACTTGTTCCAGTCTTTCGCCTTTCACATACACCTCCATAGTTTCAAACTCACCTGTTCGCATAACTTTTGTTTTCTTTTGATTTATCCTTAATCTATATCCTTCTTCCATTTTTTCTAATTTATTCACCATTTCCTTCAAGTCTTCTGTGTTGTCAGCCAACAGGATCATGTCATCCGCTTATTCACTTAACACTCGATCCTTCTCCCTCCAATGCTTATTCCTTTTTCTCCATTCCAATATTCCTCTACCATCGCTTCAGCATGCATGATGAAAAGTGTTGGAGATAGACAGCAGCCCTGTCTCACCCCCTGCCCGATCTCGAACCAGTCTGTTCTTTTTTCTTCTATTCTGATTGCTGCCTCCTGCCCCAAATACAATTTGCTTGTCCCTCCAATCCACTCCTTTATCTGTTAAAATTCTCGTCACTTTCTTCCACCGCACACAATCAAAAGCTTTCTCCAAATCCACAAAACACAAAATACGTTATCAAGTTTATTTCAACATTTTTCTTAGATACGTCGACTGTTCAACCGACACAGTATGAAGCACGTTACATAGCAACGGGCGAAAAGAAGCCGACAATTGTTCAAAGTGATTTTGACAAAGGAAGCTTCACGTGTCTGTTAGTCAATGTTGATGGCGCTTCCGATTCTTCTGCTGCAAATACTCCTCGAAATGCTAAACGAGGTTTGTATTGGGTACTTATTGAGCGGGCGAATTGTTTAATTGTCTTGTCATTAAAACTACTTCTGTTTCTTTCAAGTTGGCCCTCGTGAAGAAATCCAGCCGTACGCTACGTACCAATTACCAGGATGCAAGACTGAAGGCTTTACAGCTGAAGACTGGAAGCGATATGAAGTATACAATCCTGGCCATCAGACGCTACGAACAGTAAATTTATTTGACTTTTTAACGTCTTGCTGTAAGAAGTTCAAATTATGTGTCACTGTCTAAAGAAAAGGGCGCAGGATGAGAATAACTAAGTTAATTAGGACGCGTTACTGAGCTTCATTGAGAGGGATGGCAGCATCTTTTAGAATTTAACTGGATTTGGGAATATGTAGGGAAATGTTAATTTAAAAATTCGTTATGGATACACAGACTCATTTTTCCGCATCAACATATGTGTGCGCCGCTATTGTTCACCTTCCGGACTTCAAATGTTAATTGTAAGGAGATTATTAGTCATAGGGATTTACGGTTTGCGGTGTCATGAAGAGCAACTCAAAAAGTTTTGAAAAAGAATATTTTTTTCTGCAGGTGATAAATAATTAGCAAAGATGTTAGCTTGGTGTGGTATGTTGAAACGATATCACCGCGATCTCCAGACACAACGCCTCTAGATTTCTTTCTGTGGGGCTATGTCAAAGATACCCTCCCTCGTACGCGATCGTCATGACATTCGCCAGAAATTTGTGGAAGCCATCAACTTAATCATCCCGGATATGCTATACAACAAATGGATTGAGATTGAATATCGATTTTACGTTCTAAGAAGGCCACATAGAAGTGTGCCCAAATGAAAAGGAGACTGCGGTTATATGTAACAAAATATTTGACGTACAGTTAATGTAACATGACGCCTACACATAATTGCCTTTGAAAATGGTGCACTGATCTCAGAGCGTAAGAAGCGAATGATGGCTTCAGTGTTGAAACTCCTGGGTTGCACACGAATCCTTTTTCCACGGTGTCAAAGGCAATTATCCTCGAATCCTTTTTCCACGGTTTTTCTGCACTTCCTTGTTGCAGGTGAACCGATGACCTGTCAGTGATTTTTTTTTAAGGGGAAAATATGGAGTCACATGGGGAGATGTCGGGGCTGTATAGAGGATGTTTGAGGACTTCCCATCGAAATGTTTCCAGCAGGTGGAGAGTCTTCTTGGCCACAAGTGGCTTAACGTTGTCCTGAAGCAGCACTATCCATTTCAAGAGCATCTATCTGCGCTCATTTTCGATGGCCCGTTTCGGCTTCATCAACGTGTTGCAGTACCGTTCAGCGTTAACTGCTTCACCCCGTTCTAACCAGTCGAGGTGTATGGGTCCTTCTTCGTCGAAAAAGAAACTGAGCATCACTTTTCCGGCCTTCATGGCAGAGCAAGCTGTTTTGGGACGTGGGTACCGGAATGACGCTACATCTATCGACAAGCATATTTACCAATTTCGATTAGATACAACGGTGGTACAGTGAAAGACTCTTTTTCATTTGGGCACACAATATATACATAGAAAATGTAAAAATTTTTGGGTTACTCTTTGACACCGTAAACCGCAAAGCTTTAGGACTAGTTTTCTTACAATTAGCATTTTTGAAATCAGGGAAGTTTCATGTGGACACCCTGTATTATGAATGGTTTATATAGTGAAAGAAAACGGCTACTCATTAGCGACTACTTATTGATTGGATTCCGATCTAATGTAATCCTTTAATGTCAACTTTCCAAGTTACTCAGCCTGAAGTAGCAACAGTTATGAAATTACAATGTCGTGGTGCTGCGAAATGCATTCACTTAGAGATGAATCAAAAACGAGCACAAAACTGATTCTTCGACTCGTCTCTGCATATGTTGTCTCCATTTCCCGAGGAATTATGTATTTATAAGAAATAATACCACACAGGGCGACCTTCCAAGGGAAAGTATAGGCACAATACCCCATCTCACAAAGAAAACGCCACATCATGAATATTTGCTGTAATATTATGTAAATGCTGCCACGGATCGGAATTTCTAGGTGGTTAATAAGCGAGATAAAAGGAGAAAATCAAGCTGTTAAGTTAACTTTTTTCGAGAAACTTTAAATTAAACACGCCTACAGTAAACTGATTCATTTATGAAGGTTTCTATAATAGGCTTACGTACACCAGCTAGTTTATCTCTGCGTCGTATGGTAAAAAAAACTGTGGTTAAAATTTGGAGGCAGTGGGTAGAAGAAGGAAATGCTGTTTTCATTGTTATAAAGCAAGGCCACAGAGCCATCTTCATCAGGCAGACTTATAAGATGTTTTGTTATTCATTGGCTAACATGAGGTACGATGCTAGATAAGCTGACAGAGTATACAGGGTCTAAGAAAAAGGTACGGCCAAACTTTCAGGAAACGTTCCTCATCAGAAGGGCAAATTTAGGGCTTGTTATTGGTGGAAATACGATTAACAATGCCCTACTGAGGTGATGTAACAATGTATGACGTTTCAGTGCTCAGGCCTTTATTATAGGAGGTATTGTTATGAGCGGGTCCCTGAAGCCGAGCGGATGGGCTACCTAGCAGTACTGCCCTGTATACATTTGTAACTCCCTGTACATTTCTAATGTGTCTTTTTAGATTATTAATGTTCATCGCTTTCAATTGAACTCAAAAAACCGATTAGCATCCTTCTCTTTGCTGACAGTAGACTGCTTACTTTCTTTCCATCATTGCTTTGGGAAAATGTTTTTAATGAAGACTACTTTGCTTCTTTTTATAAACATACTATTTAAGAACGTTGTTAAAATCTTAGATAGCGCTTCTGCCGTTTCTACGACCAAATGAAGGAGCAAGTATTCCAAAAGAAATTTTGCACTAATTTTCAACAGCCTGTGACCTTCATTAAATTTTCCGGGCCTTAGGACTCGGCTGAGGTTGGGTTCTCGGTCATACGCTACGCTCTTTTGGAAACTTCGCTGATTGGAAAACGTGACATTCTACGCTTGAAGCCGGCGGCGATCGACCCTCATCCACCTACCCCCCCTCATCCCGGCACTTATGAGGGCGTCGAGGGGCAATCCAAGGGTGAGTCTAAACGCCCTCTGCTTCCTCTTCACAAACGAAGACGGTTGAAAGGACAATCTTCCTTATTAACGTTTTAAAATCGACCCTAATCGACCAAGTTCGACTCGAGGGTGGGTGAAGCTCTTTGGAAGCCTCATTAAGAACGTGAGCCACCAGATCCTCAAAGACCGTGACGTTATTAGAGTTTTCATAGCAAAGTTTCCGTGGAATTTTGCTATGAGAAACAAAAATTTAAAAAGTTTAATTCCTTTGTTTTTTAGGAAGAGAGTCTTTAAAAACAGTGTTCTGTATCTCACATTAAATTTAAACAAGGATGACCTGAATGAATGGCTGACTCTTCAAAGCAAGCCTCTGGACTTAAAATTTGAAATTTGGAGAGTATTCTCCTTCCATGACATAAATGCCCACTAGAAGAAAATTTTATTCTAATCCCTTATACAGCTGTATTCCTATTTTTAAAGCTGAAGGCATTTTTGCCAGCGTAAAGCAAATTGCGGCGTCATTATTTTCCTCTCAGTTAAGTCTAAGTGGCTTTTTTGTCGATTACTCCGTGAAGAAGCCACAACAATAACTGCAAAGAGGCATCTAAGAACAAAACGTTTCTTAAGCACGGAGATGGATTTCAGTTGAACCAAGAACAACGCAATCGATTTCTTTGAGGGGTTTACTAAGGAACCCTTCATGCACCCTTAAATCTGAATATTGGTATGCAAAAGAAGAGCTATTCGAATTAATATTTTCCTGAAATGAGCCGACTTAAAAAAGATTCAGGGCCCTAACTTCTTGATATATGATTTCTCTTCGCGTATTGCAATTAGTGGTCAATTAGAAATTCAACTTATCTTACTGTCACATCAACGCCGTTTGAAAGAAGCAAAAAGAAAAAGCGTCAAAAGATCAATGGAAACGAATGCAAAAAGAAGTGTGAGATTCAATTATATGAAGAATTATAGTTAAAGAGGCCTAGAGACCCATATAGCATATAGCATGCAATGAATGTCGAAATAATGTTGTTATCATGTCATAATATCCAAGTCCAAAACGTAACATTCAAGATATTCACTAAATATTTACTGATGGATAACTATTGGATAAAGAGAAATGGGTTTTCTGAATGTGCAGAAAATATCTTGAATATTGGAACTTGCGTACCATACAAGACTTCAAGTATATCTACTAGGTCTCCTCTGGACGTCTACTAAGATGCGACGAACCCCAAGCTTAACATAACTCCTATTGGTTAGGCGCTTCACCATATGCAGTTTTGTCGCCTAGCAACGAGCTCAAAATGCAAACAAATGTCGATGCATGAAGTAAAACCATCTTGTCTAATTTTTTGAAAATATGGATAGAAAAATTTTGCGGCCTGAATTCGAACCAGGAACTTCGGCTGTCATGCTCGACGCCTCTACCAATTGGGCTATCGCAGACACTTGTACAGCCATGCTTGTCACTAAGTGTCTTAAAGACAACCAAGTTGTCAAGATGGAAAGCCCACTGGGAGGCGGGTACCCGGTTCATAGATCGAGAATTTCTCGTATCCAAACCATCAGAAAGTTTGATGAACACATAATAAGAAATAAAGAAATTGAACTGGAGCTAACTCCAAACATTAGGTAAATGATATTATTTGAAAAAAATGGATGGAAAAATTTAGCGACCTGGATTCGAACCAGGAACCTCGACTGCCATGCTCAACGCCTCTACCAATTGGGCTATCGCAGTGTTTTTCTCGAGATTCCTGGTTCGAATCCAGGTCGCAGAATTTTTCCATCTATTTTTTTTCAAAAAATATCATTTACCTGATATTTGGAGTTAGCTCCAGTTCAATTTCTTTATTTCTTACCATCTTGTCTGTTTCAGCCAAATTGCTCGTTTCTTTCCCCGCGGTTCTTTTATCCGTGTAATTTTCAGTGATGTTAAAAACAACGTTTCTGAATTTGCGAAATCGGTCATTCTGTTGCCAATTTTTATCGATTTTTTTAATTTGACTTCAGATTCGGTTACAGCATCAAAAATTAAGTGAAAGTGATAATAGGCACACCTGTCTTATCTATTAGCGAACATGGCCAAAATGGCAGTTAAAGTTAACATTTTGATTTACAAAGAAACAGATTTGCTTTTTAACTATAACAATAAGAAAAAATAATTAACAAAAAAGAAACATTTTTACAATAACAAAATAGAACACAAAAACATCGTAGTATGAAACTTACACAATCGAACAAGTGAAATAAACAAATTAAATTTAAAGCTATACAGGGTGATTCTGAAAATGTATGTATAACTGTAAGAAATGACAAAGGTGACCAGAATGAACATTTTCTTTTAATACAATGTGGGTCCGAATTTGAACGTAACTGAGATATGAACAGAAATAAAAATGCCGCCACTAAGAACAACAAGTTAATAACTCGGGTTCTGCAACGCCGAGAATAATGAATTTTGGAGGAATAATAGGGTACATAAAACTGTGTATGCCGTTAAAGTTTGGTCGAATTCCGACGAGTAGTTCTGAGTTACGTACTCAACATCGTAACACGTGCTGGTTAGTACTCGCATGTGAGCACTGTTACTATTTTGAATGCGTAACTCGGAAACTACTCGTTGGAATACGATCAAATTTTAACGGTAGATACAATTCAATGTACCCTATTATTCCTCCAAAATTCATTATTCTAGGCGTTGCAGAACTTGTGTTATTAACATGTTGATCTTGATGGCGGCATTTTTATTTCTGTTCATATCGCAATTAGCGTTCAAATTCGGACCCACATTGTATTAAAAGAAAATGTTATCGCTTACAGTTATACACACTTTTTCAGAATCACCCTGTATAAAACAAGTTATTCTGGTTGTTGTTGTTTTATCATTTTATATAGCTTTATGTTTAATTTATTTATTTCAATTTTTCGGATAGAAATCAACCATTCATACTGCTATGTTCTTGTATTCTATTATGTTGTTGTAAAAGGTTTCTTTTTGTTAATTATTTTTTCTTATAAATTGTTGTGGTTAAAGAGCAAATCTGTTTCTTTTAAAAAATATCGATCCACGTGAAGAAGAACTTATTCAGTTCTTTTACTATTTTGTTAAACATTTTGGTTTGTTTGTTTCGTTAGTTTTTTGAGTGCGTCGACAGCTAGGTCATTTTTCGCTCTTTCACAAGACTAATATCTGTATACAATCCGAGAATTCAACATGATTATTATCTTTTACACGTTCTGGGGACAGACCAGGGGCGGATTTACGTATAAGCTAAATAAGCTACAGCTTAGGGGCTTACAATCTCTAGGCCTCTTCTGTAGGGGCTCACAATCTCTAGGCCTCTTCTGTAGGGCCTCACAATCTTAGTTTAACGTGGTAGGGGCTTCATATAGCTTAGGTCCTCATCAAGTCTAAATCCGCCCCTGGAACAAACATATAGATGATTCGAACCCGCGACTCGACGGATTTGAGAACTGGAAAGCCTACACCCCAGCCCTCTCGGCTATCGGGCCGGCTGATATTTTGATCCTTCGAGCTGGTTCTTAGAACCAATACGTTTAACTTTAACCATCACTTTGGCCACGTTCCCAAATAGGTGCCTATTATAAACTTTTATTTCTCTTTTTGATAGTCTATCGGAATCAGAAGTCAAAATCAAAAAAATATCGAAAAAAATTGGCGACGGAACGACCAACTTCGCAAATACAATAATGGTGCTTTTAATTAGCATAGTTATGGTAATGCAGTACCAGGCATTCTCAAGTGGTTACCCAATAAAAAGTCAACCATCAAAAGACGTCAGCATTACCACACGCTGCGCATTCATTCTTTTTTTTGAAACGCTTTATACGTTTTCAACCAATAACAGCTTGGGCAATGTTGGGATTAGTTTCGTTTAGGTCTCCTGGACGTCTCGGACATATCCCGTTTCATTTTATCCAAATGATATCAATCAGCAGAAATCTAGAAATCTTGTATCTTGGGAATATCCGCAGAACAACACATAATGGACATCTAAAAGCATTAACTCCAGTTTAAATTTATTACTTTCGTGCCGGATACTTTAATCAAAAATTCGTCTCTTTGCTTATTGGACACCCCTTATTTGTTTAACATTATTCTAATAAAAGCTGTTTTTCCTAAATTTAGTCACGCTAAATGTATTTACATGATAAACGTGTTAATTATTGGCTCTTTTCTAGGTTGGATGTGGGAACGTTTATCCTCAGCTTAAAAAAGAAGGTGAATGTACTCACGGCCCAGACTCATCACTGTCCGATGACCAAGGTGAGGAACTCTTTGTAACCATACTGGGCAAAGCCTTGATAAACAAAATCATTTGATAGTTTTGTCATAACAACAGTGAATTTCAAAACAACAGAATATGCAAGCCCGGTTCGCAGTTCGGATACCAGCGACTCGACGTCAGGTACCAACCCGAACACAGAAATAGACGGAGGAATTCAGCTACCATGCCCGCCACCAAAACCCAGAAAACCAGGCAGGAGAGCCAAAGGTAGGGCCTTTTGAATCTTTTCGTATTATCTTTCAAGGAACCTTTTATATAAACGAAAAAATAAGTTTGAATAATTTCAACTTTCAGTGCCAGATTTAATATATCGCCGGCATGGGGAGAAGCCTCGTCCCGCCGCTCCTGAGCTCCACCCATATCCCGAAGTGGGGGAAGCGTCGTGTGGTATGAGCCACAGTCACATGATCAAAATTCCTCGTCCCCAGCTAGAAAGGCCAACGGCTCCGACAGAAGCCACTATAGAAACGACGTTTAGTTTCCTAGATAAAATGGGATCGTCTCAGGAATCCTCTGATAACCAGAAGAAAAGTGACGACAACGGGCGGCAAACAAGTTCCAATTCATCAAATTCCAAAGACAGTTCCACATAGGGCTTAAGAAATCATAACAGAAAGGTTAGTAGATGCAAAAGTGAGCTGGTGTATGGTGTTTGCGTATCAAGGTTAAGAGTATGTTAAATCAAATATAAATATTTTTATATTACACGCAACCCTAAAAGAAATACTCGCATCTGCCTAAATCATATTGGTCATTGAAAATCGATTATCAATAGTTATGATTTTTCTACAGTTTCCGTCGGATTTTGGTTCCATTTTGCTCTGACTCGCCATGTTCGAGGTATATTCGTAACATATTTCGGAAATTCCGTTTTTGGTCGATGTCTCGGGAACTATTGGTCCCACAGAAATTTGGATGCGATGTCCGTATTCAACGATAAAAGACATATGCATTTCATATATCATATGCGCCTCACTTTTAAAAAAAAAAGTGCGGACAGACAGAATTAAAGGTTTCAGTAACGAACTTTTGAGTTCGTTGAAAATGCACTTTGCGATATTAAAGCTTGTGTAATTTTTAAAATTTAATTGAGAGGGCATTCAGCAAGCAAACATTATGTTAAAAACGGGAGAGTAAAGTGGATATAACTAGATAAAAAGGATAAAAAGTGAGGGGGAACTTTTTACCTCAATTTTTATTTCATTTTTTTATCCCCACCGTTTGACCTTGTTTATCCCCGACTTTTTAAACCCCACTTTTACTCCCAACCCATATGGCCGCAGGCTATCTTTATGGGCAACAATCACAGAATCGGCTCGTGTTGCCTGCCTACGAACTTTTCTAACTGTCGTAATAATATTGTTATCAACTATATCAGGTCATTTAAAACGTTATTGTGTATTTCTGCACCCTGGTCTTTGACAGTGAATAGCACCTTAACAGAAATGGCTCTGTCCTACATTACTTGCATCTTCCCACCTATTCATAAGTGGAGAGTCAAATCATAGTAACAAGCGGTAAATGAGAATTTACATTGGTGACTACTGAAATCAAAATTGGAGCAGCATTGCTTTTCTTGGTTTTCTGAATTCTAACTGGGCCATTCTAATGCAATTGAGTTAGCCGAAATGTAAGTCAAGCGTATGGACACGATGCCTTGTCAATAAGAAAAGCTCGTTTTTGGTCTTCGAAATTCCGGAATAAAAATGAATCTCTCGAAGATAACTTCCGCTCTCGACGACCTTCTGCTGCTGATGAAGATGCATTGAAGACACTCATTGAAGCTAATCCATGACAAACCAGTCTTGAATTAGCCAGACAACTCTGTGACAGAACTTTGCATAACCATTTGGGATACGGGTCATAGTTGGAAAAGGCAAAACATTAGGGTTTCTCTTCCTCTCATTCTGTCAGCAGCGGATAAAGATCAACGCCTGACCATCTGCTCTTCCTTGCTCCAAAATCAGCACAGAAGCCACTGTTGGATCGAATAGTTACATACGATGAAAAACTGGGTCCTCTACAGTAATATTCATCGCTATTACCAAAGATAATCACTATGGAAAATTCCTAGAAAGATCCCAAATTTGGACCTACACAAAAAGAAAATGTTTTCTGGACAGCAGTTGGATTGTGTTAAAGGAAGATCCAATAGGCTCATCAAAATCTACTCCAACAACAATCTGCATTAGTAAATCACAAATTCTCCCTTCGCTTTACTGAACAATGCTAGATCGTACACAGTTTTATAGGCGGCCCGTTTAAAGACTATGCAGATTGGGAAAAATTTGCTTCATCCTCCGTACTCATCTTACATCGCTCCCACAGATTATCACCTGTTTAGATCATTATCACCTGATTATCCTGTTTAGATCATTGGATAATCTTATGGGCACACGACAGTTTAGAAATCGTCATGCCCTCAAAGTAGAATAGCAAGAGTTTTTCACTTCCAAAACCAAAGATTTTTTTACTTTTATCATGGGATTTATACTTTACTAGCTGAAATATCCAGCGTCGCTCAGAGAAAAATAGAATTTTTTCAAATTTATGTACGGTATATACAGAGTCCGCCAAAAATATGTATACACACTTCAGTAAAAGAAAAACCTATATAAAGTGATTGTCATAAGCGTTGAGATATTTTTGAATAGGGCAAACAGTTGCTTTTATCCGTTTCCTAGCAAACTGACTCTTATTAGTAATACCCTATAGTCTAGGACATGAGAGTTGACCACTTCGTAGGCGAGAAAATGAGGATTTAACCATGCTAAAATAAAGGAAAGAAGGGTATTAGTCTTCTTCCCCTATTCCCACCCCCAAGTTGAAAAGTGTTAAAAAAATTAATTGTCTCATGATTCTTATGAAAGCATTGAATTGCTGGAAAGCAAACACTGAAAATGTCGTTAACAATGTGAAAAAATGTAATACACTTTTGGATCACCCGGTATATACAGGGCGTTTCATAATTGGTGTCCCGTCTTTAGGTCCAAATAAAGACTTAAGGAGAACAGATTGGGGGGAAATCAATATTGATTATTTGGTTTTAATGTCCCCTGATTCAGAATAAAAACATTTCGCGTCCTTGGGGGTGAAGGGGTAAATTTTGAAAATTTTAATTTTGTAGGGGTGGGGGGTTAGACCCCATGTGTTATGTAGAAAGTTGTAGAGCATCATGTAAAATGTGGGTTTAGCAAAAAACCCGGTGAAAAAAAATCTCATCCCCTGCCCTTTATCGAGTGCGTAAAGTGAAAGGTATGGCTAGCTAATGTAGACAAAAACAGAAAAACTCATTAGAAATTTATTAGAACTTTATTACTTATTAGAAAATAGTACATTTGAAAATGAATGAGAATGAATGAGTCGTTACCCTGAAAAGCTTTATTCATTCTCATTAATTTTCCAAATGTAGGCCCTACTGTTTTCTAATAAGCATGGTTTTTGTCCACATCGGCTAGCCATACCTTTCACTTTACCCACTCGATAAAGGGGGCGGGGCAGGGCATGAGATTTTTTCACCGGGTTTTTTGCTAAACCCACATTTTACATGATGCTCTACAACTTTCTAAATAACACATGGGGTCTAACCCCTACCCCTACAAAATTAAAATTTTCAAAATTTACTCCTTCACCCCCAGGGACGCGAAATGTTTTTATTCTGAATTAGGGGACATTAAAACCAAATAATCAATATTCATTTCCCTCCCCACCTGTTCCCCTTGAGCCGTTATTTGGACCTAAAGACGGGACACCAATTATGAAACACCCTGTAGATTACCCACCCGTTAGAGACAAATTACTGTTTGTAAGGGGAATTATTTTGATGAATAAATTGAAAGCCTTTATAAGTTATATGAGTGCAAATGCATCACTAAAAATAAGCAAGAATTTTTCAAATGACCTGATAACTAATTTATTCATTAGACATAAGGTCTGTGTTCTTGTTTTTTAGGCTATTAACATCTCGATATTAGCATGACTGTCTCTTCAATCGTGTCTTAATATTCATTGGATCAGTGTTTAAGAAATTAAAATCCGGTTTATTTATATTTGTTTCTCCGCTTAATCAATCCAATTAACTCAATGTTAGTGCCGCTCAATCATGAAAGAGCTTCACATGTTGTTTCCCACGTTCTCACCTTTTCCTATTCCTCATAATTGTCATGGCAACGGAATTCCTGCATTTTCATTTAATTTTCCTTACAAAAGAAAATTTTATGTTTCCCCTCCATTTACACGACACCAGCAAATGTGATTTTTATTCTTCATAAATATTAAGAAGTGTCTTCCGTCGTTCATTTATGAAGACATACCCACTTCTTGTTTTCCGATTCGAATCAAAATCAACTCCAAAGGATGTTATGAATATATTAGTAGAGGTGGATCGATTTGAATATTTATTTAGGATGGACGTTTTCATCGCATTTAAGTAGAACCAGGTCTTTAACATTTTCAGGGCTTAAATGTCGAATATGTTAAACGCCATTTTAACTAACATTTATCTTTTATAGAGATTTCTAATTAGTGACATTATTGATAATTTTGTAGTATATAATTACTTTAAACTTTTATATTATCTCCTTTTCATAATTCATAACTGATACTAAATCTTTTCCGTTTCCATTTTTATTTCAGCTTTGTAACATTCAATTCCATTCTACCATGGGATGACAATCATGCAGCGGAAGCCAAGTGTTTTAAACAGTAATAAAGCAGAAATAGTTTCAAGTGGCAACTGACGAGGGGAAGTTTAAACCTCTTTTGGTGGAATTTCAAAATGCGACAGGCATTAACTAGGTTTACAAAAGTGGTGCTTCTAAGTCACCGATCTCTATTCAAGGGTCACTCCTTAAGATTTCTTTCTTCCTTTCCGTTCTCATTTGCATATTAACAGCTAACTCGCTCCGATGCCATCTAATGCACACACTAACAGTCATTCTTCATGTGCAAGAATTGCATTGTTTTTTGATTTTTTCATGCATCTAGGACATTTTGTTGAAAAACATGGTGCAAAAACTTTTGAAGATTTTTAGGTTGAGTTTGCAAGTAGAATTACGTTTCGCTCATTTCCCTTTGTACTTAAAAGGCGAATAATGAGTTGTTTTCAGATATTAAAATATAAAAAAAATGTTTTAAAATAACATTTTTCGTTGGAGAAGTATCAAAACGGGTGCGAAAAGTTTTAAATGTATTAAATGCTCACAAAAAGGTTTTATTTTTTGTCATATTTCTTTCCTTCTGCCATACAATTCATCCTTAATGACGCCCCCTCATTAATTCATTTCCTTTCGAACAGTGCGTACATACCATTATTTCATGTAAGATTTTCACAGCCGTCTTCTGTGTCCCATGTAGTAAGGGTAAGCAAAGGCAGTAAAGTAACGACTTAATAACATCTGTTAAGCCTTTCTTTGTTTTTTTGCTTACTTTTTTTTTTAAGAAAGTGCAAAAATCGTTCAGAATAATGTTTAAATCAAAGTTTAGGATTACGAAGAACTTTAAACGAAAACCTGATCCTAAAATCCTTTTATCAGTTACATCTTGAAAATATTTTTGTATCAAAGAATTAAAATCTACTAAACAATGTTATCATTTCTAATAACATCTTCATGCCCAATTCATTTTTGATCATTTTGACCCTATAACCAGGATATTTTTAAATTTGAAACTTCCTTCAGAATCTTCCCAAAACTAATAGATTTTTATTTAGGTTATATGTTAATATTTCTATTATCACATATATTTTATGTAACGGTTTGAAATTGTAATTTGTAAAGAAATAATAAAGATTGTTTTATAATAAAATTATTAAATTTACGACTTTTTTTAATCCATGGTAATTTTCTTTCTCTGAAATTGAGAGTCGTATCTAAATAAAGAAAAAAAATCTGATTATTATAATCTGCATCCTCGAGGACGAAAGAAAAGCTTTAAAATAAAAAGTCTTGTCTTTTGCATGGTTACCAAATTCTCAAAATGAAAACGAAAAAAAAATGGGGGGGGGGGGAAATACAGTCTATAAAAACGAAAAAACTGCATTTACATGTATGTATGAAACTGATATTTGTCGTTTGAGCGAATTTTTTCAGCAAGACTTTCTCATTACAATGTCTTCATAGTCCTCACAAGTTAAAACAACAAGCATTTGAAGTGTTCAATGTGTACAAAATACGAGGGAGCGGTCATAAAGTTCATACCATTGCATAGAAGGAATGATCATACGGCCACTAAATTTGGTGGGATCACCAATCCCTTTCCACACAGACTCCCTGCAAAGTCCCACCTTCTGCCATCGATATTTCACCCGTAAATGCTGTAAATGTAGAGCTCGTCATCTGCTCGGAAACCCACTCCTTAAAACAGAAATGACCTCATCATCGCTGTTAAATCGCCTCCTTAAACAAAGAAGCCACTTCGTGGGAGGCGACTTCACAGCGATGATGACGCCATTATTGCGGCTGGGGATGGGCTTCTACATTTACGGCATTCACAGGTGTAATATTTATGGCTGAAGTGTGTGAGTTTGTGTGGAGAAGTAATGATGACCGCACCAAATATGGCTGCCGTACGATCATTTCTTCTATGCAATGGTATGAACTTTATGACCGCCCTTCGTATGTTCTCGTCTATATTAAGAGAGAATATTCTTTAACTGCTGTACTTTATCCAGGGATGAACATGAAATACTCCACAATTTTCAGAAATTTGACAGAACCCAAATACCGTAAAAGCGCAAATAAGCGCCACATCCTATTTACCGCCTACACTCATAGTCTACATTCATTCTTAGACTAAGCTACACTGAAGGCAATAAGCGCCGCGCTCAATTAACTGCCGCGGCGATTATCGAAATGTGGATGCCGCCACCGAGTTGATTTCAATGCATAAAATCATTGTGATTGACGAAGTGATGGTAATTAAGATTTTGATAAAGAATTATAAGTAATTCATGATTGTATCGTTTGTTCAATTAGCAGTGAACATTATTTTAAATTTTGCGAATTTTTTTTTCACCACTTTATTTTTCTATCTATTGAGAGAAATAACGCCGCACTGAATTTGCTCTGAACCGAATAACCGCCGCGGCGCTTGTTTGCGCTTTTCACGTTATGTCTTATATCGTGTGTTTCAAAAGTTCCCGAACTGCCTCTTCTGTATGTAGGGAAAGCCTAACCTATAATTGCAGGAGTAATGTTCGGCCAACCACTAAAATAAACCATATGCTGAAATAAATTACATAAAATCAGTTTTACATAGTGGAAAAATTTCTCAAATGTGTTTATTTTATTTTTACATTCCCAAAGGAAACGGTACATGTAGGTTATACCATTTGCTTTTCACGCAATAAACGCTTTTTAAACTGTTATATGTACCGGTATAAGCTTAATACCGTATACCGTAGGTTTTATAAATAAAACTTCTAGTATTTTTTATTTTAATCTTTTATTTCACTCTCATATTCGCGTATTTGCAATTATGTAAAATAAATAGCGGGATTCGTAACGACTGGGAGCATCCATTAATTGAAAAAAAAAAAAAAGAGGTTGAGAGACAGTGGCTCCTGTCTACCAGCCCTTCAGCATACCTGCACAACAGTACATTATACAGGTAAAGTCATCTCCTGCGTTCGAGAACTTTTCAAACACATGGTATATCATTTTTCAGCAACTTTTTTGGTCTTTAACAAGATTCTGAAAAAATGAATACACTCGTGTCCAAAAGTTAAGCATAACTGTAAAAAATAGCATTTAAAAGTTCAGATCCAGAAAAACGACAAATGTAATCATCCTGAAAATCAGTTACAAGGTTAAACCAATAACGATCAAAGTGCAATAAATACAGTAGAGTATACCATACGGTCAATCTTGCAAGCTACGCTAGGAGAAAACTTCTTATCGTTGATTTTGCGTTTAATACGAATCACAGACGCCAAATTGATCTTGTCACGAAAGGTAACATAATCCGAAGACTCGAGGCAGAAGTCACAAACGGAAGTCTTCAGAGAACTAAATGTTCCGCAAAGTGTGATATCCAGATATGGAGACGGTTTCAAGGCACAGGAAATATTACACGCCACCCATTACATGTCGCCCAAGGGTTACGACCATTCAGCAAAGCCGATATTTGCAGTTAACTGCAAGACACCAGGAGACCCTACCAGCCAGGCAACTGTCTAAACATCTTGCAGCCGCATCAGTTTTCAGACAGACAGCGGAGGCTAAATAAAGCTAGTCTTTATGCAGTTTGTGTCCCGCTCACCCCTGCGAGTCATAGGGCCTGTTTAAACTAAAATGGAGAACATCGTAACTAGACTTTGGATCCTCAAAACTGGCGTGCTTTTCACCAGTGAGTCCAGATTCGGCTTACAAAAGTTCTGTCGAACCACTATCTGGAGAAAACGTGAAGCCTGTTATAATCCCAACAATATCAAGGAAAAAGACCAATATGTCGGTACAGTTCGGCAGTTTTTTTGTTTTTTTTTTGCACTTGCAATGCGACGTTGCACACACATACCAAGTTTCACCTCTTTCTGGAAGTTGGTTTATGAAATAAGTATATCGACATTGATTATGCCTAACTTTTGGACACGAATATATATCAAAGGCACCATTTTTCAGTAACTTTTTTGTGTTTAGCAAGATTGAGAAGAGATGCTTTTATCCCACAGATCGCATCAAATAAGTATATACACTTCTCTCTCAAAAGTGTAATCGATATTTCAACTTCCGACCAATCAGGTTCATCATTTATAACACCCATTTGAAAGCTCAAAACCTTAATAACTTGTCTCCTAAATACTCAGGCCTGTATGTACTTACTGTCTAGAAGTTTTGTAAACCATTTTCATCATGTAAAAATACTTGCTCGTTACTTTTTGAAAGTTCTTTAACCTTCAATGATATATAAAATCATTTCAGATTGTTTACATAAACATGCAGCTATCTCTTCTAGTGCACCAGAAATTTCTATTGCTATATTATTATCCCCCTCAATACTAAGACCGATTTTCGGAAAGAAAAAAAAAGTACACTGTGGAAAAATAACAAATATGACCCAAAAAGGATGCTAAAATAAAAGGCTTAATTGTTACAGGTCACTTTGTTTGTGATAAAAATATGATTTTAAGGCTTCCAAAAATTGCAAAATTCATTCATTGCTGAAGCAAGAAAAAGCCATCTTGACATACGAATTTTATATTCAGTTTCAACAAAGACACAAAATTATTTTAAAAACTTCTAAATGAACAGTGAAAACTGAAAAAATAAGAAAACTTTCTCCATAAAAAATCTTCAGCATCTAAAACATCTGTTGCTGATTTAGCAGGATTATGCAAAGTATGCCAAGCACAGGCCACTTCCAATAAAATATCAGTTGCACTCTTCAGTTTGGCTATGCGGCATCAAGAATAAACGAGAATTTCTAGAAAGTTTTTGATTTTTCAGGTAAGGGAGAAATTTTTCTCCAGAAAAACCCAGCGATATTGTAATCTTAATCTCTTGCGAAATGAAGGAAAAAAAAAAAAATTTGTATGCCTATTTACATGGCACACAGGTCGACTTATACAACAAGAAATTAATCCCCCCAAGGAGAGTATTGGAAGATAGTAGAAGTCCTGAGGTCATCTACAAAGTGTAGATGTAGTATTCGTAGTTTAGAAAATGTATTGCATTTTTACCCCTTATCTTCACTTTTTATTTTTTTTTTTTCCATTTTTTTTTCTCTAATAGTATTTAAAAAATGTTAAAGCTTAATCTTCTTTCGTTTTTTCATCAGTGCCGATGACATATCACATGACAAATATTGCCACAGTTCTAAAGACCAAGTGACTACCACCCCCTCAACTCTGACCCTACAAGGACAATTTGTACCAAAATATATAGCAAGCCACATTTTGTCTAGCAGAATCTGTAAACTGAATTTCACTCCTTTACATACCTAAACGTGATATGTGTATAATCAAACCGTAAGATCTAGAGCCTCGAGTGAAATGATAGTTTAACGAAAACATGTGAACTATGCGTGACAATTACAGAACGAAGCAAGTAAGATATTAAAGGCGCATTCGTTTATTCGTTCAATGTGATTTTTTTGCACTGAGTGCGCGCACTAGCCGTTCGAAGTAGCTCTCGTGCGGCCCGTGAGAGGTGTTCGCAGATTTCCGTGCACTTCGTTCTCGTGTGCTTCGTGTAGTCCGTGCGCGAACTAAGCGCACAAAGGTAGAAGCAGGGTCGTTTCGTGCGTTTTACAATTGCAAATGGCGGCCTCCAATCCAGCGAAGCTCCAGATTTCGATCACTGTCGATGATGGTCGAAATTTTGCATTCAAGTGGATGAAGAGAGTTTATAGAGATTAAAAAAAAAGTTCGAAAGTGAAAAAGACTTTAAAAATTTGAAATTTAGACTTTTGGGGTGATTAAAAAGAAGTCGTTGAGGCATCGCCATGTTGTTGGTTTGGCTCAAAATGCACTGACTGTTTGGTGAAAGATCGTGCACAGACACGGAAACCACACTGAACGCACTAAATGGTAATTGCATGGGGCGCACTATCGACGTCATCATCGTACGAATAAACGTGATATATGAGAATTAACTTCCATTTTTAATTTGTTAATTTCGTTTTTTTACTTCCCTCTTTTTGTTAATCGATCATTCCACACGGCCTTCTATATCTTACGGTTTGACTATAACGTTTCTGTCTTTTAGAGTTAAATATGTATAAATTTTTAATTTTGTTAATAATTTTTATTAGCATTGCAAAGACAGGAGGTCCCAAAATTAACTATTTCTTTGAAATCAGACAAATTTTTAAAACACTGATGCAATTTTATGCGTATTACTCGTCAATTATGACACCAAAGGGATTATAGTCTAAGTCAAAAATTTTTTAAAAATTTTCAACATGTGCTCCATCTATATCCCTGCAAATTTTAAATCTATCCTTAGCATTGTGAAACACATTGTGAAGCATTTCGGGGGTTATTCCCTGCACTGCTAATAAATTTATAAACAAAATAAAAACTTTATGCAGTCATTTCTGCTTTTGTTAGGATGAGAGCAGCAACCATTCTTATAGAGTTTGCTTTATCAGCATGCTGCTATCTCGGTTCAGATGTAACAAGTCTGGAACAAGATGGATAACATACATTATTTCATGGGAAACACTAATTCAATTTATAAGAACAGAGAGAATTTCATAAGATTTCGAGAAATGATATCAGAATTTCCCCCCATTATTAAGTACCAAAAGGTGCTTTAAGGCTATCAGTGGAAACGTGTCTGTCTGTCTGTCTGTCCATAAGTCTAACTCCTCCGAGGCTATGAAAGATTTTCAAAAACTGTTTTCGCCAGTTGATTAATATGGTTCATGACATGAAACAGTCGCAAATATTATCTAAATCGGTTCATTAGCACGTGCACAAATGGTACCTCTATTTTCCCACCTAGCAATTTTCAATGGAAAGATACAAGTAATACATCAAACAAATCGTAACGATAAGCTATAAGTGGTTATTAATTACTGTTTTCATCAATTGATAAATATGGTTCCGCGAATAAACTGTCATGAAGATTGGCATAATGGATAAAATGGCACGTGCTCTAATGGTACCCTTATGACACCCTCAAAAATTTTCATGAAGATATGGCATGCAATATATAAAACCACTTGGACTGACGTAACATGAATGAATATAATGTAAAATTAATCATAGTCGAAATTGGTTCAAAGGCACCTGGTTTAGTGGAACCATAATGGTTCATTGCAACTTTCAATGCTAAAATATGGCATGTAATATATCAAACAACTTGGAATGATGTGTCATGAATGAATATTACGTAAAATTAAAGATAATCCAAATTGGTTCAAAGATACATCCGAACTCTGTGGGGACGTGCATGATTAATTACTGTTTTCGTCACTTGATAAAATGGTTCCACGACAGGTTTAGTTTAGCCTTTCGGTTTTTATCTTTTCCGTTGTTTCCCTGATTCAGACTATCTGGGTATTGGGATTAGTGGGTCTGACTGTATTTTTGTGTTATTGAACAGATACCAGCTATTGATACTTTTTATACAATTTGTCTGTGTGACCTGCTGTTTGTTCCAGCCCTGTCAATTGAAGCATCAGCTAGAACAATTCTTGGTACTGAGGTACTCATCCTACAGTGAATAACTTAATGGGTGATGATAAATAAATTTAAAATATAAACACATATTGGCCTGTATGTTTCATTTTAGATTAAACGTGTATATCCTCATAACTGAAATTGTTTATTTTCCCTATAAATAATTGTTCAAGTTTGGGAATGGATGATGCAAATTCAATTTCCCTTTCTCACAATTAGTTTTCATTTGGGCAAATGAAAAATTCAATATTTCAAGACGGGAAAAAAACATTTTTATTACAAAAAAAAAAGTATTCCAATAAGTTAGCAAAACAATTAAACGGAAAGGGACACCTTAATAATTAAAGGAGAAAAGGATTGCTGTACATTAGTAGCCTATCGGATCTCAATCATGCAGGAAAAGGATTTTACTTGGAAATTATTTGAAATCACATAACAAAATTCACTGGAGAAGAGCGGTTTTAATTTCCTTTAGCAGCATTGAGCCTATAACCATTTTTTCGCAGTTTACAATTATACCAGCCTTATTCTTATCTAAAGTTCTAATAGATAGTAATACTAAAGCTTTGGAACCAAGTGCCTGAGCAGCAAACCTAAAAATGAAATACAAAGTGTTATAATAAAATTTATAATAACTAATCTAAAGAGATCATATAGAAAGTATTAAACATTAATGAAATATGAGAAATCATGCACCTCAAAAGACTGGTGTCTGCTTCTACTGAAGGTACAGGCAACACGTTTGCAACTTCACAAACACGAGCAGACAGGGCAGATGGGCTGTTATATTTTGAATTTAAATCAAAATTGGCCAAATTTTCATTTAATCCTTTCAATTTATCTGCAACAATGAAAAACAAAATTAAAAAGAATACAAAACAGGCTCTTTCCCAGCTTAAAAGAAGCAATTTGACCCATGTAAGAAAAGTATTCAATTTTAGTACAAGAGCAGTCAAATGAAAAGGAAGAATGGACAGACCATTAATCATATAATATAAAAAGAGGACTGAAATCATTAACCACAAAGTTTGACATCATTCTGGCCAAACCTTTCTATTAGAAACCTATCAGTGTGTCATGGAGAGTTGTCCTGCTAGAAATGACACAGGTCTCTACCAAAGAATTGCCACCTTGAAAGGAGTATGGAATTGTCCAGAATGTCGATGGAGTTTGCAGACTTCATGTTTTCACTCAACACAACGAATGCCCTAAGTCTAACCCATGAAAACCAGCTACAAATATTTACAGATGCTCCTCCAAGCTTCACTGCTGGGAAGATACAATCAGGATGGAATCATACTCCAGGTAATCGCCACAACCCATACACATCCACGAAATTTCCAAAGCGTAAATCGAACTGCCTTCCACTGTTCAAGAACAGAGTTAAATACCAGTTATAATGCCATTTAGCGTTTACAGGAGTGAGATAAGGCTTGTGTGCCATTGCTCTACTATACTTACTTACTTACTTTTCAAACCCGCTTATCCGTTAGGGTCGCGGGGGCAGCAGCCGTATGGAGGATCTCCAGCGATCGCGATCTTCCGCCATCAGGCGCATGTCATCCCTGGTAATATCCAAGCGACTCGAACCCAGATTCTCCATGTAGTCTAGCCACCTGGTTCTAGGCCGACCCCTTGGTCTCTTACCCACCGGCTTGGAAAATAACAACTGCCTAGGAAGACTAGTTTGCGGCATCCGTATCACGTGGCCATACCAGCGCAACTGAGATCTCTCAATGCGGAGAAGTAGCGGCTCAACACCTAAAGATTCCCTTATTGTGCTGCTGTACACTCTATCTAGTAGGGTAACACCTGCCACACCTCTCAGGAATCTCATTTCGGCCGCTTGTACCCGCGATCGCACTCTTTCGGTCATTACCCAAGCCTCATGACCATAGGTGAGAATGGGGACAAAGATAGATTTGAAGACGGAGAGCTTGGCTTTGTTACCCAGCTCTCGTTTCGTTACCACGGATCGCCACAGTTCACGTCTGACACAGCTTGCTGCACCGATCCGAGCATCCAATTCTTTCTCCTGCCGTCCATCACTCGTGAATGCAATCCCGAGATACTTGAACTTCTCCACCTGTCTCAATGAGGCTCCCCTAACATGGAGAGCGCACTGAGCAGGCTGTCTTGAAAGAACCAGAGCTTCGGTTTTAGCCACACTGATCTTCATCCCAGCTTCTTCACATTTGGCTGCAAACCGGTCTAGTGCATGCTGAAGGTTCATGCGAGAAGACCCAAGCAGGACAAGGTCGTCCGCAAAGAGCAACCTCTCCACCAGGCAGTCGCCCACACAAACACGCTCATCGCCTCGGCTGCCCCTGTCTATCCAGTCCATAAAGATAATGAACAAGATGGGCGACAGTACGCACCCTTGACGGAGTCCAACACCCACGGTGAACGGTCTTGACTTAATGCCATTTATCCGGACACACATCTCAGAGCTTTCGTACAGAGACATGATAGCAACCAGTAATTGCCCATCCACTCCATACTCTTGCAACACTTGCCAGAGCTTCTCCCGAGGAACCCTGTCATATGCTTTTTCGAGGTCCACAAAGCAAGCGTAGACCTCTTTTGCATACTCCCAGGATTTCTCAAAGATTTGCCTTAGAGCAAAGATGTGATCCGTCGTGCTTCGGCCAGGTCGGAAACCACACTGCTCCCCTGACAGTTTGGAGTCGACTATTTCCCGACTTCTCTTCTCCAGACACTTAGCGTACACTTTCCCAGGAATGCTGAGCAAAGAGATGCCTCGATAGTTGTTGCAATCTCTCTGATCTCCCTTTTTGAAGATAGGGATCACAATTCCTGTCTGCCATTGCTTTGGGGCCTGTCCAGATATCCAAGCAACCTGACACACCCGAGTCAGCCACAGGATACCATCCTGATTTAAGGCCTTTAACATCTCGGATCGGATTTCATCATCACCTGCAGCTTTGCCAGTCTTCAGGGACTTAATTGCCCATCTGACTTCTGTTTCAGTGATACTACCGTGACTATTCTCCGCTCCAAGGTGCACCTCGTATGCCTCTTTGCTCTACTATGAAAAACAAAATGAATGCAGCTCATTTCTGATAGTTTTAGTGAAAACAAATACTAGATGGGGCTGTCTTGGGCAAGCATAGTCTTGCAGTGACACAAGTTCCTCTCAGAATCTCTTATTCCACTCCTGCATATTTGAACATGACCTGCTGTGTTCTCTGTATCCAGCAAATGTGCAACTAGGAATTTCTCGTCCTCCAACTCCTTCAGCAGTCAAAAAGCAAATCACACTTTTCTGTTCTTTATTCACCTCTATTTTAGATAACATTATTGCTAGCCTTATTGCTGGCAAGTTATCTATGTGCTTTCCCAAATCCCCAAAAAATGTCAGTAGCATCTTCAAACCCCAGCATTACCAACTGGCATGCCATAAGATATGCATCGTGACCAGTTTTCATTTGACTGTCCCTCATGATTATGCAAATGTAAGAATGTAAGAATGTTTACTTTGTTGGATAAGGAACTCTGCTTCACTGATGTCAACAGCTTGAAGAAGTTCTCCAATAGGAGCACGAATACTAACGCTGAATTTGTTGGAAGAGGTAGAGATTTCAAAACTAGCTGGCTGTGTTGTATCATTGAAATTAATTCCAATTGTTGTAGATGCAACGCCTTTCGGAGCTAAAATTTCTACAGAAGATTTCGGAAAGTAAGAATGAATTCTGAAGCAAACTGTTTTTTATTATTTTACCTGCTATTAGAAACGTTCATCTACCTATTTCAGGCATGACATGCATTTCCATCCCAATAACCAGATTCTATTGAAAGATGGAATAACAATATTCTATTAAAATATGTTAGAAAAAACAGTTTTCAAAAATATCAAACCTCTATAAAAAAAAAAAATTTCCAAATAAATATTTAATATAATTTTACTTGTGGTTTCATTGCGATGTTTGTAATATCATCGTCACCTGAATTTTTAAAAGTCAATTCAATAGATACCATCTTGGGTGAATACAGATGAGGGTTTCGAGTGAACCGATATGTAACAACCAGCCCACCTCCTATAATACTGTTAATTAAATCATGCTGCTGCATGGGAATGTGAACAGGAGTGTAGACCTGTCAATATAGAGTAAAATATTAAAATAATAATAATAAACTTAATTCTATTTTATACACACAGTCGAAAACAGGATATGCATTCACAATACAAAAATAATTAGATAGAGGGAGTACTTCAAAAAACTAACACTTTTTGTTGATTTCAAACAAACCACAGGGTGGGCCAAAAGTCTGTTACTACCCATACAATTTCAGAACGAGTGGGAATACAAATTCTGTTACAGGCAACATAATAGGAAGTTAGGTAGGGGCTAGATAATGCTGGTGTCAAATTTGACCCTCGAATTTTGCATCTTGCAACTTTGCAATGCTACAGGTAGAGAAAAATTTCCAATTGTATAGTTGTAGAGCTCAAAATGCTGATTTTAACAGGAAAAAAAAAAAAAAAGATTAAAAATAAATCCACTACAACAACATGAAATTTCTATATTCAAGGTGTATGCATTATACCCGCATCAGTAAATGATTTGAAGCAACAAATTCAGCAGGCTAGTACAGACATAACACCCATCAATATAGGTTCTGTGAAATACCGTGCATAGTATTGCTGCAGAGGAACACTACATTGAGCACTTCATTCATTGACAAATGTAGCTTGAGCACTGAAATTCATTTTGTTAGAATCGGTTTATTTTTGCACTTATTTTTAAATCTCTTTTTGTTTTGTTAAAATCAGCGTTTTGAGCTCTACAACTGTACAATTGGAAATTTTTGTCTAGCTGTAATGGTTGCAGGGTAGCAAGGTGCAAAATTCGAGGTCCAAGGCCAAATTTGACAAAGCATTGTTTAGCCCCTACCTAACTTACTATATGTTGCCTGCACTCATTTTGAAATTGTATGGGTGGTAACAGACTTTTGGTTCACCCTGTAGGAGACAGAAATATATTACACAAACTCTGGATAGAAAAGGTTCAAAGTTTTAAAAACCTGCGTAGAAGTTCTATTCAAGCTATATAGTGATGCTTCTTGTCAATAGGAAAATAGAAAACTTCACAGGTGAAGTCAAGTTAAGTGTGTTCCGCATCTCTCAGTGTGTTTTTTGCATGCTGTTCTTCATTGGCAGTGCATTTACCGTAGGTGTTCTGCTAATAATGCAATGAACTGACCTGAAAAAGCACCTAAATTTGTGGGACTACATTATACAAGAGAGAAACATTAGCACTTCAACAAATGCGGAGGGGGTGGGGGTGAACGAATTTTGGTCTGACGAACTTCAAATGAAACTAGCAGCGTATAATATTGAACATACCGGTACGTTAAAATGCATTGTACAGTACATTATTTGCTTTTTTCTCAATTTCCCATCAACTTTTCTTTTGCAAAAAAACTAACCGGGCAGATGGGGGGGGGGGCGGAAAACGAATTTCGATCTGACGAATTTCAAACAAAACTAGCATATAATATTTAATATACTAGTATATTATGCAGTATATACAATATACAGTATATTAATTCCCTTTTATTCTCAATTTTCCACATCCTCGAATTCCGAATTCTTATGCCGACAACCATTATTAACGTTTGTGAACATCTCACTGCGATTACATTTGTTATAGCTTCTCGTCACCATTTATTGAAAATAATTGAATAATATATACATGTACATCATGTTAAATACATAAAAACAATGAAGGTCAAAAGTGAATTAAATTTTCGACCAGCAATGTTTTTCAACAGCCACTGCGTTCATCTCCTGTAATTGTCCAAGAACATTTTATAAAGTTCAAATGAATATTTATTACAGTACTTAATGCATGAAAACATAACATGTTCTGTAATTATTTTGAAAAATGAAAATACAATAAAAGTATATGTAATCTACTGTAACTATATTATTCATGGTCTTCAACATTAAATAACGTCTTATTATTTATTAATAAACCACCGTCTGAACTGTATTAAAGAACTTTTTGAAGAATCAGAGAATAATGAATTGGATTTTGAAGTTTTTAATTGTAAAGATACAGGTTATGCATTTTTAAATATGTATATTCTTGTATATTTTATTTCTCTTAAGTTAACGAGAAGTAAAAAAGTCTGTTCTTTTTGGGGCTGCCTGAACTTTACAAATTGCACTGCACGATTTACATTGATCATGTGACTCACTCTCACGATAATTCGTTTCATATACGATGGAGTAAGCGGCTACTATGTGTTGCAGTTGTGAAGCATGAACCTATTGTTCAAGTGCAACTGTAATGCATGACATGAAAAAAAATAAATAAATAAAGAGAATTTGACATGTGTAATATACAGGATATCTGAAAAGGACCTTTAGACTTTTAGAAAAATCATTAAAAAGAAACTACAGTATCTGCACTTACAGTTTTTCTATTCAATAAAGAAACTATCAAACTTTTTTGGCAATGTTTAGAACATTTCAATGTGTGCATCATTAGAGTCAGTAAGAGATTTCTAACTGGGTTCTGTGAATCGACAGTCTCGAATGCTGCTAACCAAACTTTTTTCACTTTTCAGTATCATGAATTGGGGACTGGTAAACCATGCTTTATATATAACCCCAATAAAAAGGCCAAAGTCATGATTTCTGGAGATCCTGGGAATTTTTCATCTGCAGAACACTGTGCACTTCTAAAACTCGTGTGTCGCCACCTAGCAATCAGTGCATTTAAAAAAAAACGCAACTTTGATACAGTAGAATCTCGATTATCCTCACATTCTATTATCCATCACTTTCATTAGATGACTTGAAGGAATTATGAATGCCTGCAACAGGGGTGGAACAAAAGTTTTCAATTTCCTAACAGTAAAGCTGAAATGATGCAATAGAAGTGCAGAATCTCAAGCAATACAAGTATTGTTGTTGCATAATATACTTAATCAAGCATCTAAAAATGCTAGAAATTCTATAAAACAGAGGAAAACGGCCGACTTTTTCGAAAAGTTATGCGCAGTATGTAAGTAGCCTGTAGGTATAATAAATTTTGAAATTTAAACCTCAAAGCGTGTTCATTAACCATTTCCCATATCCGTCATTAACCATCATTCCTGGTCCCAACTCCTGACGGATAATCAAGGTTCTACTGTACCTTGTATATTGAAAAAATGGTACCTGCATGTCCTTGTTGATTCTTTTTAGTGATTTTTCTAAAAGTGTAAAGATACTTTTTGGACACAAATAAGTGGTTATCAATTCTAGATGTCTGATTTATTCGGAGTTCCTGACATATGGCCTCTATGTCAGATATAAATCCGTTTATTCAAGGAAAAAGTACAAACACTCAAGCTCGACCCATAATTTATAATATTTTTAACTATTTAAGAGAATAGACCTGAAAACAGTAAACAAGCAATAATAAAAAAGACCAACAAGGCAATAGGAATATTGTTTTCAACAGTCAACCAATTGCTAATCGAGATGTGCTAGAATAGTATCACTTTCATTTTCGCTGTGATTTTATTTTAGGGAATGCCAGTAATAAGTAATATTCCTTTTTCTATCCATTTCTGAGTGGTTGAGCAAGTTTTAATCTTTTATGCATGTGCCAGTTTTCCTCTTTTTTTGTGCCAGGGACTATAGAGTCTCACTGTTGTTTGAACCTAATTTTTGCCTTATTGTAAATGGCAAATTTATGAGTGGCATAACAAATTCATAAAAGATGGTTGCATATGCAATTTCTCCTGTAGCATGGGCAGTTTCCTATAATCAAGAGAGTGTTGATGTGTGGCATTGAATGAAACATCTAAGCAAGCTTTTAAAACTTAGAACAATGATGCATCAGTTTGTTTGAAATAAATATTTAAAATCTGCTTAGTGTTTTGGAATAACCCTGTACACAGAACTCACCGGTGAATATATTGGCCCAAATGATGAAATCTTTTCGGTAGTCGGTACAGAAGTCATTGGTGTTAAAATTGTAGATCCCATAAGGGATGTATAATTAGAAGAAACTGGCGCTGGCATGGATACTTTATTATAAAAAAAAAAAAAAAAAAATTAAAAAGAATGAATTTGGTAATTAATATTTTAAAAACTTATTTTATAAGAAAAATTGTTTTTAATAAATACAGTCAAACCTCGATATCTTGAATTTCACGGGAACAGAAAAAACTCGAGATAAAGAGATTTTGAGATTAATAAGGCTACATCTACTGTGAGAGTACAGAGAACAATACGAGATAAGATGTTTATGATGATGACTTTTGAAGTAATACTAGCATACATAACTGTGCATACTGTTAAAATTTGATAGACTTCCAACGAGTAGTTTCAGAGTTACAAATTCAACATTGTAGCAAATGTTGGTAGTACTCACATGAGCAAGTATTAAGATGTTGAATGCGTTAAGTCAGAAACTACTCGTTGGAATTTTAACGATAAGCATACTTGCATGTACACTATTATTCTCCCAAATTTCATCATCCTAAATGTTCAGAGTTATTAACTTATTGATCTCAGTGGTGGTATTTTTATTTCTGTTCATATCTCAGTTATCGTTCATATTCGGACACATGTTCATATGAACTTTTTTGCTTAGAATCACCCATACTACCACTTACCAAATTTTCGTTCACTCTTTACAGAACACCTTGTATAAGTGGTACCATTAGTGTCAGAAACTCAAAGTGCAGATGCTCAAATATCTCGTATGCAATAGAGACTTGCCAAAGAGATCGAAAAATTTTTTTGTGAATTTTTTTTCATAATACATGAGAATCATCTAATTTTAACAGAAATGAGGTCAAATTTCTTCATTTCTGTACGAAAATTTCTCATAATGAAAAAATCTTCATTCTCTAAGTAGACTGTATCTAAGCTTTGCATTTTTCTGGCACATGCAGCCTAAATTCGACATTGCGAGGTTTTCAGAGAAAATACTTTGAGATAACGAGGGAAAATTATACTGCATTAATAGTGAAAATTAAGTGAAATACAATTTTTTTGAGATATCGAGGTTTGACTGTATATTAATGATTTATAAATGGCAACCTTACTGTCATCTAAATCTAAAAGGAGATCGATATCTTTTTTCACGGTAGTTGATTTGCTCTTACTGGGCTTCTCAGTAGGTTCTTTAGTTTTTTGTTGCTTTGCCTAAAGAATCAATTAATTACATATTAAGCTAATTGAAATGGACCAGGATTTCATCCCCCCCCCCCCCCC
>JAHWFO010062673.1:793232-805605 GCA_023313115.1 Rhysida immarginata | reverse complement strand
GCCTCCCCCCCCTCCCCAGTTTCAGAATAACGTACACCTCGGAATAATGTACAAATTTCCAGTTCCCTTGAAGTACGTTATAATAGGATTTTACTGTACACAATTTAAAAATTTGAAGCAAGCCACTACATCCAATTATTTCAAGGAATGATCATGTATTCTATCTCTATTTTTTTAACTTAATAATAACAATATTCAGTAATTCATAAATGATAAAGTAAATGAACCTTTTTATTCTGATCATTTTCAGTTTCCATTCAAATACCGTAACCCAGTAGATTCTTTCACCTTTATTGTCATTCCCATTGACAAACCTGATGACTCGTAGAACCTGTTAATTCTAAGTTTTAGTTTGGTCCTCAGCGAATTCCAGTTATTCAATTTCGGCTGTATTCATTTACAATTTATACAATAAATGAAAAAAAAATGGATCATTCACCAAATTTCTGCAATCGCACCATGAATTTTTCAAGGCTGCCATTTTTAAGAAACGCTGATATAAACTATCAGTATGTCTCTGTATTTTCTAAAAAATTTAGATTTTTGATTGAATTCTAAAAGATCATCAAATCAGAATGCAGAATTGGAATGTCTGAAAGACCGACCCTCTATCGCTTTGTAATTTGAGTTGAAAATCTAAAGACCATGAAATTTTTAGATTTTAGTGCTGAGATAGCCCCATTTCCTTACCAGGAGATAAAAGATCATATAGAGCTGGGTGCTAATCATGTCCTGCATCCACACCCAAACCACTGAATCTCTGTATGCAGTCATACACAGTAATAAGTAACCGTCCTTTTTTGTTTCTAATTTAAACACTTAATGGCAAATTTATTATGACAGTCTACTCCAGGGGCATAGCTACCATGGTTTTAAGTGGTTCAGTCAAACCATGGCCCAGGACTGTTAGGAGAACTGTATTTTGGGATGGGGTCAGAGGACCCGGCTGTTAAAGTTCGAACCACGGCTCGTTAGGATTTTGCTATGCCTCTGATCAACTATTTATATCGTTGGACCACCTTTGCTCTCATGCTGCTTCTGTTTATTCTGGCATTAACTCTATGAGGTGGTAAGTGGCTTGAAAAATGGCATCCCCTGATGCCCCATTCTGGCCCCCTCTTCACAAACATAATAGAGGAAAACCTTTACAGCAACAAATGTTCAAACTGATGCTCCTCTTGAGTCTTGTGTATACTTATACAAGCTTGGAAAACTTGTACAAGGTTTGGTCGAAAAGTAATGTCTCCATGGCTGTAACTTTTTTATTTGTTAACCAATTTTCAAAATTCTTTTTGTATCTGATATTTACATTTGTCCTTAGGAGATGAAAGACTTTGCACCTTGCGACGTTCATCAGTTCCCAAAAGAGAAAGAGCACCTTAAGGGGCTTAAGTTGTGTTCTGACGATGAGTTGAAAGGTGCCATTCAACCCTCGTGTCGACAACAACCCCGGTTCACCGGACTAGTCGTGCGTTGGCACAATGCATGGCAAGGGATGGGGACTATGTCGAAAAGTCAATAGTGCATTACATAGAGGACAAATATGAGTATCAGGTATAATTAGAATTTTGAAAATTGGTTAACAAATAAAGTTACAGCCACAGAGGCATTACTTTTCGACCAACCCTCGTTACAATGCGTAACATTATTGTTCGGTTATTGCAACGTTCCTAGCGGAAACGAACGCTATACTATTAGCTATATTATGTGTATTGTACATCTGCAACATTTTAATATTCTCTAAAAGACCAGACTTTTGGGACACCCTGTATTTTCGAAACTCTTAAGCATTTGACGTGTTTTATTAAGGAATTCATAATATATTTATTATTGAATCATTTAAAGACAGACAAATTCTTTTCAAACAATAACGACAAACATATGATCACATGAAACAATGATGAGTGATAACAGGTGTTTATGAAAGTGATACCCTTTCATAAATCTTGGTGAGGTATCATCAGAAATAAATTATTGATAATGAGGAGTATTGTGTATCTATCTCACTTTGTTTAAACCTATTATAAATATTATTTCAACTTTTTAATAACATTGCTTACACCTATAATTCTTTTCATTGCTTCTAACTTCAACCCATCCTTATTGCTGTCCAGCATCACTTTCAGGTCTTCATGTCTAAAAAAAAAAATAATAAAATAATAATAATAATAATGTTAAACTATTATTTAGTTTATTTTATATAGGGGCATTAAAGTGTGTTGAAGAAACAAATAAAAAGAAAAGAAGATATTCATAAGGAAATTAGTTCCATCAAATTTCGATATCAGATTAATTGATAACCCATATGACTGTGTTTACGTATACAGTGTCTTACTTTTTATAATCCGAAGCGAAAAACCCTCCCGATGCCGGATCATTTGCAAACTCCGGCTCCCCAGTGGAAGGAGGTCTCTCGTTAGCGTACGATCCGTTATTCGTCATTTCTTACAAATCCTTACGAAAAATCTTTCACCTCTAATAAAATAACCACGGCGAGTACTCTTTCCCATTCGTGTCAAAAAGAGGAAGAAAAAACGCGAACAGATGCGGCGCAATTTACCGCCCTCCACTGATGACATTGGGAATTATTTCCAGCTTAAGCAAAATGTGAAACACAAAAATAAAAAAAACGAAACCAATTTTATTTTTAATTAAGAAAAAACCATGTAGATTATTTAAATATAAGATTTTTAATTTTTAAACTCTTAGTATATTTATTTAATCTTTAATGTACGAGAGATCGAAATTATTTTTATTTGATGAAATTATCAGCTGTAAAATATCCTATTCCGTTCCTCAGGCTTTCGCCTTTTCCAGCTGTTCTCTGCCATATTTTCGCTCCTTAGAAAGACATCGTGGTGTGGCCCAGGCATTTTGACAGCTACTCAAATAAATATAAATAAAAGAACACTTTTATTTTGAAATTATGGCAGACAGTAGATGTAAATCGATTAGAATTAAAACTGGAGTAGTTAAAAGGTGAGAAACAGAGAGAAGCAAGAGCTCAGTCTTGTTATGTATAGAAACTAAGCTTTTATTATTTCTCCTCCCTATGAGTTATCATAATCGCAACCGTGATCACTTGAATTGTTGTTTAACATAGAATTATTTGATAAGAATAAACAATACAATAAGATAAGAATGAAAAATGAAAAAGATTGCACCTCACGCTCCACGATATCATTTCATGCTGTTAATAAATAAAAATGTCGATGTATAGGCTATTTACATGAATTAATTTATTTCCACACATGCTTACTTAGAAATTATATTAATAATAATTATTGGAGGATAAGGATGACGCGGAGACAATTTTTCGATGATTATTATCAAATTGAGTTTTAAAATTTAGGATTGCGAAAGAGGTGTCCATGTACGAGAAAGAAGTTGAGCAACAGCGCCAGAAGATTGACAAAATGAAAACTGACGGGAAAGATGAATATGACATTAAAAAACAGGTAAGTTTTTGTTTAATTAGGCCAAGAATAATATTAAGAATATAAAGCCTTCATTCATCGTCTAAGAAAATTTCAAGGTAAGTTTCAAATTCATAATTTTTCTTCTCATGTGATGGGAGGAGGTACAAAATAAATTCTTGTATTTATTATTATTCTAAAATCCAATTCGAGTGAACCACATCAAGAGATTAGAAGGAATGGTCTCCAGTTATTAATTGAACAGCATTTCAAAAGCGCAATAGAAAGAAATAATAATTTCACGGCCTAGAATCGAACCAGGGATCACTAAGCACCTCTGAGCAAAATTACTCGAAAGAAATTACATTAAAAACGAAAGGAAAAATTTGAGCGACCTGGATTCGTACTAGGGACCACAATGTCTAGGTCATCGCATCTACCAAATGGACATAGTACAGCAAGGCCGTCTCCAAGTGACCTAAAGACTTTAACTTCAATGATAAGGCAGGTCGGGAATTTTTCCGTAATAAACCATCAGAAAGCTGATGAAAATGCATTTTACTATTTCTTTATTACATAAGAGCTCAGTAACGTGTGTGTGGATTCGATTTAGGTCGTAAAACTTTTTCATTTATTAGAAGTAGCATACCCTGAATAAAGAGCTGGATATAAACTGAATAAAAGAGAATTCTAAACAATAAAAGGGGGAACTGAGGAATCGAAGAACAGTTTTAATATTTACCTCCGTTCAGCCTTTTCTTTTCTTTATTACAGCTTAGTTTTTCCTTTTATTGGTTAGAAGTCTCTTGTATGACTGTACAGAATCTTGAATAAATAGTGTAGACGTAATCAGATATACTTTTTATAACACACAACGATAATCCAACTGCTTGGGCACTGGTTTTCGCCACAAGAAATATGAATGAAAAACAAGGGAGTTTGGGATATAATGCCACGAAAATTGACGTTCTGTTATTCTCCTGGATAACTTGGATAAAAATGTAGATAATACGATAAAAAGAGATAAAATTTCATTTTAGACGACATTTCAAAGTATTGAAATTGGAAGAAACAAGTCAGTTTGAGATTAAATCCATACAGAGCGCTTTCTATTAGTGTTGTAGTTACCTAAGAAAACAAGAAATTAATCCTCCTGAGAAAGATATAGGAAAGTAGCAGAAGCCCTGAGTTAATCTATTTTTACCCCTTCATCTGCCTTTTTTTTAATCTCCCAAGTTTTTTGATCGAACGTAGTATTTAGAAAATATAAAAGAACCCTATCTTCTTTCCTTTCGCATCATTTTCGATCGGATGATATATCACTTGCCATATATTGCCATAGTTTTAAAGATCAAGTGACTGCCACCCCCAAAACTCCGACCTCACTGGGACAATTGGCCCAAATTTCATAGAGGAATCTGCATATCGAATTTCACGCTTTTAGATACCTAAATACCACTTAGATCACTTAGTCCCCTCGAACTCCAAACCCCCTGAATAAATTATGAAGGTGGACATGCCCGTAGTAAATACATGCAGAATTTCAACCTTCTATCCCAAAAAATGCAGAAATTATGAAGGGGATAGACGGACATTGTAAAACCTTAATAAGCTTGTTCTACAAATCACAATGCAAAACAATTCATTGTTAAAGCTTTATTGTCTACAGCAGTTTTTCCAGGAGGTTCGCGAAATGTTTCAAGGGGTTCGCCAAAACTTTTCCATAATGGCAGATTATTGTATTGTATGCATGTATGTATATTTATAAGTAAATGGTTCACGCAACTCTCATTTTTGTGAAAGGGGTTCGCGAGTCGATAAAGTTTGGGAAACGCTGGTCTACAGTATTAATCTTTTAAAAATTACACAGCAGAACCACTTATGACCACGCAGTCGAGCCATATAGTTATGCAATGGAAGAATGGACCACTTACTGGTTCCACAATGTCCGTCTGTCCCCTTCATATTTTTTACATTTTTCACGTAGAAAGGCGATATTCCGAGCACAGCTTACCATGGGCATTCTTCACTCTTTAATTTGGCTGTGATTGGCCCACTGGAGTTATAGGGCAATCGAGCGGAGTTATAGGGCACCAAAAGGTCTACGTGATATTTAGATATTTAAAGGAGTGAAATACGTATGCAAATTTCTCTAGGCAAGATCTACCTTTCTATGAAGGTTGGAACAAATTGTCCTGGTGGGCTCGGGGTTGTTGGGGTGGCAGTCACTTTAATTAATTTCGGGATTAATTTCTTGTTATGATTTAATTTAGCGTGCAATACGGACAACAGGTAGACTGCATAGGAGTGAGTCATTAAGATGTTGGAAGGTTTCCGCTAATATCTAGAGCCATGCAGACTGTAGTACATCCGACAGCTACTGAAGGGTACTTATTCGAGGATACCTGGAGTGAACATCCGAGTTCGAGGTGGTACATTGCAAGGAGCTGCGGAAGTATACTTAGCAAGTCTTTGTCGTTTTCTTCCAATCATTCCTGTCCGATTGCAATACCCCATCTGCCCCAGAAAGAATTCTACATTATGATTTGGGGTATGTAGTCATCTGTAATAATGGACAAATAACCAAATGAGCCTTTCAAAGGTATTTGATTATGTCTAGACAACATACTCCAGATCATAATGCTGCTTTCAACCACCCGATTGTGCTCTTCCAATGGTTTCAGGGCGATTCTTTTCAAAGGTTCCCCGCCGAATACATCAACGTCCTTTCGCTGATCGAACCGAAACCACGACTCATCGAAAAAGGTAGCCTTTCATTAATCACTAGAGATTCAATTCCTTTACTGCAATGACAATTGTATTTTCTGTTTCTGCTTCGGAGCCTCTTACGCAGCAGAATACTTTCCTTGTCACACAAGCTAACACCTGGATGACTAGTTCAAATTAGTTGGCGAAAATTAACAACATTAATAGTCAGGGTGCTTTCACCGATTCTGCACAGATTCTGGCTGGAGATTGCGATGAAGGGTAACTTTCTATCGAAAGCCTTAAGATAAACCAAGTGAGTTATAGTATGCATTTAGCCGCTAGTGTATTCAAACTTACGATCATCAATTCCCCTGATAAGATGAGTCATGTTTAGCTGCACCAAACATCTTCATTTGGTGATGTGAGTTCTGATACTGATGTAAACTGATCACCACCTGACGTGACATGATGTCCCAGACAGTTTCAGTGAGACTTGGGTCAGGACTTCTTTGTGGCTATTTTATAAAATGAATTTGACCAAGCGTTTGTAGTGCGAGATGCATAGGTGGGTGCATCGTTCTGTTGGAACACCCAATTGAGTCCTCCTAGCAGATCAGCCATTGCTAGCAAATGATTGCGCCTCACACGATGGCTGATCCATGGAGCAATTAACCAGGAGACGAAACTCTAACAGTTCCCTATTCTATTTTTTTCGTTGAGAATTCTTCAATGACTGTGGATAACGACATAATCATAAGACGACAACCTCTTGTCCACAACTGGATTTTATTCCGCAGCCTCTTGCCCACAAAATCCAGTTGTGGACAAGAGGTTGTCGTCTTATGATTATTTTTTTCGTATTGATAATCAGCGCCGCCAAGCAGGCGGCATATAAATTACAAACTAAAGATTTCCCATAATGCATTGCTGGATGAACAGAAGGCCCCTAGCTTCATGGGGTTGCTGTTACTCTTATTTATTTATTTATCTTATTTGTTTTAATTAAAATAAAAAAATTTAAATTTAATTAAAATTCATTTATTTAGTTATATTTTCTAATATTAATGTTTTTAACAATCTTATAATTTTTTCCATAAAAATAATATTCATCTTATTATTAGGCGTTTTTAATAAAGTTACTTATTAGGCGTTTTTAATAAAAAGTTTTATATAAATAAAATAATCTTACAAAGTTCATTGCAAATTTCATTTTATTAAAATATAAAAAATATATTGCTAAATTCATTTGAATATTACTGAAATATTACTATACAAAATACATATACAGGGTATCTTATTTAACCTGACAAATCAAAATAACTCGAAAAATATGCATCACACACAAAAAAAAAATAAAATGCGTGTTTAATATTTTTAAAAATGCTATCCAATGGGTTAAGACCCATTTGGTCGCCTCCCATTTGGACGCCTCCCATTTGGTCGCCTCCCATTTGATCGCCTGTTCTTTATTCAGCTCATAGAAGGGGGCCTTGATGAGCCACGGTAATAAAATGTATTTTTCTGCATGTGTTACTTAATTACAAGTTGATGCCTTATTAATAGAGGTGTGCGATGGTTTAAAAACCACCATCGGTGGCACCATCGATGGTATGAACCATCATCGAAACACAATCGATGGGTACAGGAATACCATCGATGGTTCTTTTAATTTCTTTATCTCAATAAAATAGCATAAAATCACATAGATAAAGCTTAGACTACAACAGACATTTCATTACTGATAATTTGACAAATGTAAAAGTTGGGTTTAACAAAATTTATGCAAGACATTCAAAGGCATCGATTGTAAAACCAACAATTTCTCCAAATGCTTTGGACTTAACATGGTCCTTTTTTTTCCAATGGTGCAACCTGCTTTTGAAAAAAGTCTTTTTGATAAAGACCGGTCGCAATTGACCCTGACAAAACCTCCATGGACAAATGTCCCAATTTCAAAGACCAAAAATTAATAAATTAATTTTAAATTTAAATATAATTTAAATGTATAAGAGACCCTAGTTAATGATTTATATTATAAAAAACTAATTGCACCATACAATTGAATACAGTACAAAGGAAAGAAACTGGATATGTTTCCATAATCCTACAACTGTCAAATTATTTTATCAAGTTACAATATTGACTTTTAAAAAAGGTGTATTTATTTCATTTACATCATGTTACAATCCTATTTTATCATGTTACATTTCATAAATTAGGCTTTGGCCAGTTTCATGGCATAACCAACGGCATCCATGAACATTTTCAAGTCTTCAGAATTCTGTCGGCTTTGCAAGAAGGTGTTTCTTGCATATTTTTATCAATTTTCTTAATAAAAAGAAAAGTAATCTTTATTCAGTTTAATATCTCCACTACAGGCTTTGGTTCGAGGCAGTTTGGAAGTAGGCCTATTTAGAAGTATCGATGTTTGGGAGAAGTTATTATCGATGTTGTTATTATCGACGATCGGCGACGAAATGGGACAGGTCAAACGTCCAAATGGGAGGCGACCAAATGGCGCTGAAATGGCGTCCAAATGGGAGGCGACCAAATGGGGCTTCACCATCCAATGATACCAAACTTGACCCTTCTCCTCAACCCCATCCCCTGAGGGTGAGGGACGGGGCAACTTTGAAATTTAAATAGGAACCCCTATTTTTAATGGTATTTTTAGATTGTACACAACCTTGAGAAATGTTTTATTCCCGCTGTTTTTTCAACTGATCCAACCGTTAAGAGATAGGCACTCAAAGTGTGGAACTTTTAAAGTTTTGAACCCAATTTTATCGATGAAGACAAAGAGATAGAGGGTGGGTCTTAGAGACATTCATATTCTAGTTTTTGGTGATCTTTAAGAATCCGAAGTCAAAATTTCAAAAATCCAAAATTTTTAGTACACGAACAGACTGAACGAGATCAAATCTTTAAAGTTATTTCTGTAAAGGAAATAAGGATATGTTAAAATATATGTTTCATATATATAGATAAAATATATTATGTTAAGCAAGAATGTCATAATAATTTCGTTTGCTCATTTTCTACAACGAATATTTACCTTAAGTCGTCATTAGGAACTCGGAAAAAGAAAGCTCAGGATTTTCTTTGAATTATTTCTGCAATGTTTTTCAATTCACTGGGATCCTCCTTGTTTTCTTTTAGACATTATCAAAATGCGTTAGACAATGTCTAAATAGCGTTTTTAAAGTAGTTAAATATTTCAGATAGACGATGTGTTCGACACGATCATGGCAGTTACAATTTTAAAACGAGGTCAGCCCCTTCAAGCAAAAATAGGAGAGCTACACATAAGTTTAGTTTCGTACTTGTGATTTATATGCCGTACACCAGTTGTCGCTAAAAAACGGAAGTACGAAAAATTTCGTCCAGTTTCGCCTCCAGGTTAATAGCTCCATGGGCTGATCCACCGCCTTGTTGTCGACTATAGAATGCTTCGGATTCTTTTCGTAAATCGTTCCACCAACGACAGTAACGGTCTGGATCACCCAGGTTCCATTTTTTTTTCTCATCACTGAAAAGGACAGCAGCATTCGTCTTTCAACGGTATGTGCTCATGTGCCCATTTTAGACTTGCTTGAAATGCTCACAAGGGAACTATTTGACCTTGTCATTGGTAGATTCCGCTTAAATTTTGTGGGCATATGTAGGAAAGGGAGGTGGCTGCACATGCGCAGCTTGAGCGTCAGTCACTGTTGTAAACACAAGTTACAGCCATTTTTAGTTAGACCGTTGAAGGCGAGGTAAGCGCCATTTTAGTGTAAATAATAGATTTTGTCCTTTGACCTGGAGCCATCTTTAGAGTTGGGTAGAGCTTCGAGACCTCACCAGTATGAAGGGTGTAAGAGTGGCCGAAACTCGAGTAAACCCCTGTAGAGCTGGTATTGGCACAAGCTGACGACTATCTCTAGAAGATGTGCATTTAGACTTTCCTGATCGAGATTTTAGCTTTGAATCTTTAACTTTAGTTCATAGAGATGCAGAGTGTGCAAGCTCCTTTGCAGTTTCGTTCACAGATTTTCCGGAAGCTTTTAGCATCAAAACATTTATTGCTGAATATGAACTTTTACAAACCGTAATTTATGCTAACTGTCAGTAGAATACTCTGGCCATTTCATTAAATTTTCCCATGCAAAGCCATTTGATGCACTTCTCAAAATTTTCCGAGAAAAAAAATCACAAAGTTTCTTATAATTGTCTACACTTTATAAATGCTCGAATTGTAGCAGAGATTTTTACCTTGTTCAGGTGGTCTAGTGGTAAAACGTTTGAGTTCTATTTTGCAGGTACGAGTTCAAATCCCGTCTTCGGAATTTTTTTTTCTCTTTGTAAATTTTTTTTAACTTGTATGGGAATGTGTAATGTGTAACTGTAGTTCCGTTTTTCCAATTTGATACCATCATTTTTTATAGAATGCATATAAGAATTACTATAATTAAACATAATCTAACATTTTCGATTTGCTAAGTTTATTTTTACATAAATTGAATTATCCATTGACTTTACAAGTAATGAAGCCCATTGCTTGCAATTAATATTCCAAAACCAAATTACCCGATTATGATTTCCACTGCCAATAATTTTATGGACGTTAATAACTTTATTGACTTTTGTACAAGTTATATTTATTTCCTTTTTTAAAAAATCCACAAAAAAGTTCTAATTAACGTGTAGGTAAAGACAGGTAATAGTTAACTTCTGATCCTAGAAATAAGAAATTGTAATTTGGTAGTAATGTGTTAGTTAAAAATGTTAATGAAGGGCAATTGATATAGATACCAATATGATGCAATTAAATTTAGTATGTATATGGTGCAATAATTATTTAATCTTTGTGTAAGTTAAATGTCATCTCAAAAGTTGCAAAATTTATAAAAATAATTAAATTATCGAAGACGGGATTTGAAACCATACCTGCAAAATGGAACTCAGCTCAACACGATAAAAATCTGATAATACTAATGGTAGAAAAACACTATAGTGATGTCTTAAAACCAAGGAAAAAATATTATGTGGATAATTGCAATAATAAATGAAATAAAACTCTTTAACCACAACGAATAACAGAAAATACAACCTGGATACGCGCATTTCGAAATCACTGCTTACAATTTAAAAAGAGTAAGCAATTATAACAAACTTTATGAATTTTTTTCTCAGAAAATTTTGAGAAGTGCGTCGAATGGCTTTGCATGGGTGAAAACTTGGTGATTTGGTGAAAGCTACTCGTAGAATATTTTTTTTTTATCAAAATTGGTGAGTCAGAGTACGTGGAGTCTCATTGTGAGTAAATAGAGCTGGAAAAAGCCAGCTAGATAAACAGGCCCTGACGCGAAAAAGTCACCTGACCATAGTAGTCCGAGCCAAGGAATCATGGCGCCGCCGTTGTGAAAAATGTGTTCGACTTCACGGTGATTACGTCGAGAAGTAACAGTAGTTACAATATTCTGGGTTAAGTATTTTGTCGGAAAAAGATATTCTGTTAATTTGAAAGACAGGTAGTGAGATAGCTGCATAGGTAGTTGTTCATTACACGACAGTTGTTCTGCTACATTGGGTTAGGTCAAAAAATGGACATGTAGGTACCTCATGATCTGCCAATTGCCAACTAACAATGTAATCTTCATTGTTTCCATCTTGGATGTTAATAATCAGTGTTTTTCAATTTGTTGGAAACAAAGAAGGTTGGATTGTTGGTAGGTGACTTTTCCGCTTCCAGGCCTGTCTTTCTCGTCGGCCCCGAGATGGTTACGTAGCATGGTCGGCCTGTCTTTCTCGTCTAAAAATGTGACGGACATGTTAATGGCTATGCATTGTTTAATTTTTGTTGCAACAATTGAAACGGCCATCACATTTCGCGCAAACTAAGGCTAGATAGACTATCCACCTTTTGCAAGTCTGATGTTGTCACCTGAATCCGCCAGATGTCTCACTGTGCGTCCGTCATTATAACATGCCCACAGCCATGGATGAATGAACACCATGCCATAGCTCAGTGCCTTAGCTTGGTTCTTCTTTTGTATTTGCTTTACAATTTGATATTTAATTCAGCATGGGTTCGTACTGTGCAGTTGTTGTCTATTCAAACGCTTATGGAGAGAGGAAGAATGTAATTGAGCATCGAAGCAAGCTTATGTTAGTAGTAAGTGCGTGATCTCAGGATTTCCCCTTGAAAAATCCTCGTCGTCCTCGGCCGGGATCGAACCCGCGAACTCGGACATCACAGACGATCA
>JAHWFO010062673.1:733869-793132 GCA_023313115.1 Rhysida immarginata | reverse complement strand
TTTTTTTTTTTTTTTTTTTTTTTAACCGTCATGCTGCGTTGAAAATAGACTAAAAAATGCAATCACAACTCGACATAAGCATGTAACTCATGTTCATCACTTGCCGCCAAATATTAAAATTAGAGCAGGAAAGTTGTACACAATACCCGATGTTTAGGTATCTTTAATTAACGATACGACATTATAGGCAGTAATGCTAAAATTTAAGAGTGGATGAGAGGAATCAGAAGACCCGAGAGCTCAGAACGTAGCCACTGATTTGTAAACATATACGATAGCTGCGGTCAGAGGCATGTTGTAATGGCGGACGCATTCGAAACTTAAAGATGGCCGTGCCCGTGAAATCGAAAGTAAAAAAGGTGGATAGCAACAATCCAACCTTCATTGGTTCCAACCACGGTCTATAGATATTCATGGTCATCGAGCTTCGGCCATTTTCCATTGTTTCGAGAAACTAAGGCAAGCAGATCGCGCCAGGTGCCGCATAGATCGCACCAGGACCGACCGTGACCTGCGATAGAGGTTTTTCATTGAAACTGAAAATGAAAGTAATGTTTCTGTCTGTCGATAGGGCGGCGCTGCAGGCGTTTTGGGGCCGATTGTACATGCAGCGCCACTTTTCAATGGAGTTCCCGCCCTATTGGGAGCTAGAAACTTTAGCTTCATTTTAACAATGGAGCTCGATGACCATGTATATCTATAGACCGTGATGAATATGTATAGACCAATGACGTATATTAAAGATAGACTCCGAATTCTATTGTTAACAGCGGCAAAAAGTGAAGCAAATTGAGCCATGATAGTTCTGGGCAGGAGTGAGCCGTGGAGTAATTAGCTGTCTGGCTGCTTTGTTTTTGAAGATTTTGGACCCGAGGAATTATTAATTCAAAACCATTATTCAAAGTTGTTCTGCGTACCATTGTACAAACAGACAAGAAAAAGGATCAGGAATCATTTTCCACAAAAATAAATCAAAAATACGTTACTAAAATGAAAATACGTTACTGAAAGACAATCGAAACGAAATTGAAATTGAAACCATGATCGAAAAATTGTTTATAAAATATAATAAAATACTTCAAATACAAAGTAAACGAAAAGATAAACTTATCACTCCGTGACCGGCGTGTGAAAGAATTATTAATCAGCTACTCTGTGTTTAGCATCATCTTCACTCACTTTCAGCCATGACATTTCTGGGCATGGAGCGTCCCAATTTGCTTCAAGTTACAACAATAGGATTCGGAGTCTATCTTTAATATACGTCATTGGTATAGACCGTGGCACGGTCTATAGATATTCATGGTCATCGAGCTTTGGCCATTTTCCATTGTTTCGAGAAGCTAAAGAAAACGGATCGCGCCAGGTGCCGCATAAATCGTATCAGGGCCGACCGTGACCTGCGATAGAGGTTTTTCATTGAAACTGAAAATGAAAGTAAATTTTCTGTAAGTAGATAGGGCGGCGCTGCAGGCGTTTTTGGGCCGATTGTACATGCAGCGCCACTTTTCAATAGAGTTCCCGCCCTATTGGGAGCTAGAAACTTTAGCTTCATTTTAACAATGGAGCTCGATGACCATGAATATCTATAGACCGTGGTTTCAACAAAGGAAAAACACTGATAGTTTAAATACAAGATGGAAACCGTGAAAGTTACATCGTCAGTAGACCTATCTTGGTCAGGTGACTTTTGAGTGCCGGAGCCTGTCTTTCTCGTTAGCCTCGCCAGGCCTTATCTTTAGGTGGGGTTGTGTTGGCCCAGGCGTACCTACCAAGAGACAAGGCCTCCGCAATGAAACGTAATACATTGTTGCATCATCATAGATAGGTCATTGTTATTCGTATTTCTACAACACCTATATGGCCATTAAAGGTGATTATTTCATCAATTTGCATAAGAATTCTTTCTTTATTAGCAACCCTAAGAGCCATTATGTAAACTTTGGAGACAGCAGTTTTTCCATTGTTGTTAAAATCTTATTTAAAATAAGAGCTGGAGATCTGTCCTTTTGTTTTTGAACTTATACTCGTATTAAAGATATATTTCTGTTGTGAATGTTATTATTTGTTTGTATTCAGCAATTCTTTGTAATCATTAAAATACAGGATTACCTAAACTTTTAAGATTCACTGTAAATAAGTAAATACATAAATAAATACTGGAGATAATGCTCCAACATATGTTAAACTTGTTAAAGATAAAAAACGAAAAATAATAATTTCGTGATTTGGATTCGAACCAGGGACCACGAGTGGCGTCTAAAAATTACTCGACATCCAAGCCTGTTGCATGCTTTGTCATTGAGTTTACTCTTTGATTACTTGTCATTTGGAAACTTGCACTATCTTCTTCGCGGCAGCCCAATTGGTAGAGGCGACGAAGATTATTAATTTATCTGATTGCAGTTTTTAATTAGATATTCTTTTACACGGTTTTTTAATAAGGCATATTTTATGGAGTCACTGAAAGCATTGTTATCTGGTTCATCTAGTAAGCTAGTTTGGAGAGTTGTTTGCTTATCCACATCTGTGATGTTTTGTTGGCCTGTATATATATCTTCTCGTGTGTATTAAGGCTAAAAAGGAGGGAGCAAGGGGTGAGCTCCTGTTTCACTTTGTTCTCGAATTAAATTATTTTCCCAAAGAGACAAGAGGCCCGGGGAAGGGGGAGGGGGTTGACATTGAGAGGGTCGGATACAGAGGAGGTAAAAGGTAAGCAGCGACAATTTTATTCTTCAAAGTAATGCAATTCCGTCTCATTGATCACCTGACCAAAACGCAATTTAGTTCCATACTATTCAATTGTATCCAATTTAGTCGCGTGGGTCCAATTGTGTCTCTCCCTTTCATCTTCCATTACTTGCAAGAGACAGATTATTTAATGCCTCAATAACTGTTGAAAGCAGACTTAATTACATTCTTGGTAGCCAGGGAGGTTGTCGGACTGTTGCCTGGCAACGGCTCTGAAAAGAAAGGTGCGCTTGTCACCAGCCCCCCCAACCCATCCAAGGGGTCTGCGCAAGAAAATGGAAGCACCGGAGAGAGAAAGAGAGAGAGATGAAAATTGACAGGATGGAGTATGGGGAGGGAGGGGGTAGGCTTCAAAACTTGGAAAGTTTGCAAGAGAAGAATTTTCATTATCGAAGAGGAGGAAGACTTAGCGATGTTCATGTATGTGCGTATAAAACTGTATGTCAGTGTCTCAGCGTCCATCTTTTACCTGAGCGTAGTATTCGTCACCTGAGGAGGAGGAGGAAGAGGATGGGGTGGGTAGATGTTCCTATTTTCGTGTGTATACGGGCAAACTTAATGGCTTCAAAACGGAAGAGTGAAATGTGTCGACCGAAAATGATGCCATTAAATATGCAAGGCGTTCACGTTGCCTCGAAAGTGACAGATACAAATGCGCGCGCGGGCGACGGCGACGGAAAATATAGGTAGGTGGTGGTGGTGGTGTAAACATTGTCGTTCCACACCTGAGGAAATGAAGAGCGAAAGCCGATTAAATGTGTGAAATATTTAACGGTGTTTTCGAAACTTTGTTTTGTTGTTTGTTAAGTTTTGTTGGGGTTTTTACCCCTTCTCCTTTTCTTATCTGGAAAATGTTTTCTTTATCTGAGGTTGCAGCTCTCTGAATCTTGGACTAACATTAACTTTACGCATAAGTTTACCAAAACGCTTGTATACGTCGTCATGAAACTATATTTTTTTTTTATCAGAATTCATATTCTAGCTCGATAATTTTTAACATACAAAAGATTTTCGTAAAAAAAAATATATGGCCCATGCGTATGAGTATTGCTCTTTTTGCATTTTCCAGTTTAAGTTATGTAAGTGGTAGCAAAGTATCTTATCTAGAATAATGTAAGAAGTATAAACTTGGATCTTTTTATTGAATAGCATATGCTACTGACGACGAGGAAATTGAAAATGCCGGTCTCGGAAACCATTAGACGTAGAGGTTCTCTGCTGACTTTGACGGCTTTGGCGTAGAGGTTGTCTACTCACGGCTCTGATTGCTAGATAAGAGGGAAACCATATAGTATCGATGGCGAAGATTACAGCCACGTTAAAAAATAAACAGTAATGGTGGAATGGTACATTCGCACAGGCCACCGCGGACATTTGTACAGGAAGGCTGTATCCGATTGTCCTAAAGTAGTCAATCTGATAGGCACCCGTCTATCAGATGGGAAATTTTTCCTTTCTAAATCATCATAAAGCTGGTGTAAACTAGTAAGAAAGTAATAAATAGATACTGTAGACAGCCTTTCTGTATCAGTGTCCGTGGTGTCTCAGTTGGTAGAGGCGACGAGCTGGGTACTCGTGGTCTGTGGTTATAATCCAGGTCGTGACATTTTTCCTTTCGTTTTTCATGTTAATATGAGAAAATAAAATGCAGTGGTGGAATGGTACATCCAAACAGGACTCCCACTTTATCATAAAAAAATTTTTTTTTTCTTTATGAAAATCCTTTGAAACTCAAAATTGGCTCATCAGCGGCAAACTGAGCGTGGAGCCCATTCATGTTGAATTATTATCTTTCGTTCGCTGGTTTGACTGCTCCAGCCATTTCTTCAATTTTAGAAACAAAATTGATTTTTATAAAAGGTCTTAACCAATTTTCATGAAAAAAGTACAATGCATAGTTTAAGGAACCCTCTAAAGCAGCATTTCCCAAATAAATGTTTCAAGAAGTTCGCCAAAAATTTCCGTAATGGCGGATTCCCATTATTGTATGCTTATATGTGTATATTTATAAGTCAGGGATTTGCACAACTCAGATCTTTGTGAAAGGGGTTCGCTAGTCGAAAAAAGTTAGGGAACACTGCTTTAAGGATATATTAATTTGTTAATGAAAAAAAATGAGTTTGGGAGGGTGATGCATTAATAACTCTTAAGATGGCTCATCAGAGCAAAACAAAATATTTACAAAAAATATTCATCTTAGTGAGAGGAGTCCGTATAAGTCGAATTTATTGAGTTTGGTTCACTTGTATGAACGCTACAGCCATTTCTTCCTTTTTAGAGTAAAAATTTATATAAAAATAGAGCCATAAAAATATGTCAAGGCACAAAGTATCCTCTACCAGTGCATTGATTTCATTTGGTTTCGCTTTTTGCCGTTTCGGAGGAGTTGGCTGCACCAAATTGGTCACATATTTTCATATGTGCAGATGGAATTTTTCTTTTCAAAATTCCAACGTATCTTCTCGAATTACGAGTTTTTAAGTCCATTGCAGAAAAAGAAAACTTTGAGTTGGGAAAACGAACACACAGTCCTTCACGATTAGTGAGTGGTCGGCTAAAAAGTCATTAAATGTTTCATTGAGATGGGTTCCAAAATTGCGTCAACCTATCACCGGTTATGTATTGCCTAGCATTAATCCCGTCGTCATTAGATGTGCACGTTTTCGTTCACTTGATTGTAGCAGAACTACATTCGTCACTGGTTTCAGACAACTTGTCCATTTCGTTATGCCCGATGGCTACATTCGGCGCAAGGACTTTGTTGATATCGCACTCTTAGGTGGTTCTAAGGGTGACTGCCAATGGAGAAAAAAAAATTTTCTGTGTTTGTTACAACCATGACGTCAACGCATTGTGTCAACTTTACATAATCACTGTCAACGCATCTGTGAATTTTAATGTTAAGATCCACACGGCCCTTTACATGCTTCATTCTCTCATTGTCCAGTCAAGCTGGTCATGTCATAGGTGCTTATACGAATGTTGAACTTTTTCTTGACGTTCCTGGATGCTGTTTTTCTTTCCCTTCAATATCCTTAACATTTCCAATGTAATAAATAACGGTTAAATCGATTTTCGAATTTAGCTTTTATGAATTGGAGTAAGTGGAATATGGGAGGAAAGATTAGGTTACAACATTCGAGAAATTTGAAGGTCCTTTTAGGAATCCGTTTAGGATATTTCAATAAGAATGCGTTCGATATATTGCCGTTGGGATAAGTCGTCCAAGTTCTCCGCCGATTAGGGAAACGAATCGTAAGAACTCTTTTCGGCAAATAAAAGTTGTTCTAATTTCTTCAAAAGATTTTTCCGTTTGGCCAGCGGGCCTAGACAAAGCATCCTATTGATTGGTTTGTGTGCAATGAAAGTAAATGAAAGTATCTAACGTCGTTACCTCCAGGTGTTGTCGTAACTATAGAACCGAAAAGAATTGTCAGGCTTGCTGTCATTCGGATTCGGATATTAGATGATTTGTTTTGTTTTGTTTGTTTCTTTTATGTATTACTATTTATTAATTAATAGATCAACTTGTTTCTATATGGAGAAATAAGTCGGTACTGTCTATTTCCTTCTTCCTTTTTAGTGTTTAATTGTTAAAATCCAGATCAGTAGAATATAAACGTTTGCATATGGCTGGGTGGAGATGAAATAAATCTTAGTCGTGTAACAAGGTTAACAGGGAATAGTATTCAGGCATTTGAGACAACTTTTTACTTTTTTAACGGGATATTTGAAGTTCACGTTTGAGTAAATCGTTTGCCCATCAGCGCAAAAAAACACAGGATGCCAGCTTTGACATTACCCGAGAGAGCGGCTTCTCAGCCAGGTCGGGGACGGCAGAAATGTTTCCACAGGGAAATTGTGATAGCATCGCTGAATGTTAATTATTCGGTTGACGACTTATGATGTTTGCATTTAAGTGGGCCGTTCTTAAAGCAGTCCAAACTAATCGAGTTTGAGGAGATAGTAAAAGTGGAAGTTGATGATGGTGTCAAGTTGCTAGTCACTCGAGTTAAAAGCGGAAAGCAATCTACTGTCAAATTTTGGCGGGCATTCAGGTCGAAAGCGATTGTGGATTTAATTGTAATCTGTGGTTTTCGTTTTATAATCGACGCCCTTTTCCTTTGGGTCCAGCTGAAAAAGCGTTGAAGATTTTAGCCTTGATATATGGAAGAAAAAAAAACCCTCACGCGAGCCAAATGCTATAAGAAAGAAGAAGTTATTGATAAAAATGGAAAGCGTGTTAGTAAAGATCCTGTTCTGGCATAATTACCATTAAAAGAACATTGAACAAAAGGTTTCCTTATTTCTCCTAATTAAAAAATGCCAGAAACATATTTTTATTTCTCCTTTAATGTAATTTTATGTTTTTAAAACATATTTTTCTTTTGTTAAACAAAAACGTCATTGAAAAGAAGGATATTAAATTAAAACAAACGAATTTAATTTCTTGACCTTCAGCTTGTATCACGCCCTGCAATAGCTATAATGAAAGACTGGAATTAGAGGTCATAGGGTGTAGAGATTGAAGTTAAACCAAAAGGCTAGGTGTCATAAACAAAATGTGTTTTTTTTTTCATTTTAATAATGATGTTTGCGGAAAACATTTGGATGTGACTAATAAAAATTCTGGAAGTTTACTAAAACGTTTCCAATTGGTGTATGAATTTGAAATAATATGTTTTTTACTATTCTTATAAATTAATTTTAAATAAATTAATTTACAAATTTTTAAATATAAATTCATAATAAAAATTTTTTTTATATAAATTTATATCTTAATGTGCACATGTATACGAAAAACAGCATCTTAAGGCAAAAATACTAAAATTTTAATAAATTAATAACAAACATTATTATTATTTTATTCGTCTTATGACATGGTTTCGTTCATTTCCCGAATCGATTTCAGTTTTCATTTCTGTTTCGGTTTCGTGTACTCCGTTATCTCTTCCGCCATCTAGCGCCAATGTTGATGAAACTTTGCCTATAACTTCCTCTGTAGCTGGAGTCATGATAAAAGATTCTATCTAGCCTGCTGATACTTTATTTTGCTCTTTTAGGAAGAGGTACTTCTTTAGTAAATTCATTATAAAAATCTTTATGCGGCCCATTTCCAAAATTAAATATTTAGCGAGCTCCCCCCTCCCCCATTGCGTTACAACTTCGATGCAAAAGCCCAATTTTGATTGTAATCAATGACCAATAATAATTGTTCTCTATTTTCTTTCCCTAATGTACCTTACATTGAAGATGATTTACGATATAGACAAAGAAACTTTTTTTTTTTTTTTTTAGGCGCTTTTAAAATTCATTCTTCTTTAAATCAAATTAGGTGTTTGTAGTGTTAATAACAAAAGAGGATTATTGCTTTTTAATTTATATTCCAATTCTGATTTAATTATTCTGTTTTCATTCCTAATGTAGGGGAGACCGGGGCAAGTTTACACGCTTTTTTATTATTATTTTTTTATTTTTAGAAATAAATCTATTTCAATCAATTTTCATATCCATTCATTTGTTAAACTTTAAGCTCCAGTATGGTGCCTTTAACTTACTTTAAATTTATATTATTTTCAAATTAAAAATATTTTTTAAGGTAATCTATATTGCCAATACATTAGTGCGAAAATTTATGTACCAGAAGAAAAATTAGAAAAAGTTGTCTATTTCACTGTTCTTACACGCGACTGGCTCCAGTCTGTTTTGAGGGTACAAGGCGGTCATAACGCTTCTACTCGAATCGAAGGCGGTGAGCTCCGACTTACGGTAAGTGAACTTTAAGGAATGTGTAAACGTACCCCTGTACCAAATATGCTCCGTTCTGCCGCGTATTTAAAATCTTCGTTCTACACGGCAGTGTTTTTTTGTTTGATCCGTCTTATTTCAAAGTGCACCGACAAATACAAAATTGGGCTAATCAGCCAGAACTCCCTGTCTATCGCGCAATGCGTTTCTCATTACTATGTCTGCTTAATGATAAGTTGTAAAGAAAGATTGATTTGATACTGCTCCGGGGAAACTGAGTAAATAAGTCTATGAAAACTTATGTCTATCTTATCGCTGGCAAGACTCATAAAAATCTGCTACGTGTGTTTTATGTTTTGGCAATGTTGACGTACACTGTTGTATAATAATGAACTGGACGGAATACTGTTTTAAAGAAAGTGACTTTGTGATCCGAAGTGAAACTTATTTAAATATTTGAACTGTTCATCTCGTTCGAATAGACTGGACAGTTCAACAGTCGATATCCTCACACGACGCTCCATTTCGTATCTTAAATGGTCGACAGGGTTCAGATTAAATTCTGCGGGGTGAGAAGAAACAACCATGTCTTTCGCTAAATCTAAGCACGGCAAAGAGTGTAACGGAAATTTCTCATGCCATCAGACTGGTCCAAATTCGACTTTCCAAACATTACTGGAGTCTGGCTGTCTTATTGGATAGCGCGGTGTTTGAATAATGTGCGACCAAATGCCTTGAAGGCTGAGAACATTCGGTTCCTTCATAGATCATTGTCATGTTCTATGCCCTCTGTTATCTGTTGAAACTCGCTCTTTGATGATATGGACAGGTTTTTCTGTAGGAACGTCATTTGCGTCCTCAGATTCCTTTTTTTTTTCCTTTTACCTGGGACCACACAAGAGAAAACAGTTTCCCGTGCTATATTAGTTATTCATTATTTTACGCAAGAACATGGCAGCCTACGCCAATATCTCTTTCAACGTTACTAAATTTTGATCGTCTTGCGAATTTACTTCACAAAAAAATAAATTCAGGCGATGATGTGCGAATATGTTCATAGACTGACTAGTTTGATCTTATGTTCTCGTGTATTCATCTTATAGTTTCTTCGGTTTTTTTCTTGTTTAATTTACCGTGCTTGCCTGAAATCCTCGCTAGAGACAATGAAATTAAGCAGGGCTCCCGACACACGCTTTTGAGGTCGGTGGGAATTGAAGAAGGCCTTTTGGTTAAAATGCCTCTTTCGAAAGGTGACGGTTATCCTTTTGGCGACCGCAAATCTCTCGAGTCGTGTTTTAGAGTCTCCTGCGAATTGATTCCTTTGGAAGCCGAGCCGTGAATGGCCGACGAGTTGAGAAGGGCTCTCTAAGTAAGTCTGCGTCCTTTGTCATCCTGGTTGGAATGATCTAACATGAAAGCGTTGAAACACATTTTGTGCCTTTTACCTATATAAGAACGGGTATGTTATGCTTTTACGTGAAGGTCTTGTAGGAGTTTTACTCATATCTATAGAAATCTTCGTTAACTGGTGAATGACTACTGTAACCATTAAACAAAAAGATCCTGTTTGGAAAAATAAGCCTTCTGTTTGCTTTAAAACTGTAATTTTTATAATTTTTTTCCTTGACCAAGAAATTTAATTTCACGATAAATTTCCGTTCGGAAATGTTCTGATTATCCGAAATTTTGGATTTTCGGGATTTTACTGTATATTTTTCAATGAAAGTTTGACTGGGCGTGTCCAGATTTCAGTTGTTAGACATTGTTGCAAAGTAAAATTAATAATACGCTAATAATTGAAATTGGGCAGAACATAGTAGGTTTACGCACCCCAGAGGGAATTTTCTAAATTAGAAGTTATCTAAAGAAAACAGGGTTACCTCTTTTGCTGAAAAATTTGTAATCGGGTGGTAATTCCCACGTTTGAAAGGGTCATAGAATACACAGTCGAAGGAACTGTATCGTGCACTCACTCAATCGGCTCATCCTAATTATTTCGTTAAGAACTGGATTAAATGTGCACCCAACCCTTTTGCTAAATGTTTTTCCGTATAATACAAGGTAATTCAAAATGCGTGATACAGAAAAGAAAACACCAACGACTGCTGTAATGAATTTATTTCACGAATATCGAAATAAAAAACAAAAAATAAGCAGAAAACTGGAATAGAACAACCAAAAAGGGAAATAATATGAAAGGTTTCTTCGGACATTCATGGATTTTCAAGGTAGGAGCCCTTTGTGATACGGCAAACGTCTATAGATGATAATCCAGTTTTTGCGATGCTTGTACCAGCATAACATTTCAACAGGTTTCCACGAGAAGGAAGATGACTTGTTCATCGAAATGTACACATGTGTATATTGAATAATTCTTGTGAAAAAGTGTTTTCTCCTTTTTATTTTTAGGTATTATATCCACAGTTTCTGGTGAACCTTCTTACCGGTTTCCACGAATGAATACATCGATACAAAACGTCGCGAAAGACTGGGCCGCGCCACTGAAAAGTGACCTGACTATAGTCTGAGCAACAATCTCACCTTCATTATATATTTTAACATTCAGTGATTTTTCGTTTGTTGGAAACAAAGAAGTTTGGATTGTTACTCTGGTCAGGGGACTTTTGAGTGCTAAGGAATGTTTTTCTCGTAGGTCTGGCAGTTCATGCACGGCATCTTGCATCGATGCTTCATGTATTGGAATGCGGCCCCGATCAATTACCGCGTCGACTGTCCTCTACTTGTACTGCTGCAAGTCCTATGGAAGTAGGGGTAAGAACACCTTGCATTTCACATCATTCGAGCCAGCACGGTCAATCCATAAACAATCCATCTTCTCAAATTGTGATGGTGAGGTGCTTCTTTCTGAAATTAGGTCGGGGAATGTCTTTGAGCAGCGGTTATCGATGGAGCTTTTGCATATTCTGTTACTCAATAATCTTTCTTACAACTGATGCCTCCAATTTGAACGACAGTGCCTCTAGTTAGCATTTTGGAAATGACGGACTTTTCAGTGTTGCCATATGAAAGTTGGAGACTTTCATGTTATTTCGGTTTTTATGAAATCAGTTCATTAGAATAGTCGTTGGTATGTTTTCTTTTTGTATCATTCATTTTGTACTGTTAGCAACTAAATCCTGCACTGCTTCCGTTCCGTTGTAAGAATACGTTTCTACTATGCGGGCGCAATATTTTTTCTAAACAGGCTCTACTTAAACGCCATGACACCTGTGCGTGTGATTTATTCCCACGAGATGCGGATTTTAATTAAATTAAAAATTGAAACGACATATTAGGACTAATCAGGAGAATGTTTCTTTTCTCCAATAAGGCCCTTCGTTCTCGATTGGACGAAATTTCTGGCTTTGATATACTGACATTATAACCGTCAGCAGCTGAGTCGTTAAATCAAGAGGGAATTCTAAATTCCAAGAATCTTTTAAGCTAAAGCACGTGTATCCCCGCAAGAATCGTGTTTTATAACCAGTTACGTCCTTACGCAATTAATAGCATGGATTTTCTTAAATTAACTTTTCACTTTTAACTTAAATTAAGATTTCACTTTTCTTGAGTTAACTTTTATGTCAGGCCTTTAAAGGGGAAAAAATCTGACCTTCTTTTCTCCTCCCCCTCTCTTGTTTGGGCCTGTATAACTTACCCCTCACTCACCGCCACCCGGCAGCCTATGTATTCCCATCCCCACGGTCGGTAATGATGATTATCCGAGGTCCCGAGTGAATCGCGTCCTCACGCCGTGGCCCACCTTGAAGGCCCGACCGGCTGAAGTCATTTATTTGGGCTGCGGGGAGGACAAACGGCTGACACCAATGAGACACTTGGGGATTGGATGAGGTGACAAAGTTGGCCTAGTTAGTTCATTGACCAAAGAGGCTTTATTACAAGGCGAGGGTGGAAGGCTATATTGACCCTCCCTCTCTCTCACCCGCCCGACTGCCCGCCTTCCTCTCGGGATTGGGAAAGAGAGCACTACCCCTGAGCGAGTACTGGGGAGTAGGGCGGAGTAAATAAATATATAAATAAAAAATGGCTGTCCGTTGATGCATAAAATGAAGGTCCTACTCAGTGTCGTTTGATATATTGGTGCGCGTTAAGTTTGTTATTGTGGAGTGGACGTTCATAAAGTCTTGTCCCCTTCTCCCAGTTGTGATCACGTTGTATATCGCGAATTGTAGGAGTCGTTTTTGGCATTGGAACCCGTTTCAGATTAGGTTAGCAGCCTTTGATTTTTCGCTTGAAAATTTGAATGGTCTGACAAGTGTTTCCGAATGACTGTGAGCTATAATAGTTTTGGTTTATACTTTTTATTGCATTTGTATTTTTTTTCTTGAGTGAGCCTTCGTACTCGTTGAGTGTTGACTCTCCTTTTCCTTAATGGAAAAACGATTTTAAAAAGTTCTCACAGGCTTATTTCGACAGATGTTCTAAAATACCTGACTGGCCAATTTATTATGACTATCTCCTTAGTAGTTCGTTGGGGGCACCTTTTGCCCTTGATACTGCGTCAATTCTTCTTGGTATGAACAACGGCCTTCTAGAAACTACCAGGCCTGAACCAACACCACCTAAAAACAAAGCCTGCTGACTGCGTCATTAAATCTTGGACGGCAATCCAACTTTCACTGTTTACAACAAACGAAAAAACCCTGATTACAATAAGTGTGTTTTCGTTTGTTGTAAACAATGGAAGTTGATTATCGTCCCAGATTTGATGACGCTAGTCAGCAGGCGCAACAAGAGAAGGCCTGTTGACTGAAATGTCGTGCATTGTTACATCATCAGAGGGCAAGATTTGGGGCTTATTATTGGATTTCTACCAGTAATAAGCCCCAAATCTCCCCTCTGATGATGATGTAACAATGAATGACGTTTGTATGACGTTTCAGTGAACAGGCCTTCTCTTTAGGTGGCGTTGCCTGAACCATAGCCTACAAAGATAAGGAAGACCTGCCTAATAGCTTGCCTTTCTATTGTTGCAATGATGCGAAATTTTGAGCACCTGGTAACGCTGATAGTGATCTTTCAACTTTGCTGTGGATAGTTGTTTACTATCTTACGAGGATTTCAAAAAGATATTTTGCCACATTTTCATATCGTATTGGAGTGTTTATTGACCGCCGGTCCACAAAAAGATTTCCAGACCACGACAAATAACCTTAAGTTTATACAGTCGAATTTACTTATAACGAAATCATTGGCCACTCCCCAAAAAAATTTTTATACAGACGAAAAAATCTTAATAAAAAGCACAAACCTCTTGTCCACAAAATATTCTTAATCAAGCGTTTATGTATTTCGATTTCTTTGAGATCATTATTCAGCGCAATACAGGGGAAAACACAAAACAGGCTGATTTTATTAAGATGTCGTTATCCACAGCAGAGACAATGTTTGATGAATAACACTTGATTTGCTGGTTGTGGATCCAGATCTCTGATGGTTTTTTCAACTTCCTCCTACAAATGCTCAATGTGTAATAAGATCTGGAGATTGTGAGAGCCTCCTATACAAAGTAAATTCTCCTTCGCGTACCTGAAACCAATCCTGCACAATATGAGCACTATGGCAGGCCTCATTATCTTGTTGAAAGTAGCTATTTCCATTGGGATAAACCATCAACATGATAGGATCGACTTGGTCAGCAGCGATATTTAGATGTGTTGTGCGTTCAGAGATCCTTTGAGGATCCTTGGTTAAGATATGCTGCTGTAATTTGCTGCACTACTTCCCTTCTGTTATCGTTTGCATTTCCGGAAGCTCTCAGTTCCGTCCGAGCATTCACTCGATGACGACCTTAAGTTGCACCTTGAGACAGTTTTTTGACTGACTGTCCAGTCTTTAACACTTTAATAACAGTTGCTTTTGAACATTTCACCAATCGGCGGTTTCGCCGATACTCACTCCTTGGCTCCGAGCTCCACAATCATCACACGCTCAAAGATCTTCACAAACAAATCATTAAGCTTTCCTTTTTTATACCATTCTCGCCCTCTAGCGACAACAGCATTTAATCATAGCTAATTTGAGTAAACTTTTCAGGTGGCCGAAATATGATCAGGTGACTTTTGAGTTTCAGGCCTGTCTTTCTATAGTTGGCTTTAGTGTAACATTTCTTACGTCACGGGCAGTGACTTTTCCTTTATAAAATGTCGGAAAATTCATAAGCTCAACGAAATCTCCGAAAAAGCAACCAATCAGAAAATCTTCGCTGTTTATGTCCGTGTGATGTCACTCGCAAATGGCGGTCACTTAAGATTAGCCGCTGATCTTGCCATGTATGTATTTTTTTCGTTACAAATCTAAACATTTTGGTCTCCTAAAACGCCACAAGACAAACGAGATTTGCAAATACGGAGCAATTAAGAGCCGTGGACGAATAACCTAACATCATCTCTGAAGATATTTTTTACCTCCGATCTCATCATGTGACCAATTTATAATGTTATGTAAGGTTTGCATAACGCAGCCAGCTTGCTTGAAACAAAGCTTTAGTTTATGCATACGTCTAACGAGTCTGTATAACGTAAGGGAGAAATTGACTGCCGCAAACTTGAAACCTATGCAGCTAAACCTTAAGGTATTTGTTTTTATCACACGAAATTGCAATAAATCTTTGCGCTTTGTATCTTTTGTTTAGTGACTCGCTTATATTTGATGACTATCCATTTTGCAAATTAAGGCGAGACAGTGGCTCAAATGTCACCCTAGTGAGGATTTTTGGAATGAATTATTTTTATTTAAGAATCGAACTCAGGTGTGTATGCACATAAAATTTTGGTTCATATTGGCAATAGTTTTTTGGACACATGGCTCTAAATATCTCCTGTTTAATTATAACCACCCTATACTTTGGAAAATAGTGTTTTTGAAATGGAATGAATCATTCATGTTATCGGCGATGTTTTTAGAGCTTACACGGTTACAGATTTTATTGTAACATGAGATTAGGTTTAAAAACAGTAGCAAAGCTGTTTGATTGAAATTAGCCCTTATGGAATGGACTTTGTATGGAAAGAGAATGGGGCGCTTATATGTTTTTGGCATTTTTTTTTTTGGTCGTGCTGGAATTCTTTGTCGTTTGAGGTTTTATTTCTTGGAAGAGAATATCATAATACGTAATAATAATGTTGCTATGGCTACCGCAATGTCGTTGACGTGGGGTCGGTGTTATTTTTTTCCTCCCTTTTTCCCGGAGAAAAATTTTTCTCGATTTCGTTGATTGCCAATATCTATGAGGATCATTTGGTATGCAAATGGGCAATTTGACAGGGGTAGGGATCTCTTCCCCTCTTGTTGGAAATGTCTTCTTCTCTCTCTACTCTACTCTGTCTGTCGTCCTCTCTCGCTGTCGTGCGGATGTGTGTGCATGGATGATGGTGGCGGCACTCTTCGCGCTTTCTCCCTCGCAGCCAATCATAGGAGGCTCCCTCGTCAACGCGTGTCGCCACTGGTTCGTTCGTTCGTTTTCTCTCTCTCTCTCTCTCTCTCTCTCTCTCTCTCTCTCTCTCTCTCTCTCTCTTCCTGGCGAGGCCATGAAATTTTGATGCGTGGGAGGCTGACAGAGCTGAGGCTTTATTAGCAGTTTTCCTCTCTTTATTGCTGCTAATTCCACGGCGCCCGTTCTCCACCGGATGATGGGGCCGAGAGGTTTTTATGGGCGACGCTTGCGCCCGACGGAGGTGGTGACAGATGAAGAACCGCCGTGCGCGACGCCTTTTTTTTTTCTTTCTTTTTTTCTTTCTCTCCCACGCATCGCTTCTTTTTATTTCCTATCCCCCCCCCTCACTCATCTCTTTTTCTTTCTCTCTATTCTTCAACAAAATTGAAAGCGGCTGCGTCATCTCGTTGGCCGGTGGGTTGGGAAGAAGAGGTTTCTTGGGAAAATGATTAATTTCGTTCCTTGTTACCTCAGCAAATCATCGATAGGCTTCACTTTTGAGGGTTGCGCCTATTTTTTTTTTTTTTTTTTAAAGATATTGACCACTCAGCTTCGATTATAAAAATCGGATTCCTTTTTTTGCTTTTTAGATTTTATTATCGGTCGATTTCTTTACGGTGTTTCCCAGTACTATCCACGGCGTTTCCTCGTCTCTCCTGCTTTCCATTGTCTTATTTCTTCAATTTTCTGCGATTGCGGTTGTGCATTGGCTCCACCTCCTCCTCTTTCTTCAATCTTATTTTCCCTCCCTTTTTATTTCACTTCATTCAGAGGAAAAGATTGACAGACATTAAACGAAAGCTTCCTCCCTTTGTCGTTTCTTTAGTTTTATGGGTCTCATTTACCTTCTTCTATTTTTACCACTTTACGCTCTACCCCGCCCTCCTCCTCTTCCATTTTTACCCCTCCTCCTCCCCTCATCAGCTCACTTTTATTTTCTTTATTTTTCGTCTTTTAACATATTTTTGTGAAATTTTGAAATTTATGAGTGAAACATACGGGCAAATATTTAAATGTCACTATAAGGAAAGACACATTTGTCGACATTGCTAATTAAGGACGCTGTTTACTTTTTATTCAGCTTTCATGCGGCACCAAGAAATTTGAATCCTTGAGGGAAATAAGGTTGATTGGAACTTATTATGTGCGTCCAAATAAAAATATAAGGGTTGTTTTCAATAAATAACCAACCAAAGACAAGTTAGTGGAGTACTTACTCCCATTATTCAGACCTTATCTCAGATAGAATACGATTCAGAAAGTCGTTTCCTTGCGACGGCTATTGTGTCAGGTGTTCCAATGACAAGCCCATGCGAAGTTGTGTCTGCTCATCGTTGAGCGTATGTGGTACCCACTGTGTTCATACAGGGTGTCCTAAAAGGGATTGAGGGTTTTTAAAATGGAATGACCGGCCAACCGTGACAGATATTAAAGTTATTCTTGCAGGAGATTGATGTGTGAGATTAGGAATATGTTTTGGTATTACTATAGGAAAGCATGAATACGGTGTATTCGTTGGAAGAGAGAATATTTATTCTGTTGGAATACCAGTGTTTGGATGAGGTGCAACAGTGACGAGGAGTTTCCTGTGCAGATTTATTGCCAGGAATGGTCCGCATCTGAGTACAGTAGTAAAATACCTGTACGAGAAATTCATACGAACCGGTAGTGTTGCGGATGAGTTGGCGGGTATCTTCAGATGTCTGCGGTCGACCATACAGACCGTGAAGAATGTCATTAAGCGCAGTCCGAAAAGATCAGTACGCAAAACTCAAGCAAACGTACCAAAACAAATTCCTTGAAGTCACACATTAATCTCATGCAAGAATAATTTTAATAACTTCTACTGTTTGCCTGTTATTTCATTTTCAAAATCGTCAGTTCTTTTTTACGACACTCTGTAATTTTCCTTGAAATTCGGTGTTTGCGACACAGTTGCCTGTACAACGTCCATAAACAGTTCCACTTCACTACAATTTGACTGATCGCTATCCGTCTTCTTGCTAGCGCAAGATCTTCAATCTTTTTTCGCCTTCTCTGGAGTGGCTGCATTTGTGGTCGCCCAAGCCCTTGTGCTCTTGCTCTTGAACGGATGTTTTTGTCCTTCCCGAAATTTCTTTGCCCATTTCCTAACTGAGCAAGGGTAAGGTAAGGGTGTAAGGACCGTACACCTGTTCCATTTGCCGATTTATGGAAGTGGGATCATTTCCCTTCTGCAATTAGGAACCAGATTTCGCCTCGTTGCTCAACTGCAGACGCTTCCATTTGCACGCAAACAACTGAGAGTGGCTACAAATATTTGGCATATAGAGGGAGGAACCTTGCCAGATTTGCATATACATCATGGAAATTGCCTTCTCAGCGCTGTGCCGCTTGGCTGGTTATTTATTTTGTTTGACGATGGAAGTGTCTGCATTTGAGCAATGAAGCGTAAACCATTTCCTAGGGAATGGTCCCACAGCCATTCGTTGGCAAATGGTACAGTTCTACGGCCACCCTTAATATTCCTCAAGGAATGGGCAAAGAAATTTCAGAAAGGACAAAGCTAATTTAAGGCGCACCTTGGTCTGGACGTCCACAGAATGTAGCCACTTCAGAGAAGATAAAAAGGATTGAAGACCTTGTGCCGGCAAGCAGACTGATGGCGGTTCGTCAAATTGCATCTGAAGTGGAATTGAGGGTGGGTGCTGGACAGCAATAGTACACAAACTTCTAATTTTCAGGAAAACGTACGCATACTCTCAAAGATGGGCGTATCATTGGAGCATCTGATACGATACTCATCCTAAGGAAATGAATTTCTAAATACTATGACTGTGTCTGGGATAAGGTCTGCATAATGGGGCAAATACTTTGTAACAATAAAATGCCTGTATTTCAGTATATTCTCTTTGACTGTTATTTATTGAAGAATCTTCATACAAGGTGGCTGACGGGGTTTAAAATGGAATAACAGGCAAACTATGCCGGCTACTAAAATTATTCTTGCAGGTACGATTCCCTGTGTTTTGCGTACCGATCTTTTCGGATTGCTCATAATGACATTCTAAGGGCCTGCATATTTTTGGTGCCGTCATGGCGATGCCCGACAACTCACACGCCATTTCATCTGAATACAGTAAAACAGTTGTACGAGAATTTTACACCAAAAGTGGATGCCGTTAAGAAAGTCATTACGCGCAGTCCAAAAAGGTCGATCCACAAAATACAAGGAAACGTTCCAAACAAATTCCTGGTTCCACACATTAATAATCTGCAAGAATAACTTTTAATAAAGTCACTGTTTCCCTGCTATTCCGTTTTAAAAACCGTCACCCTGTATGTTCTAGACCAGAAATTTCGAACTGGCGGCCGGCAAGGCCTTTTCGTATGGCTGCTGAAGTCAATTTCAAAATTACTTAATTGATTAGTTTTATTAAAATACATAAAAACTGGTCCTGAAAGAACACAGGAAAAGTAAATCATCACAGCTGGATTCATTTTGCAGTCTTGTTTTCTTATCTGGTGTGCACCACAATCATCTTCTGAATATAATTTCGCCCTCAGACCTTTCGAGTTTGGAAATCCCTGTTCTAAGTAAATGTAATCTCAAAAATATAGAAAAAAATCATTTGAGTATGCGCAACTTAAAGAACTTAGAAAGCTTATTCATGCCAAAACCACTTATTACTCAACTCGATGCAAACCGGAGATAGAAGTGGTGCCATGAGTAGAAAATTTGGTCTGCCGAAAATTAGAAACGTGCTTTGGTCGATGAATCCTCGTTCTTATTATTTTCAGCGCAGGACATATGTACGTCTGCAGAACATTAGCAGAAGTGCACAGTTCGGAGTCCAGGGATGTTATCCTCCTCCAGCCTCTTTGAAAGAACTTGAGAAGTGTCTGCTAGAAGAATGGTTGAACATCCCATTAAAAAAGATCCAAAAGTTGTACGTGTCCATTTCACGACGACATAGGCTGTTTTTCAAGCAGACCTACACTTGCCCAAACCCCTGTAGTGATATTCATATCGGACTTTCAGACATTTCTATTCTACTTTTTGATGATCTTTGAGAATTTGAAGTCACAATTTTGAAGAAATCAAGAAATGCTTGCGGACACCGCACAGACTCATAGATTTCAATAACGGGACTTTTTAAATTCGTTGAAAATGGACTTTTATGGGAAACGATTGTTTACTTATTTAGGGACGATTGATTGGTTTTGGTAGGGGAGCTTTGTGTCGTTGCCGAGCGTCATTGCAGGAAAGCCGAGAGGAGGGCGGCCGCTTGTAGCCCGGGCGCTGCTGCGACTCGGTTGCAATTTTCCATTTGCACGGATCGTGAATAATTAATGGGAGTTAAGCGGTGCGAAAGGCTTCGTTCGATGGAAAGGGTGGTGGTTGAGTGTCATGTCACATGCCGTCATTAGTGCCTTTCATCATATATAAAGCCATTTTGAACACCTGTCAATATTACTATAGCGAGTTAAAGACGAGCTTTTGGACGTTAGGAGTTTGTTGTAAACTTGAATGGAGTGACGATAAACTTACCTTTTAGCGGATAATAAGCGCGCAACATCTAAAATAATATTATTATATGATGATGATGATGATGATGATAATAACAGCAGTAATGTTGATTTCACAAGTTATGCTCTCTTTGTGTATCAGGGTCTTGATTAAATTGCAATGTGTAGACTGTTTAAGGTGATGGCGTCGTTTGAAGCTTGACTGTTTTTTAAGTTTTCTTTCTCTTTTTCGTATACTTTTTTCGATTTTTTTTTCTGTCCCTGGGTAAATAAAAAGAAAAGGAAGGAGATGAAATGGAGTAGGGTTTTTTGTCATTCGCTTAGTGCCTAGTTTTGTCTCCATGGTTACCGAGGCAAATGAATTTGAGTGTGACAATTTAGTGAGGAAAGGGTTTTTCCCGAGTTTGCCGCTTGAATCGTGAACGAGAGAAAGTCGGAAAATCCTCCCTCAGAAGCTTCTTCTGCGTAAAAAGGATTTGTTTTATTTTTACTCTGTATTTTCAAAAATAACCCCTTACAGAAAAGAAGTTATAATTTGCTTTTTTTACCCAGTGACAGAAAAAAAAAAGAGGGGGGGGGGGGTTTGTTCTCGAGAAAGTTATTATTTTTTTCCCTCTAAATTATTAAATGTATGAATAAAGCGTGCGCGTTTTTTTGTTACAAATGCCATTTCTTTTCTGTGAGTTTGCATGTAAGAGGCTATCTATGAGGAAATACTCTGTTAAGATACAATTCACTTTACGCACAAATGCACATATACTGTAACGTCTCTTCTGCCCTCACTCCTATCCAACAATAAATACTCTTAATTAAGTTAAACTAAATCACTAATATTCGATAATAAAAGTTGTATCCTTATCTAAGTCAAAAGCTCACAACCAACTGTGGAATATCTGAACTATTCACTGGTTATGTAAATTCAAATAAGGGACAACATTGTGTCCTTATAAACCCCTTTCTATTCAAAATTATTTGCTCCTAAACAGGTTACATTTCATAAACATTCTTTTTTGACTGATCAGAAACTTCCGATAATAACGCTTTTTGTTTCTTTCAAACGAATATTCTAAATTGCTTTCTACAGGATTTACTGCTTTCCTATCAGGGGACACTTTACAAATTACGAGCAAATAAAATAAACAAAATCTACTATGGTCAATTCGACTCATCTTTGAGCGAACTCCTCTCCGCATGTACATTAATTCGAACAGCCTTCATTGATATAAGGGCGATTCGTTTTTCCATTTTGTCCACGTTTTATCTTCTATTTTATCGACCTTTGACCTTAAATGGAAATCGTCGAACTCCAAGAACTTATTAAATTATTCGGAAACATTCTTATATTTCAAAATAATGTGGACTAAGCTTCGATGATCTCGACGCTCCACCTTTCGACAAAACAAGAGGCAGAAATTTTTTTTTTCTAATAAAGCTAAAGTCAATTTTACTATTTTTTTTATTATAATTACCGCGCTGAGCGTTTTCACGTCGACGTGCTAATCATAGGTGTTCATTGATTAACACGATTTTTACTATCTTTCCTCCATGTAAAGGACCTAAGTGATTTCAAAAGCGTTGGTCTTGACTAGTTGGAGCCACGATTGAAACAGTGAAGCAGCTGACTGGATTCTCAAAATATCAAGAGTATTCAATCGATGAAAAATAATTCAGTTGTTTACGAAGAAACAGGTCATCTATTTTGCAACACTTGATTTTAATTTCAAGGCTGTTCCCGACCCATATCTGGCAGAATCATGCGCCGGGTGAGCCAAAGCGGCAGTCGCAGGCCTATACACAAACCTTTGATTTCTGCAAAGAACAGGAATTTCGTCTACGAAACGTCGTGACTGGACACGTGAAGACTGGAAGAAGATTGTGTGCCCTAACACGTTTTGCTTCCTAGGCAAAGGATTTGGCGGATGCCTCAATAAAGCAATGGATCCACCTTCCCTTTTCAAGACATCTCAAGGTTCTGGTGGTCATGTCGTGGTATGAAGTTCTTCTGCCTGTATGGAACAGACGGTCGAGTGCATTCCATGAACTACCTGCAAATTGTAGCGGCTATGTACATCCTTATTGATTCTTACATCAACCCCCATAAATCTCTAATTCGGGCTAAATCGGCCCGAAAAATATTAAACAGGTCTTTTCAATACGCTATGTATGCATATGCTTCTTTTTAGCATACATATATTCTTGTTAATTTTATCTTTCATTCCCAGCGCCTCCCCCTTCCCTCTCCCACTCTTTCATTGTAAATATTTCATTGGAATGCATACTGTAAATAAATAAATAAATAAATAAATAAATATACACGAAATTATCCCCCCCCCCCCCCCGAGAGGGTATAGGAAAGTAGCGGATCCCTGATCTTAACTATTTTTATCTCTTTATCTGTATTTTTTAACACCCCAATTATTTTTTAAACAAAAAATTGATTTTCTCGATCTTAGTATTTATCATTTCCGATCGAATGATATATCACATGGCATATATTGCCATAGTTCTAAACACCACCTCCACAATTTTGATCCTACTGGAACAATTTGGCCCAAATATGATAGTAATGTAGATCTTGCCTAGAGGAATCTGCATATCGAATTTCACTCCTTTACATACCTAAATGCCTAAATATCACTTGGTTCCCTCTAACTCCCATCCCCGTAACTCGTCCCCAGTGGGGCAATCAAAACCAAACTAAATAGCGAAGTAGGACATGCCTATGGTAAGCCACGTCCGAGTTTCAACCTTCTGCATCGAAAATTGTGGAAAATATAAAGGGGACGGACATTGCAAAACCAATAAGTGTTCCATTCTTCCGCTACTTAATAAAATAAGACATATACAGGCTGGTCCTGAAGTAGTCGGTCAAAATCAGGGATTGGATTGGGCTCCTTGACGGATGAAAAAAATTCTCATAAACTTTATGGTGCCCGGCACGAAAGAAAAAGGAAACTGGCGCATGTGTAAATGGATAAAACTCGTTCAACCAATCAGAAACTGACTAATGCCTTGATTCCTGTCCTTTTCTGATTGGTTGAACGAATTTTATTCATTTACACATGCGCAAGTTTCCTTTTTCTTTCGTGCCAGGCACTATAGTCCAAAAATTCTTCCTTCAGAAGTTACGATGCATTAAATGATCAATACCGGATTCCGAAAAATGGACGGCCATGAAACGAAACAGTTTTATTGGTCGATTACTCACTCAGAGTGGTGGCATATGTATTTCGTTTCCCAAATTCATTTTTCCCCTCTGAAATCGACTTAAAAACTTATGGTTCGAGAATATACAGGATGCTTATAATTAACGTTCCTGTACTCTGAGCAGTTTCTCTCAAAAATTGCTCTGCAATCAGATTTTCAGGATATCTTAACGAGTGTATGAGCGAGTGAAATGTGCAATAAAAAATGGTGCACTATTTCGTCGGTAGGTGGTATTTATGTCACAATACTCATAAATATGACATACAATGGATAGAAGTCATTTCAAGAGATGTTCTATATGTTTGCCACCATTTGAAATCTTAATATAGCGTTTGCAATGTGTTTGAATAGCGATAAAAACTAATTTGCGTATATTTTTGAGTATTTGAAACAGCGCCACCTACCGACGAAATAGTGACCTATTTTTTTATTGCGCATTTCACTCTCCCGTACTCTCGTTAAGATATCCTGAAAATCTGACTAAATTCGGATAGGCCATTTTTGAGAAAAACTGCTCAGAGTACGGGAACTTTAATTATAAACACCTTGTATATTGAAATTTTGAAAAAAAGAAATCCCGTCTGTACTTATTTGATCAATTTTGTGCAGCTAATTCCCCTGAAACGGCATAAAGCAGAACCAAGCATATTTAACCAACACATCCTGTGTCTAGGTGGTGTTGATTTAATACACTGTTAGACGAGACATTATAATGTCTTGACGTTTTTTTTATGATAAATTGGTTTAGCCTTTTTATAGAATTCAATAAATTTTGTTAATAAACGGACTCCGCATTGAGACGAGTAATTTTTGTAAATAAATTGTTTGTCTCTAATGAGCCAATTTTGAGTTATAAAGATTTTATGTCCCTCTCCCCCCCCCCTCCATTTTTTTTTATTTTCATGACAAAGTGGGAGGCCTGTGCGAATATACCATTCCACCATTTCAATTTATTTGATTTGTAATTGTTGGACGCTAAATAAAACGTTTATAGAATCGACAAGGAAATGACGTCTTCACAGTAGCTGCCCGGCGATGAGAAATGATCATACTTTCCTGCGAAGTATTTATTTATCAGCCCAGAATTTGGATGGGGTGTGTTGCTAAGTATCGCAACTCTTTAACTACTTGATCGATTTCAAAAAAATCTTCCTTTATTCTTCATGAGACAGAACAAAGCCAAAAATTGCCTTATTGGAATTACGGGACTATCTCTAATAATAAAAACGTGAGAATTAAAAAAAAAAACATGTAAGAAGAATTCTCTTATGATCATTAGAAGGCATAATTTCTAATACTAGTTATCAAACTGCAGTTATGTTTCTAAAATACCCAAATCCCTTTTTTATAAAAAATAAGTCGGAGGGGGGGGGGGAACTTTCGTTTCACTGTTTACGGTATAAAGCTGATGGACTCTAATGCTCACCCTCGTAACTCCGACCCCAGTGAAGTAGACTTACCCACAGTTAGCCACATTTCGAATTTGAACCCTCTACGGAAGGGACAGATGAACATTGTAAATCCAATTAGTTGCTCCACTAATATTTCTATATGTTTGGATAGGTTACGTTTACTATTAGTTTCCGCATATTCTTGCCCGTAAGCTTAATTTAGCGATCGCCGCTTTTTTTCTTTGTACTGTAAGTATCCTGTGCTTTATTGCACAAGTAACTGTTTTGATTTATTTATTATGGAGACGATTTAGAGTTTATTTTCCTTTAATGTCTTGTTTGGTTTTCGTTTCACTGTGTTTTACTATGTCGTCGTTTTTTATTTATTTTTTGTCCTTCCTCTTCTCCCCACCTTCTCCTCCTCCTCCTCTTCTTGATGGTTGTCGTTGTTATTGGGAAGCAAGGATCGAGTTGAAAGGAAATGGAAAGGGGCACGGTGGGGCCCTTCTTTTGTACCGAGATGCCCCATAAAAGAGAAATTCTCGATCCCAGTGTATTGGGCAAAGATAAAGGAATGCACTGGGAGTATAAAGGTGGTTTTGGATGGAGAGCTCCCCCGAGGGACGGTTGGGGTGTCTGTCCGTCCATGGCATAATGTCGTCGTCGTTGTCGTGGTGTTGGGCCCTAAAGAGGGGGGTTGCGAGAGAAGTGTGTGGAGAGACATAAACGGGGAAGTGGGAAAAGACCCTCGATCCGAAAGTCGTGTTGACAGGCGACACTTAAAAGAGAGTAGGGGGCGGTGGCGTTGCGTCGTTTCGGAGGTCACAACGTGTCGGTTTTGGGCAGTTTGAGCCGCGACGATTCTCGTGACTCCTGATTGTAGTTTCCGCTGGAGGGGAACCGGGAGTCACCACCGGACCCCCGCCAAGTGCGCCTTAGCCTATTCGGGGTAAATCCATCCTCATTCGGTCTGTAGATGGCGGGATTAGCGACGCTGACAGTGGCACCGAAAATACGGTCGCCATTGGCCCCTCTAATGGTCTCGCGGCGAAGGAGAAATACGCTCGCCAACAAAACGCCCAACAATCTTAAGTTGGTTGGTGACCGCTCGTGATCCCCGGTTCCACCCCCGAAAAAGGTTGCCTTCTCCGCCTACCCCCCCACCTCCACTACCTCGTTTTAGACATATACGACGGGGGCAAGCCGACATTAAATCTTTAACGTGACGAGATTGTGTTTTCTTTTCTCTCTTTTTCTCAGTCTCTCTCTCTCTCTCTCTCTCTCTCTCTCTCTCTCTCTTTGCTTTTGTCTTCTTAAAAGTTTGCCTTATAAAAGTTGTGGTTGTAAATACACGAGGTGTAACCGTTACTTAAAACGCCTTGGAAATGTGGAATCGGAGTGGACTGTTACAGTCGGAATCCATCATGGGCGATTTCAGAGATGCTCTTTCGCGTCTTTAAACTGTTTTTTGATGGGGTCGTACGAAAGAGGTAACTTCTAAAGTTGTTTTCTGTTTCATTTTGGGAGATCAAATTTATGTCGTTTAGAATAATGATGCCGTTTTTATGTTGGCCCAACTGTTCTTTAATTATTTCGAAGAGTCAAATAAATGCGAAAGACATGGTTCCGATTTTCATTAAGAATTCTGATAGGTTTTTTATAATTAACCCCACTCTTTTTGAGCATATCTTCATGATTGTGACTGGTTAGAAGCATCCAGAAAAATACTTCATCATCCACCCTTACCAAAACTAATTTCGCGTAAACTTAGATACTTGGAAAATTTGCATCTCTTGTGTGGGATATTCTACATCAATATTGCAGAAGATGACATTGTAAGTCCCGAAACAAAAGATTTTTGCAAATTTGTGATTGATATAGGAAAAATGAGGCATTGCAGGATGGACATGGTCGGCAACAATGTCCACGGAATGCATGAATATCAGAGGACTATTCCACCATAAGGAATGCTGGATCCATTTCTTCATGGGGCTTCCGCCAGACTGTCTGGTGTCCAGTCACAACGTTCCAAACACCATTGTAGAAGAACTTTTCTATGGTTTTCAGAAATCGGGCTTTCGTATAGGTATACAACTGCCGATTTGTATCCGCTTCAATGCCTGGCACATGGTTCTGTCAGATACGGGTCGGGAACACTCTTGGTTAAATCTGTTCTGTCAATTATACTTCCTAGTCCACAAAGTCTTTTTGTTTTTTAAATACTCCTATTGGTTCGTACAGCAAAGATGATCAGACAGTTACGAGAAAAAACATGTGGGCACAGAGAAAGATGTCGAGACAATCGATGCATAAACTGATTCGGACTGAAATGTTTGAAAAGACGTAAGAGTCCATTTTTTAAACTCCTGCATGGCACACGAACAGGTTCGCAAATGTCTAGCCTTACTGAAGCGGCACGCAAATACGAGGGGGTGATAAAAAAGAAGGTTATAAAGCCTGCAGTGAGACGTGTACATTTTATTTCATACAACCAGTACAGCCCACTGATAGTACATACATTTAGATTATTTTTTCGGCATAGTCTCCATATCGGTTTAGGCACTTGTCGGTTCGTGGGATGAGTTTGAATATTCCCTCCGGGTAAAAATCCTGTCCTTGCGTGTTCAGCCAGGTTGTCGGAAGTGAATCATTGTTCTCCTAGGTGCTCCTTCAAGTGAGGAAAGAGATAAAGTCGCTTGGAGCGAATTCCGGGCTGTAGGGAAGATGTTCGATGATGTCCCAGGAAACTGCTTCAACAGCGTGGTGGTCTTCTGGACTGAAGAGGGCGCGCGTTGTCGTGAAGGAGGATGACGCCCTCGGTGAAAATCCTGGCCGGTAAATTTCAGCCGCGGTTACATGTTTCGCCCACAGAAATCGAATAACTGAGCAGATTTTTTCGCGAGACCAGTTTTCCAAAGAGTCGCCGTTTGTGTTAACCTACAAATAGCGCTGTCGATGACGGGTAGCTGAAACTCTGCAGAGTTGCCGACCGCATGTATTAGAATTACCGCACACTACTAATTTCTCTAAACAGACGAAACTCCAGGAATATCGGCCTTGTAACCTTAGTTTTTGATCACTCCTCGTATTTTGACTGAGGCAAAGCTTAACAGCCAAAATGACCGTGTTCTTAGATGAAGTACTGCTGAAGTTCCCTCAAATATCCGAAACGTTATGCGCCAACAACATCTACCATATGTGATGGTTCCGTGAGTAGTACTGTTCGATTGAATCATACCATTGCATTTTTGCTCTAAAGAAGTGTAAACTACACTTTTGCTCTAATGCCGAACACTACAGTAATGAAGTTTTAAAAGCTGCAATGAAGCAGTTTTCAACATGATTCTGCGCCGGCCTTTGAAGCCAAACGGACACAATTATAGTTGCAGGAAAAAGATCGGATAATGGCCCCTTCAAGCCCCTATTTAAATCCGTTTCATTATGAACTGTAACTAAGTTGGAGGTAGAGGCCTGTAATACTCACCTTGCATGTATCAAGTCTTTGCAATGCTCTCTTAATAAAGCACGGTTCAAAATATATCAGAACACCTCGTGCCTCTATTGAGATCTGGCTAGACATACTTCGGCTCTTGATAAAAGTACACTTCGGATACTTCTGATACTTCGAATAATGTAATATATCTATGATTAAAACAGATCGTTTCTCCTTTCCTGCAGCACTTTCGTTTCTGTGACGTTTTTAATAGGCGAACGGACTTTGTGGACCATGGAGTAGGACAGTAATGCTCCGTAGAAGTAGTTTTAAATGACGGCGGTCTCGTTCATGGCTGATAATCCTTGAGCCACAGTTAACACTTTTAGGCAAATTCTGAGGGTCATTGAATAGTCTAAATATCGTACCTTTCGAGAATCCAGTCGGCTGCTTCGAGCACCAACAAAGAGTTCTTTATAGAAGTCAGTTAGGCCCCTTTTTCCCATGCAGATCAGCTTCTATGATTAAAATTTACAACTCATTAAATACGTATACGCTTGAATCACATGTACTCAAACTATGTTGTATAAAAACGGATTAAAATAAAGTTACATACGTTTCACACATGATTCTAATTCTTTGTCCAGTGTGTGTAGTTTCCACTCTTGAATTACAGTCAGTCAGTATTTATCAGCAGCCAAAATCAGAAGCCTAACAGTTTACGTTGTGCTAGGTTAATCGGCATGTGAAAATTTGACATTAGTCGGTAGTTGATATTATTTCCAGAGGACATGCACCTTTCTGGAAGAAGCGTGGGAAATAGTCCAAACTACTATTGCTTAGAAAATTTATATTTAATTTCTCATTCGTGCCGCTTTAAAGCGCCAAATAACTTGAGAATGTGGCCAATAAAGATGTTTTCATTCTTTTTCCCTTTTTTCTCTTTCTCAAGAGAAGAGTTCATTTGACAGCGGCGTGTTTCTTGTCGTTGTATCTGAAGCCCCTCTTGGCGTTGCTTTGGAAACGGTGCAGTGGAATGTACACGTGTCCTGGACGAGATTGGACGAATATTTTCCGTCGGCCGGAAGCTACTGGAGGCACTTAGGGTTGAGGGTAGTGGAGGAAATGATGTCATGTGATTGTCTCGCGGAATTCTTTCAGATCCTCTCGGTCGCTAGGCATGCTCAGATTATGTCGGTCCACTTGTTTTCGCTGCCTTGCGTTATTAGTGATTTTGTTTAAAAAGAAATTGAAAAGTTAAACACAAATTTGAGAAATTGCCCTAACCACTTTGCCCTTTTGAGCTAACGGGAGACCTTTGATTAGAGGATTTGAATTGCCCTTGTGTTTTCAAAGTTTGTATCAGGACTCTGACGGGCTGTCGTGGGATTCGATAGGTTAGCTTTAAGCGTAACTGAAACAAGAATAATCATGTATTCAGATTATATTTTTAGAAAGTGTAAAATATTTAACTGATGTTTTTTTTTGCGAAGAATTTAAATCACGGTGTTTGGGAACAGTTAATAGAATTACGAAGAGAACTTTAACTCTCTTAACGTACGGTCTTTATTAAACGCAGAAAACTCGATAAGAAAGAACAACTCTGAGATCTTTAATATAATTCGATTGGCTTTTTGTGAGTAAATTCATGATTAAATTACACACACTGACCACTGAATTAAAAGCATCTGTGAAACGTATGGTAAGTTTGTTAAAATCCGCTTTTATGAAAAATTGTTTGAGAACATGTGTTTTAGGCGTGTATTTATCACCTATTTAAAGATGAGTTTAAGCATAGAACTTTATTAGCATAGTGAGGGAAATGGGCCTCGAAAATATACTTACTCTTAGTACTCGGCCAGCTGGAGCCACGTTGAAACAAAGAAGCAGCTGACTGGATTCTCGAAAGGTGCGATATGCACACATTGGAAAAATGTTCCACAATCTTTGTCTAAAAGGGGTAACAGTGGTTCAAAGACAATTAACCATGAGCTAGACTGCGTCGTTTAAAACGGGATATGTACAGGGTCTAACATTAAGGTTCATCACATGTCAATCGTAAATAGCCCGGCAACCGTTGGTCGCAGGTCAATGAACCGCACACCATTTGAAAGGGGGGGAATGTCAAGTTTTTGTTCAATGTCGGTAGAGGTCTCTGATGTGCATCTTAAGACCCGTCAGTTACTGTCAAGTTGGCGAACGTCTTTTTGCGACCACCTCGATCCCCAGACCTCACTGTTTGTGACTTCTTTTTGTGGCGCTACGTAAAAGAACGTGTTTTTGTGCCCCTTTCCGGCAAATCTGGAAGAACTAAAAACTCGAATAACAGCCACCATTCGTGAAGTGACTCCAGATATGCTTCAGCAGGTATTGGGGAAATTTGATTATTGGCTAGATGTACAGTGCAGCAGGAGGAGGACGCATCGAACACTTATAAACAAACCTTAAGATTATTACAAACTTTTCAGTATGTCGCCCATCTCTGTATGTTCATTTTAAGAAATGTGATGTATCTTTCTGTTTCACCCTGTACTTTGCAATAATGGGGAAGTTACATGAAATTTAAAAAAATATGTTTTTCAAACTGCGCTCTGAATTATTAAGTATTATGAAGAATGGGGCTACTTATTGGTTTCACAATGTCCGTCTGTCCCCTTCATAATTTCCGCATTTTTTTGAGGGAGGAGGTTGATTTTCGGAATGTAGTTTCCTATGGGCACGTAAACCTTCACTATGTAGTTGGTTTTGATTAGCCCACTGGGATTGGAGTTTAGAGGGAACCAAAAGGTCTACGTGTATTTATGTATATAAAGGAGTGAAATTCGGTATGCAGATTCCTCTAAGCAAGATCTACATTTATATGAAATTTGGGCTAAATTGTCCCAATGGAATCGGAGTAGTGGGGGTGGCAGTCACTTGGTCTTTAGAACTATGGCAACATATGGCATGTGATACATCATTTGATCGGAAATGATGAGAAACGAAAGAAGGTAGAGTTCTTTTACACTTTCTAAATACTACGTTCGAGAAAATCAAATTTTCGATTAAAAAATTGGGGGTGGTTAAAAAATGAGATAAAAAGGGTAAAAATAGATCTCAGGGCTTCCGTTACTTTCCTATACCTTCCTCGGGAGGATTAATTTCTTGTTATGACGAGATTTGCTTGTTCACGCGTAGCCGACGAAAAGACAGGCCTGACCATCGAGGTCTGAGCAACAATCCAATTTTCATTGAAAGAGGAGGACCAATAAAATATTAAACGTATGTTTTTAATTCATCAGCAAGTAGGAGTGTAAGTTTAAACGTTGGAAACATAAAAGCGCGTATATTATACCTCTTCATTCCTGATATCTGTCGAAATAAGCCTGCGAGACCCATTTTAAAATCGTAGTTAAAGAATAGGAAAGTCGCGCGAAGCACGTTTCCATTATACATTATAGTGTACAATAAGCTTAATTTCAGTTTTCGAAGGATTTAATATAAAGCAAATTTTATATGATCCGTTAAATTCGTCTTGTTTTGAGTCTGCTAGGAGTTACTAGCAAATATTAAGTTGTTTGTTTTTGACCTGTCCATAATTTCTGTTAAATTCCTTAAAAAATTTATGAATTCATATATTTCTATGGAATTTTTTTATTTTCAATCCCCGTGGAATTTTTAATGTTCTTCAGTAAACAAAAATCTAATAGTTGGAAGCCATTTCTCAGAGACGTTATTAAATTGCGTAGAAATTTAGTCGACGTTAGTCGAACAAACATTTCAAAAACAATAAAACTTGGAATAGGGAATTTTGTTTATTAATAAAAACTAATAAAATCTAATTTGCTCGGAGTTAAATTGAGAAACGAAGGAAATTTAATAAAAACGAAGCTAAAAATAAATAAGTGGACAAACTGAACAGTAAAAGGACTAACAATAACAACCGTGGCTTGAGAGTTTTTGAGAGTACTTGAGTAAGGTTTAAAAACAAAATTCCTTTTCGTTGGAAAGTATCCTACGTTTATTAGATCAGACATTCTTTAAATAGTTGTTTTTTTCTCAGAAAATAAGGTTGTTTACTTACTCAGTCTGTTTACTTAAAAGATGTTCATAGTCTTTATTTCTAAAAAATTATATCAATATATCAAAGACATACACATATTAGTCAGTGAATTATTAGCATCTGTTTAATATTTTGTTGAACCCCCTTTGCAGCTTAATTACAGCATTTATGCGGGTTGACATAGTCAGTAAGATGTAAGTCAATGAAAGGCGTTGAACACCTTCCCTTAGATCTCTTAGCAGATTTGTTGGAAGACTATCTTGCTGTCGGATATGTCGTTCCAACATGTTCCAAATATTCTCTGTGGGAAATTAAGTAATAAAGAGAACCTGGCGACATTACTCGAATAATTAAGAAAATTAGATGGAATAAAGTAATAAATAAAAGGGAAGAATTCTGCGATTCTTAGGATAGAACCATCGGCGCGTCGCTGCGGCGTTTAAAAATTTAGAATTTAAAAATGATGGTTTAAGATAGAAAAAATTTCTAGATTTGTGGGCCAAGGCCAGCTTTGCTTGCTAACTACCATATGACTAGGAGTGGCGTCCAAAGAAGTCTTTAAGATACCGTTAGACAGCATAGCTGTGCGCGTGTCCGCGGTAACTCATCGGGCTCGGTTGCTGAGAGCGCTGAGGCAGGCTTTCTTGTTTTCGAGTTCGTCGGGCCGAGGGTTCCAATCCCGATGTGGTCATGAATGTTTGTATCGATATTTGTTCCTAGAATGCGTAAAAAATAAGTCTTGTGGAATTCTCTGGATTGTTTGAAGATATTACGAGGGGCGTTCAAATTTGACCGGACTTTATAAAATCAGGAAGCTACAAAAAAACACAACACACCAGATATTTCTTAAAGAACTCTCCTTGCTTCTCTACACATTTTTTCCAGCGTTCTGGGAGCATCTGGTTACCGGCTCTGTAGAAATCTTCAGGCTGATGTCGAAACCACGTCATGACAGCCTTTTTCATTTCCTCATGGAGCCGAATCTCTGCTCTCTCTAGAACTCTTTCAATGGTCCAAAAAGGTGATAGTCGCAAGAGGAGAGATCCGGGTTGTAAGGAGGATGTGGTAAGATGTCCCATTTGAGTTCCGTCAGTGTGTCCATAGTCAGTTTCGCTGTGTGTGGTTTGGCATTGTCTTGCAGTAAACAAACGCCACTGGTAAGGATTTCTGGTCGCTATTTCCTTAATGCGGCTTCATGTACGTCCTCAAAATGTCACAGTAGTCGGGTGTGTTTAAGGTTCGACGTTCTTCCAGAAAATCGACATGAATGATACCCTTAATGTCCCAGAATACAGTCGCCATCACTTTCGTTGCCGACGGTGTCATCTTGAATTTCTTGGGTCGTGATGAGTCAGTGTGTCGCCACTTCATGCTCGCACGCTTGCTTTCAGGAGTATGGTGATGAATCCATGTCTCGTCGGTGGAAGCTGTCATCGTCCCTGTCCTATCGCTGCAGCAGCATGGAACAGATTTCCACCCGGATGGTTTTATGATCCTCGGAGAGTTACTTAGGGACCCATCTGGGCCAGATCTTGTTGAATTTCAGCTTATCGTGGATGATGGTCTCCACATTGCCAGTGCTGATATTCAGTATTGAAGCCAATTCTCGGACATGAATCCGCCTGTATTCCCTTATCAGCTCAGTTGTACATGCGACGGTGCCATCATTAATACCAGTTGCTGGCCTTGCCTTATGAGGTTCATTGCCGGTAGAATCTCGCTCTCCTTCAAACTTTTGGCACCAAGCAAAGACGGATGATCGATGAAAACATGACTAGGTGAACTGTCTTTGAAGTCTCTGATGAATTTCAGATGCTTTCACACCTTCGTTGTGGAGAAACTTGATGGTTATTCGTTGTTCCACCTTGGTCGACACATCGCTGTCCGCCATTTTATTTAAAAAAACAATCGGTTGTCATGGCAACCGGATGAGTGATGCTGCATTTGCATGACAGGCGGTAGTTGCCATGCCAACAATGAAAGTTTAGATTTTTACAATAATGAAATTACAAAAAATAAAGTCCAGGTCAAATTTGAACGCCCCTCGTATTTCGGGAAACTTTTAATATTGTTGTTTTCTGGTCTTTTAATACCCTCTCCTTCTCTGGCAGCACTATATTAACTGAAAACCGTTAAGTAAATTTGAATAACAGCTTATTCCAGTTTTTAATTTGTTTTCGTCCATTATTGAAACTTGTTCAGGATGTAGCCCTTTTTAATTTTGACGTTTGCTCTCGCTTTTCCGAAGACCTCTGAAGCAATACTGAAGAGCGTATATCACAGTGATATATATTTTTTCCCGTCGTCTTGTATGCAACATGTGTAATGGTGTCGAGAAGCGTTTAGAATTCGAAGGGGGGAGGGGGAACGAATCTCCGTTGATGAGAAGTCTCCCGAGGACGCTTTGCTCGTGGTGGTGAGTGACGTAGCAAGTGCCCGATAATGAATATTGTTCAATTTTCATTTGTCAGTAACCAGAGCCTCTAAGTTTACATTTGTATTAACCTCGTTAAAGGTTGTATTCAATTAATTTCGAGCTGTGATTCCTAAACGAGCGAATGTGTGGAAGTGGGTGAGTGTGAGAACGGGCGAGTAAAGGGCTTTCGGAGAAAGAGAGGGCCATTAAAGCCTTTGCCAACGGCTCTTCCTTGATTTGGAGCGGGAAATGGGAGTAATTGATGAGCGCCATAACTCCACCTCAGTTACCCACCCGCTCTTCGTCTTCTTTTCCACAACTCCCTCCTTCTCCTCCTGCCGACTCGAAAGTCGTTTCGATGTCGCCTTAACGGCTCTCGAGCTTTTCGCCCAGGCCACTAATCGAGATTGTAAAATTTACACAGCTGAAACTTGAGCGTCGGAGTCTGAATTTATAACTATCATAGTGATTTTTTTTCCTTTGGTGCTTTCTTTTGGTATATTTTTTTATAAGTAAAGGCGATTCTTTTGGTATAATTGTTTATAAGATGTAAACAGTTTTTAAAAATGCGGTCAGTTCTAGGCCTCTAAGTAAAGTGTTTTATACAAATTTCATTAGCATTAGATTTTTATTTATTGCCAATTATATCTCAGCTGCAGGAGTATTGGAGATCGAAAATTATAGTGAATGGACATGAGGCCGCCAAAATGAAAGATGATTCTCTAGTGGGCATCTGAATTTAGTTCCTATGTATTTACTAGCTTATTGCATATTTCAGTGTATACGAGCATTTTAACCTTCTTTGAGCATTAGGCTTGTGAACAGCAGTTCTCCACGATAGTCCATTTGTTTTCACTCCCTCCGAAAAGTGCTAAGGATAGTCACTGTCAAAATTCACTAATCTTCGCAGACTTGCCAACTTGTACGGTTCTTCTTGTACGAATTTTGATGTCATTGTACGATTGTACGGACAGCTTTATAAGGGTACGGATTTTGAAAGTACATAGGGTTTGTAGGCGCCAGAAGTTGGTAAAGACATTACTAGAAGTGTTTCTGAGAGTTGCAATACTGGCCTACCTAAGTGCTTACAGTTTCAGAGCAATACAACGATATTCTTTGGGAAATACGAGGTTCTACATGAAAGAGGCTTTTCGACTGGGTAGTCGCTGAGTATGCATCATTTGTGTAGCTAGAATAAGCGTCAGCAATCCACGGAAGGAAAGGTATTTTGTCTACAATTTTCCTAATGTTGAGATTGTTAGTTTTGAGAGTACCCGCAATTCGTATTACTCAATTCGGCCTGAAGGACAATGCACGCGCTCACCGTTCTTCCTCCATGATGTTGCAATTCTCACATCACTCGTGTACAGGAGTTTCTACGAACCGTACGGTTTTTTTGGGGTTTTTTTTTTTTGTTTTTTGTAACGTACTCGTGATATTATTTTGTGAAGTGCAGTGAAGTTGAATATACTGATTGTGAAATCGATTGCAAAATACGCCGGTTTTCAGAATATATTTCCGCTTCTGGAATTAAGGTCTGGTTCCTGTTAATGAACATACGAGGCCTGTCCGAAAAGTATCCGGATTGAGGCTACAAAAAAAAAAAAGTAGAACTCGCTGCACCTTTTTTCTATCCGGATCGTGTGACGACATTTCTGCTGATGACGTAATGAAATTTGCAGCTGTTAAGAATGCCGCGTGCAATTGTTGTAACACGCTAGAGCGTGGTGAAAATGACAGAAAACATTGAGCAACGACATTATATCAAATTTTGTTTTATCGGTAAAACTGCAACGGAGTGTTATGAATTGCTAAAACAAGCATTCGGCAATGATGTGGGCTTCTGGAGGTTGAATGCTGCATCACGACAACGCTCCAGCGCACATCGTGCATTTATTCTTGACAAAATACCACATTGCTCAGGTCAGGCACCTCTCTGCACACTTGACCTAGCTCCGTGCGACTTCGCATTTCCGAAGATCAAGAAAGCGCTCAAAAGACGAAGATTTGAGGATGTAGACGTGACAACACAAATTGCGACGGCGGAGCTCTTTGTTTCGACCATGACAGCAACGCTGGGCTAAATGCATTGCTGCAGACGGTACTTATTTTGAAGGTGACTAACCATTTATGTGAGTTCCCACCGTATTTTTTTTGTAGTCTCAATCCGGATACTTTTCGGAGAGGCCTCGTAAATTCCAGAGGTGTATAATGGTTCTGGTACCTTTTGGATTAATGTACGAATTTCATTTTCCATGAGTTGGCAGGTCACAGTCCAAATTCATATAGTCGATGTGCCATGAGCTTTGAGCTATTTCTGCCTTCGTTGAGTCTTGGTTATCGCGTTCTCAGGTTTATGGGCAGCAACTCTTCCAAGGAGTTCACCTGTTTCAACTCCATTCGAACAGTCTTGGTGCTAACGATGGTTCCTGGTCCTTTTCTAAATTTCTTAGTGATTCTGACAGCAGAAGCAAACCGGTTATCCCGTATAGTCCTCTGCAGCGCTTCCCCATCTTTGTCACTGACTTTGAGGTCTAACTTCGCTGTTTCATAGTTTTTGCTCTTTGCACTTTTAAGTGATATCCTCCATAGATTTCTCGTTTCCAGTGGCATCCAATGAGAGTGCCACGTTCAAAGTCATATTTTTCATACAATGAAAAAATATCAAAGTTTTCCAAAGTGAACTTTTCAACTTTGATGATCACGTATATTTCAGAAATGGGGATAGGTAGAAAGGTGCGGTTTGCGACATAATGATCACACACACCTAAAGCTTTAGTAGCCGTTTAACAGAGTTCAATTTGTGCGCCATATGTAGCACGCAGGATATCTAAGCGATATTCCAATTCCTCCTATATCCGGCCTAGCATGTCCTCGTTAACGTTTGCAATTGCTGCTGTGATACGGGATATGGTAGATAGTATCCTTCACAAAGCCCCAAAGAAAAAAAATCTAATGGGGGTTTTGTCTGGAGAGTTTGGAGGCTAGGAAATGGGTCTTCCTCTGCCTATCCAGCGACCTAGAAATGTGTCGTCCAAAGCCTTCCTAACGATTAAGGCCCAGTGAAGAGGGGCACCATCCTGCTGCAGCATGATGTCAGGTTGCAGTTCTTCGACCTGTGGAAATGCAAACTGTTCCAACATGTCCAATTAAACACTGGAGGTTATTGACGCCTCTGCAAAGAAAAATGGTCCCACCACACGGTCATTGAACTGTCGCGCACAATTTAAAAAAAAAACAAACAAAACTTTAAGTGTGTATGTGAACATTATGCCGCAAACCACACCTTCCTATTTATCCCCATTCCTGAAATATAAGAATATCCAAGTGAAGCAGTTAAGAGATCATGGACTAAGTTATTTAGCAATTACAAAACAGTTGAAACTTAAGTAAAACATCTTGTATACAACTGTAGAACGAAACTAAGGATTTCAAGGGCCAACCAAAAAGTAGTAGACTTCGAAAAACGGATGAAAGAACTGACCGTCATATCTATCGTTTAGCAGCAAGTGATTGTCATCAGACTTCAAGAGACATAAATATGAGTACATGTATACAAATTTTTTCGAATGACATCTGTAAGCAATCGGGACACCAGACATCGATTGAACCAGTTTGGCTTGTTCGGCAGAGTAGCAAGGACAAATCCATTCATCTCTCTCCAGAAGAGAAGAGCCAGGTCGGAATTCGCTCGTACTTATCTAAAGTGGACAAATCAGCAATGTCAAAATGTGCTATTTTTGGATGAAACAAAGATTAATTGTTTGGCAGTGATGGAAGAATTGTATGTAGGACGCCGAAATAAAGAAGAATATGACCGTCGTTGCCTTCAACCTATCATCAAATTTCAAAGTGGTAACACCATTTGTGTGAGGTTGATATTCTCGTTGAGGAACAGGACCTTTGAAGTTGATTGATGGAAGCATGGATCGCTACAACTATAAATCCATTCTTGAAAATGCGATGTTGCCGTATGTTGATAACGATCCGAAACATACTAGCAATATTGTTAAAGAGAGGTTTCAAAAAATCACATTAATGTTATGAAATGGCCTTCTCATAATGAAATGGCCTTCGCCTGACTTGAATCTTATTGAAATGTCATGGATTGATGTAAAACGAAAATTGAAACTAAAAAAGTTCCAAAATAAGATTCAGTTATTTTAAGCTGCAAAAGAGGTTTTGGTTATCCCACAAAATATTGAGTTTCTTTAAAGTTGTATCAGTGGTCGTAAAATTGTTGCCATGTAAAAAAGACAAGATACTGGCAAACAAGATGCCCTACCTTAAAATAAAAACGTTTCTGTTGAAATAAATTTATTTTTGATGCAAATGAAGTGTATGAACTATTTGTTCAACATGTAATTCCTCTCATGTTACAATGTGCAATAACAATAAAAGAAATATGAGATTTACTCAAATGGTCCTAAACTTTTGACCGCCACTGTATATTTCAATCCGAACTTGATCATCTTTCAGTACTCACACTACGACGGATTCTGTTTGATTTAGTTAATCCTTCACAAATCATATTTGGAAGCTGTGAGGAAAATTTCGAAGTAGAAAATAAAGACTCTTCAAGCTTTATTGATTTTTTTTTTTCTTTGTAAGCCCATTCGCTTTATCTGATGTAACAAGTTTTAATCTCAATGCCGTTTTCCCGAACTCCGCAGACTCGGGAGAGGAAGGGTTTGGCCGATGCTTCCCTCCAACAAGTCACTTTCACTTAGTTGTAATGAGGAGTTTTTCACATGTTGAGCCAAGCAGTACATGCGGTAGTTTTGAGGAAATTTCTTAAAAGGTGTAGCACGGTATCTTATTTTTAATCGGAAAATCAATGTTGAGGAAAATTAACTGAAAACCAGGAGCTCAGAAAACTCCTAAGCCATAACCTTGGACAAGAAGAAGCTCTAGGTAATAGTGGAAATGATGAAAAGTTCGCATTAAACAAAAGTTGAACAAAGAACTTACAGGGCTGATATCTGAAAGCTAATGTTGCTTTTAAACAAGTTTTATTGCTGTAGAAGACTTTTCTTTCCTTCTATTTACTTTTTTTTTCGGAACTAGCTGCGCCTAGCATATACGATTGTGATTATGATCCCAATAACGAATTTATAAGAAATTAATAAATAAACTTCCAATATGATAGATGTAAAATGAAAGAAAAAACTCCGCGGGCTGGATACGAACCAGGGACCACGCGTATGTTTTCCTCGCCTCTAGAAACGGGCCACTAGATAACGAATTTGTTAAGTCTTCAGTTTGGCTGAAAACACGGCAAAAGGTTGGAGATTAAATAAACCTAATTCGAATATGCAGCCAATTTTAAATAGCCGTGTCCGGAAAGTAAATTGAAAAAAATTAAAAAAAGAATTACACTTTTTATAGTTTTTACGGGAAATTCAATGAAATTTTGTAGGATTCTTCTGTAACATGCCAGTTATTATTTTTGTTGGATAGAGAAGATTTGGCTTTTTATCGACCGCTTATATGCGAAGCATTCTCGATGCCCTTTTTCATAACTGACATTCCATGATTGTACGTAACCTCTTCGCTAATCTTGATCCAGTTTTTTCGGAAAGCTTTCAGTGTTTGGAGTTCCGTTGTCTTGCCATAATACACAGCTATCAGAATTTTTCAATTCCACTTGTTTGTGGGACATTTGGAACGTTGTTGGACAATAATCTAGGTGTATGGAGTCCAGGTAGTCAACAACGTTCGAGCTTGTTAAGTCGGGCCAAAACCGAGTTTCATCAACCTGATAGGGACGAAGGATGAAAGGAAACATCCTTTTTAAGTGTTTTGAACTGTGTATTAATTCTGTTGACGTGGACAGTGAAATCTGAAATGTGCGAGAAATTTTCCTTTGGCTGAGAACGCCATCTTCGTATTGTACAAGAATATGGGAAGCCATGAACAAGGATGGAAATGACTTCACAGAAAGGATCATGTACTCCGAAGTATATCTGAAGGAATACGTAAAAAAGCAAATTCTATAACTGTAGAGTCACGTTTTGGCCGGCCTGGAGCAACAGCACGACAACTGAGGGTTGCTGAGAGAAATCCCCGTTTGGTTTTTCTGTTATGGTTTGGGATGCCATTTGGAGCACCGGGCGATCAGGCCTCGCGGAATGTTTGGGTAACATTAATGCAGAAAAGTAATCCCCTAATTGGAGAAGAGTATAAGCTAATATTTTTCCTGCGGGATTCTAAACAAAACATCCATTCTGTTCATTGAGGACCGTGCTCCTTGCCACACTGCTCGAAGAATGCAGGGTTGGCAGGCACAACATCCAGAGACTACCATGAGTCGCTCAGTCACCCGATATGAATCCCATCGAACACGTCCGGAGTAAACATTCACAAAAACCTATTTCCCGTGCAAAACTTTTCGAATGTTTGCTTACCGAATGGATCAAAATTTCTCAGGCCAAAATCTCCTAATTCATTGATTCCATGTCCAACCGGGTTAAAGCTCTGCAGAAAGCAAATGGCGCGGCAACAAAGTTCTGATGTGCATGTGTGAGAAATACGTGCAATAAATAAATGATCGAAGAGCAGGGTGTCTGTTTACTTAAGAGTTTCACTGTAAGTCTTGTCATCAGTGACCAAACGTTTTTCTTCTTTTTTTCGTATGGATTGCAAAGAACTATTTTCGAATGTTGCTTTTGGGATCCCGTGCACTTATGGGCGGCCTTGGAATGCCCAACGCATGGACTTTGATGTCACTCACAGTGGATTTCTTTTTCTATTATAACATGTAGTTTGCTGGCGCACTCGGTATCTCAAACTTGGATGCAAGTCTCACCCCGCGTAGGGCATGAAATGACTATTTGTTCGAAAATTCGAACTAATACATATCTTAATGTCTGTTTTATACGCGTTTAGTGGTTTTATAGTGAATTCTTTTATCAGTTGTGATTACACAATACGTAAGGTTCCCCAAGAATGTTCTAGTTGTTTCTTCCTTTAGGAAAAAAATTGTTGGTAGTTGTTTTGAAGGGATGGATGGGTGTGGCGAGGGATGTACAAGGTGATTGAAAGACAGTCGTGTACCAAAGAACGTCCATTCAATTGTCTCGCTGGTTGAATTTTTCCTGAGAGAGGAAAAAAAAATGGATTTGACACGAAAGGGCGGGGGGAGATAGAAAATAGTCGATTTGCTTATGGATAACTCTAACTTCTCTTAGTGTTCCCTATGCAAATAGAAATGTCACTCGGTTTGTGCGAGCCCACACGCGAACGAATACGTAATGGGATTCTCCTTTTTTTTTATTATTCCCTTCATCTCTGGTTTCCCTTTTTCCAACCCCCGTTACATCACCAACTCATATTCAGCACTCAACTTTAGAACCCACCTTTTTTCTCTTCCCCTTATGTCCGCCGGGAGAGTCTACAAGCCCAGTCTGTCTCTCTCTTTTACCCCCTCCACTACTCTCCCCTTCCCTTTCTCTCCTCATCCGAATAGCTTATGATGGCACCTCTAAACATGTCATTTGACGACATTGCCGCCATTTTTTTCCTACACCTCTGCGGCTGCTTCAACCGGGAGTCATTGTCATAACACCCTTCTCTCGTTGAACCCGCTAGTGATGTCAAAATAGGAAGCAATCGAATTATCAGTGAAATCCATTTAGGACACTTTAGCCAGATTGGTAGAAACTTTAGCTTCGTTAAGTTAATCGCTGCTCAGTATTGCTCGCTTTTGCTCCGAACTGAAGATCTCAGAACGAGAAGAGAATTCAATTCAAAATCCTTGTTTTTGGTAGTTTTTCATGCAAAAATCACACAAAAGTGCTGTTTTCCTTGTTTGTTCCTTCCCAGTTTCTTTGATCGAATTAAGAGAATTACTTGAGTCCCGTTAAAACACACGCAGCCAGTGAATTAGACATATTTTGTTTAATATTTTATTAGACTCCCTCCCCTTGGCCCGAATTGCACCTGTATGTGGGTTGGGATAGCGTCAATTTTTCGACTGCCCTGGCCTGTATTTTTAGTTGGCCTTGCTGCCTACTGTACGACGTCAGAGTCTTCCGTGTCGAGGCCTTGTGTCTAGAAGGTGTTGGCAGTACTGCCCTGTATGTATTTATATATATACACACCTTTCTATCGAAACCGAAACGGAGTAACTGCGCAGAAGCAGGACAGCAAAAAAACTTCCGTTTTCCTCCGGATGTGTACTAGTGTTTGTACATTTCAAGGCAGGAAACGGAAACTTTTTTGCTGTCCTGCTTTTGCGCAGTTACACCGTTTCGGTTTCGAGGGAAAGGTCTATATATATTTGCAACACACTGTACAATCGGTATTCTATTTCTCCGTACAAGGGCGGACCCTGATTGTCTTTGAGTCACAGTTACCCTCTTTTAGACAAAGACTGTGTATCATACAGTTTTTCCAACACTTGCATACTCTGAGTATTCCATATTTCGTCAAAATGGTTTTTCGTCAAACCAGTCAATGAGTCTCTTTTCGAATTCAGTTAGGTCCTTCTTTTTCTCCTTCTTAAGTAGGTAACAAAAAATTAATCCTCCCGAGGAAAGTACAGGAGAATAGCGGAAGCCCTGAGATCATCTATTTTTACCCTTTTATGTTACTTTTTAACTCCCCTCCCCAATATTTTAAAATCGAAAATATTATTTAGAAACGTAGTATTTAGAAAGTGTAAAAAGCTTTATATTCTTACGTTTCTCATCATTTCCGATCGAATGAAATATCACATGCCATATGTTGCCATAGTTCTAAAGACCAAGTGAATACCACAACTCCGACCCCACTGAGACAATTTGACCGAAACTTCCCCATAAATACACGTAGATCTTTTGGTCTCCTCTAATTTCCACCCCCGAAACACCGACCCCAGTGGGCTAATCAAAACCAAACTAAATAGTAAAGGTGCACATGCCCATAGTAAGCTACATTCCAAATTTCAATCTTCTACCTCAAAAAATGCGGAAATTATAAAGGGGACGGGCAGACCGACATTGTGAAGCATACATGTAATCGAGTGGAATAGAAAGTCGCGCTTCCTCTGAACTCGCCCTACCTCAAAGTATACCTGAGGAAATACACAGAGTTAGACAAGGAGCTTTATGACTACTATACGTGGTCTTCCACAATATGACAGAAGAAAATGAGATTGACGATTGTCAGGAAAAAAAGGAGAGAAAAAAAGAAAAGAAAGCGAAAGTATTAAAATTTCCAGTAATCTGGGAAAGAGGCTTTGCTGCAGTAAGCGTCGCAGTTTAATAAAAACGGATTAAAAAAGGTTTACATAGCTTTCACACATGTTTCAAATTCATTGGCCAGCGCGTGTACAGCACAATATTAAAAAACTGTATGGACAGTTCATTGCTGTAGGCAACCATGTTGATTCATATTATCTTATTCAGACGTCGGTGATCAGAATTTTTTTTGATAGCGTGCCAGACTGTCAGATTTCTAATCCATCTCGTACTTAAGTTCTGATTCGAAGTTCTGTCCATTGTGAACATGTTGCTTGTTTGTATTTAATCCATTCGAAGAAACTCATGGTTAATGAATATGAGTTGCGATTTTGTTTAAAGGTGGTTAGATCATGGAATGTTCTCCTTTGAGCTATTAAATAGGTGCAAAAGTTGGCCGAATAATCGTATCAATCGAGGAATTAATTTTTAACGTTTCTTAGGAAACTGGAATTGTCAGAATTGTTAAGATTTGTTGGTGCTGCGCTTCTGATAATCGGCATTGTTCTCCATTTCCAGAACCGTTTCTCTCGGTCTCTCTTGGGGATCGTCGATAAAGGGCCGCTGGAAGTCTTCACTCGAGATGAGAAGTAGGAAAATTTGGTTTGATGTTGGAAAAACACTCGGCGCGTTCACCAGGGCAGTATTGGCTAATTTAACGAACGTTTTCGAAGTCGATGTTTAAGATAATAAAACGGGTTGGAGCTTATTAGCGCCCTTGTTGCTTTTGCCGTTTGCTCGACGGGCTTTTCGTAGTAGTCGTCGTCGTTGTTGATTGTTTGGGAATCTTCTCAAACACGCATGCGCTCTTGATTACTCTTTTACATTGAAGGCTGTTCGGCCGAATTTTTAACTGTCTTTGCCTCTTTCTCTCTCCCTCTCTCTCTCTCTCTCTCGTCTCTTTTCTAGCAAACAAGGAACCACCATCTGCTCTTGGAGTGCTTGTCACCCCCTCCCCCACTCTTGCAACTTTTCGCTTTTTGGATTCCTGCTGGGCACGAGCGGGGTGAATGATAGCTTTTGTTGTTTTCTTAATTCTGATTTACAAGATTTATTAATACAATTATGGCGAGTTAATCGGTGTTAATGAGATTTTCATTTGGAAGGTATTTTTTCATTTGCCTTTAATTGGACCCATACAGCAACTGATTAAGAAAACTTGTAAATGTTCGTTGCCGGCGAATCCTGGTTGGCAGCCGATGATGCCCGTTGCCATGGCGACGACAGCGGCCGATGTCTCATTTCCCATTCGTCCCATCCTTCTCTTCTCTCTTTCTCTCTCTCTCTCTCTCTCTCTCTCTCTCTCTCTCTCTCTTGCTATCTTCTTCCTTCATTCATTAGGATCAGAATTTTGCTCCGCAACTTTTCTTTGGGTCCTACCCCCTTCTTCCTCCCACCCCTATTTCCATTCATGATGCTTTCGAGTTTATAGTTAGCGCCAAAGTTTATTAATGTGCACGTGGTTAAAGATCTGTTGAGAGCTCGGTTGTTTCTAAATATACACACAGGCCAATGAATTGGAAACATCTGAACCAACCAAGCATTGTCGTCATGATTAAACCGTCACTAGAGCAATTGGACGTATTAAAATTGAGCAATTTCTTGTAACTTCATGAAACTCATCAGAACTACCTCGAATGTTAGTGGACCAATTCTATACGCTCATGCCATAACTCCACTCGCAGAAGTTTGAATTGTTTTGATAATGCATGCTGGACCCATTGCTTCATAGGGCTCCCACCAAACCCTCTGCATACAAAACAACGTGTATGTTGATTCGTCAGACCACATAACCTTCTTCCAGTCTTCAGGTGTCCAGTAACGATGTTCCAAACACCGAACTTGCCTGTTCTTTTCAGAAAATCGGGGATTTTCTTGTAAGCATGCAATTGGCGGTTCTGCCAGATATAGTTAAAATTATTTATCTATTGTTGCACAGTGGATGTCCTGTTTCTACGGCGTTCTCGTTCATGGTTGATTATCTTTAATCCACAGCTATTTTTTTAAACAGTTGAATACTCTGTATTTCGCATTTTTCGTGAATCCGATCAGCTGCTTCATTGTTTCAGTCGCGTCTCAAACTAGATCAGCATCAACAACGAGTTCTTTTTCGATGTTCGTTAGGTCCTTCTTTATCTCCATGGTGATCCAAGTTCTAGGATTAGACCTACCCTATTCCTTCTTAAATAGGTGATCAAACTATGAGGTACGCCACATGACATCTTTTATCTAGAGACTTTAATATCTTTTTGGACTTAAATCGTTCCTTGATGACAAGAAGTTCAACAACGTGACTGGGTAAAAGAAGCTGTTGCTGCTTCATCACAGGCGGCAAATTTTTATGAAGAGGGATGGAAAAACTGGTAAGTGCCTTCAAAATAAGGGCCGAGTCACTGAATTATGACCCACCTACCTAATAACACGAATAGCCTCCTTTTGCAGCCAAAACAGCAGCCAGGCGACGGGACATGGATTCAATGAGTGCTTGGAAGGTGGCAACAGGAATCTGTGTCCATGCGAATAGCAGAGCATCATGTAACTCATGAAGATTCCGGGGTGGAGGGTCTCGCTGCCTGACGTTTCGATCTAGATATTCCTACAGATTCTCGCAAGGATTAAGGCCAGGGTAGTAAGTGGAACTCACCCTCATGCTCCTCGAACTACGCACGGCAAATTTTGGCTACGTGGCATGTGGCATTATTCTGTTGAAAGATGTCATTCACAGGATACACACTTGCCACGTAGAGATGCACCTGGTCGGCGACGATGGATAAGTATACACAGCTATTGATGGTACCTTCCAGAGGAAGTAATGGACCCAAAACATGCCAGAAAACATACCTCAGACCATTATACTACCTCCTGCCGTCCAACAGTGATTTCGGATAGTTTGTTTCCGGTTGTTACCCGGTGGATACGCCAGCGCCCATCGAAACGATGCAGTAGAAAACGCGACTCAACGGAAAATGCAACCTTTTTCCACTGGTCTAAGGTCCAATGTTTTGTACCGCAATGCAAACGCACGTCGTTTCTTTAGATACACACTTACTGTATCATCCTGGGCGCTGGAACCAGACGTCTGCTGCGGAGGCCAAGACGCAACAATGTGCGTTGCACATTTTTTCTCGATAGCTTTCTGGTGCATTCCTCCTTCTTGTGGGCTGTCAATATCGACGGTAACGCGACGATCACTCTTAACCAGCCGTCGCAAGCGCCGCTCACCCCGTTCTTTAACGGCCCCTAGTCTCCTACAGTTTGCGCGCCTGGGAATGCACATATTGTCCATTCTTCCATTCATTGTACACCTTCACTACGGCACTATGCGAACAGTTCACGAAAGCTGCGGTTTCCGAAATGCTGCCGCGTTTTGCCAACACCTCCTAAAGATAAGGCCTGAGCGCGAAAACGTCATACATTGTTAAAACGTCATCTTTAATAGCATTTCTACCAATAATAAGCCCTAAATTATTATTAGGTATGATGATGTAACAATGCATGAAATTTTCGCGCTCAGGCTTTGAGTATAGGTGGTGTTGTTTTTAAACGGCTGACATCAGCCTATATTTTTTACCATGAGCAATTTTAAGACCATTTGCGCATACACTATATGATCAAAAATATCCGGACACCCCTCACAGATCATCGATTGGCCCAATGTCACATGATAATGACTTGCACATCATTTAAATAGCTTCCCACACCTTCAGACACAACTCTGCTTGGACATTGGCAAGAATGGGTCGTTCGGCAGAGCTCAGTGAGTTCAACGTGGAACCATCGTTGGATGTCACCTATGCGGCAAGTCCGTGCGTGACATTTCCAGCTTTCTTCAGATACCCAAGTCAACAGTAGGCGATGTCATTATGAAATGGAAGACCCGGGGATCAACAACAGTTCAACAACGAACCGGTAGACTCAAGAAACTAACGGACAGAAACCGTCGAGTGCTTCGTCGTGTCACCCACAGCAACCGGAAGTCCTCGGCGGAAAAAATTGCCACAGAGTTTCGAAACGCCTCTGCAAATGATGCCAGTACCATGACAATTCGTCGGGAACTGCACACGATGGGATTCCATGGCCGTGCTGCTGCCCACAAGCCCGACATCAGCAGGGTCAACGCCAAGCGACGTCTGGAGTGGTGCAAAGCCCACAGAAACTGAACAATGGATCAATGGAAACGTGTAATGTGAACAGACGAATCTCGCTACACACTCTGGCAATCCGATGGACGAGTTTGGGTTTGGCGCATACCTGGAGAACGCTTCTTACCTGAGTGCACAGAGCCCACAGTCAAGTTCGGAGGAGGAGGAGTCATGGTGTGGGGCTCATTTTCATGGTACGGACTGGGCCAGCTCGTTCCTGTGCAAGGAATCATGAACTCCGACCGTTATCTGAATGTTTTGGACAACTGTGCACTTCCAACGTTGTGGCAATTTTTCGGAAACGGGCCATTTCTCTACCAACACGACAATGCTCCGTGCCACAAAGCGAGGCGTGTACAGCAGTGGTTTGCGGACTCAGGGGTCGAAGAAATGGGTTGGCCGGCACAAAGTCCCGACCTCAATCCTATAGAGAGTCTGTGGGATGAATTGGAAAGACGCTTGCGGGCCAGATCACATCGGCCAACTTCTGTACCTGAACTGATTCTCGCTCTTCGGGAGGAATGGAGGAACATTCCGGAAAGTACCTACCAACATTTGGTGGAAAGTCTTCCCCGAAGGGTGGAAGCTGTGATTCGGGCAAAGGGATGTGCAACGCCCTATTGATTTCCATGAAATCCTGGCTAGAGCGCAAACGTGCATGTGTCCGGATATTTGTGATCATATAGTGTATATCTATCAGGAAAACATACATCAATCACTTAAACTCTGTCCAACGAGAGTTTGACTGGGAATGTCCAATTAAATTTCCTTCGATTATTGTGGTTGAACGGAATGGAAAGTTGTATTCAAGTTGTATCTACTTAATACGAATTGCTATTAACTGGGTGTCCCCAGATGTATTGAGAGAATGAGAGATGCGTCTGTATGTGTGTTCAATATAGTGGCAACTATCTAGATTTTGTTTAGTACAGAGTGTTCGTTAAAGACTTGTAACATAATGTGCAGAGTGTTCATAACATACAGATGTAACTGGAAAAATGGGTCTTAGAGGATGTTTTTCACGCAGTACCAAGGGTATGTCGCTGAATGGAATGGAGCGGATTCCGATATCTTCTTGCATGCCTTCCAGGAACAGGTGAATAGACGCGGCGGTGTGGCTCGACGCAGTGTCTTGGTGCAGCCATATCTTGTTTAATTCTGTACCATACAAATCAGGGTGTCACGGGTAAATATGGGGATTAGAACATAAGTTTGATAGTACATAGCGTTGACTTTGGCCTTTGACTTGCCGGTGTAGCTTTACCCCACCACGATCATGAAACCTTTTGAAAATGTTTGCTTGCATTCATGGTACCATTTTCTAAAGTCTTTAGAAACCATTGGGCGATGAAAAATGGCTCTCGTTGCAGTCGTTAAACATCTAGTGTAACCATGTATTTCCACTTTTCAACCGCCAGGTATCGTTCATTTCAGTTTACGGCAGCTGGTCCGTCGCTCTTGGACATCGTCCACACTCTTACTTTTTTTTAAATTATATTTGTTAGTTTTTACTTCAATTTTACTTTATATTTTTATTCACTATTTAATAACAATTTTTAAAACTTTTGAACGTAATTACATACTCATGTATCATTTTCAGCTTGTTATAAAGAAGGTTCAAAATTTTTTTCTGATCTGTTCATTTACTGCAGAAACTGCTCTTACAGTCCGTCCCAAAAGTTTATAGACATCAATACAGGGTGTAAATTTTAAGTTGACAAAGCAGAATAACTCGAAAAATAAGCTTCACACGAAAAAATGCGTAGAATCCAAAGTTGATTATTTTCGAGGGGGCATCTGCTGGTGCTAAAATTAGCCCACCCCCCCCGGCCCCTGGGGGTGGGGCGGGGGGCAACTTTAAAATTTCAAATGGGAACCCCTATTTTTTATTGCAGATTCAGGTCCTACATAAAAAACTACGTACATTTTGTCTGAAACATTTTTTTTATTTTTGGTAGATGGCGCTGTAATTCAAGAAAATCCATTTTCTCATTTTTGCGTGGAAATAACTAATTTATTATTCATTTCGATTCCTACATTGTTTTAACTACAATGTAATTTGAAGACATTTCGTCAACAAACAAATAACGTAAACATTGGCATTTTTTTCAGAATGTTTACATTTTAAATTCTGATCTTTAGAAGAAAAGATTGTAATTTTTCAACTGTTTTTGTGAGTGTACAACGCCGTATTGCTTTTGAATTTACATTATGAATTATCTTTCTGTGGAAGAAAAAATTGAGATGGTGTACATTTATGGAGAAAGTGGGAGAAATTTTGATAATGCAGTCGCGCTTTATGCTCAGCGTTTTCCTGGCCAAACGCGATCACGGTCTTCTTTTGTTCGAGTTATTAAACAATTTACTGCGGAAGGTAGTGTGAACCAGAAAAAAAGAACCCGTGCAGCTACTGTTTGTGGAGAAAACAATCAAGTGTCAGTCCTAGCTGCTGTGGCTCATAATCCACATGCGAGCACAAGAGAAATATCAAGGCAATCAGGAATTTCACATATGAGTGTTTGGAAAATGCTGAAGCTCCACAAATTTCATCCATATCATGTATCTATGCATCAGGAACTACATGGCAATGACCACCAAAACCGTCTAACGTTTTGTCACTGGGCACTTCAGCAGATGCAAACAAACCAACATTTTTTTGCACGAGTTCTTTTCTCCGATGAGTCAACATTCACAAACCACGGGGAAGTTAATCGACATAACATGCATTACTGGAGTGAACAGAACCCACACTGGATTCGAGAAGTCAACCATCAGCGACCTTGGTCAATTAATGTTTGGTGTGGGATAATTGGCGATAAACTTATCGGTCCATATTTTATAGACGGTAATTTGAATGGCAACAAATATCGTAACCTACTTGAAAATGAACTACCAGATCTACTTGAAGACCTGAGTATTGAACTTCGACAACACATGTGGTTTCAACATGATGGTTGTCCAGCGCATTATTCATTAGTAGCGCGCGAAGTACTACATCGACTTTACCATGGTCGCTGGATCGGCAGGGAAGGTCCTGTGAATTGGCCAGCCAGATCGCCTGACCTTACATCGCCAGATTTTTTCTTATGGGGTTACCTCAAAGATATCGTTTATAAGGAAACGCCAACCACTCGCGAAAACATGATTCAAAGAATAAGAGATGCTTGCGCTGCAATTACACCAGACATGTTATCAAGATGTGTTCAGGAATTTACAAAACGAGTCAATAAATGCATCGAAGTTGGAGGTCATCAATTTGAACATTTAATTTCATAAAACGGCGAGATGCAAGGGATTTAAGGACAACAAGCAGGCCGAAAGTGAGAGGCGAGGGGACTCACTGGAAATACAAGCACCCCGAAATTCATTTACTTGCAAGTATTTGCAAATAAGAAAAAATAAAACGAAAACAATCGGTCCTTTTAAGGACCACCAAATCTTAAACGGGAATAACTTCATCTTTATACAGTCTTTTACTTTTTTACTCTGTTAGTTAATGAGTTCACTCGTTAGTACGTAGGATGTTCGGTTAGTTAGTTAGCTAATCAGTTGATTTGTTTGATAATTATAAAGTTGTGTGGCCTCATGACCACGAAACAAAACAAAATTATCCTAATCCGCGGCAAAAAATAATAAAATAATAACTTTGCGGCAAAATTTACGAAGTAAATAAGTATTTTTTATTTCTCCGTAACCATTTCCACGCAAAAATGAGAAAATGGATTTTCTTGAATTACAGCGCCATCTACCAAAAATAAAAAAAAATGTTTCAGACAAAATGTACGTAGTTTTTTATGTAGGACCTGAATCTGCAATAAAAAATAGGGGTTCCCATTTGAAATTTTAAAGTTGCCCCCCGCCCCACCCCCAGGGGCCGGGGGGGGTGGGCTAATTTTAGCACCAGCAGATGCCCCCTCGAAAATAATCAACTTTGGATTATACGCATTTTTTCGTGTGAAGCTTATTTTTCGAGTTATTCTGCTTTGTCAACTTAAAATTTACACCCTGTATAATGCATGTATCAAAGGAACAAAAAGAAATACGACTGAGTTCAAATAGGTTTATTATTAAACACATACAACTTGTATTTAATCAAAACGGAAATGACAATAAACTTACATTAGGGTATTGTTATAGCAAATAAACGAAAAGAGCACTGTCCCAAAAATATATAGAATGCATGGAAATCTCAAATTTACAAGAAAACACTTGGTTCTCAAAAGCATATCGATTTTCCATTGTTTCGTATGACATCATATATACAATTTTCCATAGAAAGAATCAAAGTTTTAACGTTTTAGGATCTAAATTGTACCAAGCATACTCGATTGATGTCTTGAGTTCATTGATAGACGAATATTGACGTCCATTGCCATAAACTTCCCGAGATAAAATGCCCCACATGTTCTCAGTGGGATTCAGGTCAGGATTCATCGGCGGCCAGTCAAGAACAGATAAAGTTTTTCTGTATAGATAGTCTTTTGTAGCATTGGATATATGGATGGATGCGTTATCGTGCTGAAAAATCCAATTCTTTCCTCCCAAAATTTCACTGAACGGAATCAAATGACTTTGTAGTGTCTCTATATACTTTTCTGAGTTTTGTCGTCCATCTAAAAATGCTAACGACGCTTGACGATTATATGAAAAGGCCGCCCATATCATCACCGAACCACCATCTTGTTGTCTGCTAAAAAATGTTCGGGGATCTTTCCTTAAATCATGCCAGTAGCTTGCATATCCATCAGGACCATCCAGATTCCATTTCCTTTCATCACTGAACAGCACACTCAGCCATTTATCACCATATGATATGTGCTGACGAGCCCACTGCGACCTCTTCTTTTGGTGAAGCTTTGTGAATGGCGGTTTACGTCTCATTTTCTTATGAATAAGGTACCCAGCTTCTCTAATACGTCTGTGAAGCGTATTCTTTGATATATGCAAATGTGAACTAACAGTGATGTTACGTATGGACATTTTCTGGGAGGAAGCCATTCTCAGTATCTGTCTATCATCACGAGAGCTTGTCACACGTGGTCTTCCTGAACGATGTTTTGGTTGGTGTGGCTCTCTATGAGCTAGAACCGTTTACTTTTAGAACGGTTTAACGCATTGGAAATGTCATGAGTAGATTCACCCTGCGATTTTAAGCTGAATATTCTGGCAACCTCATCAGCTGTTAGCTGGGAAGCTCTAGGCATTTCGTTGATGAGTAAAATGTTGCTCTTGAGCCATTTCACAGCATATTTAAACACCCCAAACCTTCCATCATCACTAAATTATGCTGTTCTATAAACTTTTGGGACACAGCATTTTCAATGGTTTATCATAAACATTTTCAATGCTTTTCTGAAAAGTAAAATTTTTATCTGGTTTGCGTATTATCAACTTGCACATGCTTTCATTCAAAACCCGAAAACTTTCCATGACATCATTGACATTATAGTGACGTAATCCTCAAAACATTGATGTCTATAAACTTTTGGGACGGACTGTAGGAGGCACTGGCATTAACAGATCTAAAGATGGTGTCTACTGTAACGAAAGCGCACTCTGTAGTACGGCTCTTCTTCCTACCTGGTCTCCAAAAAAGTTTTCATCCGAGCATTAATCGACCTTTTACGTAGTGGTTTTTTACCGTAAGTTAACCTGTATCTGTTCTGAATAGCAATTGGTGATTTTGTTTTGGCAAGGCATGCTACACACGACACTTTCTACAAAAGTTGATGTCGATGCAAGTGCTTCCTAAGAGCATTTCTGAGGAAACGAATAGATCAGAATAAAACTTTCGAATATTATTACGTTTATGTGTTATTGAATTTTGGCATGGTGTTTAGCCCCCTAGCCCACGGCACCCCCCTTTTTTTATAGATCCCTGTATTGGATATTAAAAAAATAAAGCGGCCTGAGTGTTCGTCCTCTGTTCAGAATTAAGTATAGAGGCAAAGTAAGGCAGACTTAAGAGTAAAAAAAAAAAGTTGATATCGTATTAATGAAATATTTAATTATATTACACAGACCATGTCTTTCGTAAGAGAAAATATATTTCCAAAAAGTGCGCTGTATATATTTTGAAGACAACTCTTGTATTCATTAATTGGCTTAATTTAATACATGCGACTTGTTGAGGTATCTGCGCGCTTATTTTTTTTCCGTATAACATAAACTCGTATTCAGAAGTTTTGGAAGTTATATGAATAATTTATTTCTTGTTAATTTTCTCGACAGTACTATATATATATATACAGTTTTCTTTCCATTAAGTAAGCTTGAGAAGAAGACGAATTTTGTCTTCTCTCCTTTTTACCCAAATTAATATGCCCTCATAAGGAGTAACCCCGGACTGACTTTAGAGGACCGAACACACGCCGTCTGTCACAAAAGCGTTGTCACAGTGATGGTGATGATGATGATGGTGGCAGCGGTGGTGGTGGTTGGTGCTGGTGGATAGGAGGGTGGATGAGATGGGGTGGTGGGAGCTTTTGCTCTTATATAGCAGCGCGAGGCAAATGCATAGTATGTCATCAGAGCCATAAAGTTTAAAGTTGCGTTGGTGCGGCCACAACAAGTCTTTGCCATTACTGGCGGAGCGTCGAGGGAATTAAAAGCTTCGGGCTTGGGCGACCTGTCACTCCTCGGTGGAGGCGCCCCCGGTGCCCCCAGTCTGGGCAACACACTGTCACGTGGAAGTTAAAACGGCAGCAGAAGCAGACAATCGAGAGAGAGAGAGAGAGGCTCTTCTCTTTGCTTTGCCTTTTCTTTGCCTTCTCTCGGCCGACTGAAAGAGCGTGTTGCGTGCTTCAAGGGGCGGTCTTCTTGTCATTAACCGGAGAATGGCAAAGAATGAAAGGGGAGAAAAAATGGTCTGCGACACTTTTATTAACAACCAGATAGCTTGCTTCCGTTCTTTAATTTAAACTGGAAGCTTTGTTTGTTGCAAAGGCAATTTTTTGTTCTTGCATGGCTACTGGATTTGTTTGCTTCTTTATTAATCGGTGGGATTTTAGAAAATGCTAAATCTAAAAGTACATTTTTTCTAAAAAAGTTATGTTTATGAATCTTTATGGATAACAACTGCTATAAATTTGAGAATTTAAATTTTAGCTTAGGCTCCTAATGAATACTGGAAATTAATTCCTACTGCATATACAGATTACTGTATATCTACTTTGTTGCTAAGCATTAAAAACAAAGCAGTTCCATTTTACCAAGCAATGCAAATTATTTTGTAGTCACCAGACTATACCTCGTACAACCATGCGAACATAATATAATAAATATTAGTGTAGTATGAATAATTGAGGCAGACGATGTCTGCATAGTGCGCAGGGCAATACTTAAAAATTGCAAACTCAAAATTAGTTTTCATGTGGGTCTTATTATAAACTTATTTCCTGGGAGTTTTCAACATTAATACTTTCGCTGGTAGTAAGTTTGATATTATTTTATTTTTAATTATAATATCAAATGTAGGAATTCGGCAACACACCTCTTGCCTGTTTAACAAAAACATGTCTTATTGAATTTTGATAATAAGTCTGACCTGCACAAGAATACAGTAGTCGCTAATAACTGATAACAGGAATTAGCTCTTGATAACAATGGGTCTAACAGCTTAGGTATTGTTAGCAGTGATATTCTATTATTTTTCGTGCACTTTGTCAACACCTCCTAAAGAGAAAGCCTGTGCACTGAAAATTCATACATTGTTACATCATCACAAAAAGGCATTGTTAATCGTATTTCTACCAATAATAAGCCCTAAATTATGGCTTCTTATGATCATGTAACAATGCATGAATTTTCAGTGCATAGGCTTTCTTTCTAGGAGATGTTGACTTTGTACCTTATTTTCGTTGTCGCATATGGCTACCAAATCGACATTATTCACCGAAAGGAATTCAGTTCTCTTCAGTATTTTAAATTAAAAATTAATTTGTATTCATTTTTGAGGAATATTTAAGCAAGTTTTTAAATTAATCAGATATAAACAGGGTGTCAGGGTCTTTTAATTTCAGGATTTTAAATTTAAATTCGAGCTTTAAATTTGATCTGAGATTTTATGAATTCTAAATTTCCCGTTTAATATCTTCATACTTGGATTAATTTTCTGCCCTATATCAAAGTGCAGATTTTGACATGTGCGTGTATCAACTATAGATTTCATATTAACATTATTGGATAGTATGTTTTGCGTCAGACAAAATGCAAGAATCATTATTGCGAAAGTTTGATGACTTTTATACCGCCTATTCTGTAAATTTAAGAAATAGTCTCTTTATTTTGTATCCAATCAATGGCATGTATATAAGGCTTATAATGCCTTAAGGTAAAATTTTGATGGAATAGAATTGGATAATGAAGAATTTATGAAGTCAGTTGCACTTGAAGAAAGACAGAAATATTTAAGCCTTCTTTCTTATTCACACACGAGAGTCAAAGAGGTTACTTATTGGAAGAACTAGGAGACAATACATCCACTTGAACACAATAAATGTCAACCTTTTGTGGTCAAGTGGATGTTTTGTCTCCTAATTCTTCCAACTGTAAGTAACCACAGCCCCAGAGGTTTATTTCTAAATATTTAGGTTACTTATTCTTTTTTCTGATATTCTTTCTTTCTTCACAACCGAGTCAAAGAGGTTACTTCGGCCAAATATATAAAGCATATGCGGAAAATCTTCAAATCAAGTAGTGGAAACGTTATATAGGCAGTTAGCACCTGGCCAGTGCCTGTTATATGGCATTCAGCGGGATGATTTGAATTCCGTTGGAGCTTGACAAATTCGAGTGAAAGACATGAAAGCTCATGACCGTGCATAGGGTCTTATACCCAAAAGATAATGTTCATGAATTGTATTTACCAAGAAATCAGGATTCCAGAGGATTCTTACGGGTAAAACAGACTGTGGAGGAAGAAAAGCAAAGCTGGAATGAAAAAATCTGTTGTGGGCACGACGTGACTTTCTTGTACGTGTATTAAATTACATTGTTTCTTTAAAAACTCCCAATTGTTGAAACAAATTTTTACAGTCGTTTTTGTGCAATAATTTCTTCATTGTTTCCCTCTTAGAAGAAACAATCAAACTCTGACGTCACAACTGCTCCATGCAGACAAAACTCTATAGACATGTAAGAAAATCTGTTGTGGACACTACAAAGACACATTTTTGGCCCAGTCGATTGCAATCAAAAGGGGAGGTGCACAACTAGATATTACAACATTCTACGGCTAATCGTTCTTGGGTTATGCGAAATACATACGGACGTACAGATATCGCGCCGAAACTAGGGAAGTACAAAGGTGAAGAATCATTGCTAACAGAAATTACCAGGGAAAACTCTAGAAGACAACAAAGTTGAAAGATGAATAAAGAGAGGAAACGATCGTGAAAATCGAATGGAAAATCAAGCCGATGCTCAGTAAGTACTTGAAGGATATTGAGAAAGCATACGTGAAACTAGTTAAGAGTAGGAGTGTTGAAGAAAAAACTGAGAAATTCATTTCGGCAGCTCAATAACAAGCTTTGTCAATAAATTGCATGAAAGTAATAATTCAGCACAAAACCAAAAACAGTAAATGCAGACTTTGCAGTGAGAAGAATGAAACAGTCGATCACTTAATCAGCGTATGCAGCAACATTTCAGAAACTGGTGATTTGCAATGCCGTGTTAATGTTGCGGAAATTTTGCCAGAAGTTTGGATTCGAATGCAACAAAAATCACTGGGAACATCAACTCGAGAAAATTCTAGAAAACGGAAGAGATTTAGACCTTGTGGGACTTAAGAATCTAATCAGACAGACACCTGGCCCACAATACGCTCATTGATATTGCCATATAAACATCGAAGATAGGCAGCGGGAGAAATTCACGAAATATTGAGAGTTACAAATAGAAGTTAAATGCTGGTGTAAAAATTTTACTGTAGTCATCACTGGTTGTTACATGAGCCATTGGGGCAATACCGGAAGGGGATATCTAGAAATTTTGATTTAAAAACATCCTCACTTTGCTAAAACTCGTCCTACTCGGAACTGCTTATATCTTTAGTAGTTCTTAAGTCCTTGATTAGATATTGAACTAAAGCCTGACGGTGGACGTTGTCACAACAAAGAAAAAAATCTAACAATGGGTTATTTCCCGATTATACAAACGGGTGGGTTCGCTTCTAGTCTAGCATAAGATTTGCCGCCATAATAATATTAATTTGTCCATTATGAATAAATTTGGCTAAGTGATAAAAGCAAATATTGCAGTGGAGAAGTCTGGTGGTCATTTTATAAATTAACGGAATCACCGCTGTATTTTCTGGGCACATATTGAAGACATCAGAATATTTATCAATCATATCTGTCTTGACAACTGGTTCTAGTTTATGTACATGAAGAATCGCCGTCATTAGTTTAGCCTGGTTATTTGTGAAGGAATTTTTAATAAATTATATCTAGTATGAAGTCCAGTATCCTAAAGATTTTGGTAAATTTTTATAAAAATTTTTGTGTTCTGTCTTACGCTTACCCTTTGTTTTGTATAATATTGCGTTTTGAAAATGTCGTTTAGGTTGTGTGCAGAATCTGGATGGTAAAGAACGAAAATTGGACCTTTCCGTTACCGCCCGTGCGCCGTATTCTTTTATTTTCTTTTCATGGAGCTTGTTTTGAATGATTATTTGGAGTTTGAATTTTCTTTTTTCACTTCCTCGTGTTTTGTTCGTCTGTTTTCTTTTCCTCTTCCTCCTTTTCTCCATTAGCTCCGTTCGTACGCCGGTGGCGGCGGCGTTAAGGGGTTGTCTCCTGTTTTTATTTATGGCGTAAAACAGAGGCTGAAGAGTTGATGGGAGGGAGGAATGGAGGAAGAACGCCTCTGTTGTATGGATTGTTGCTGCTTGATTCTGCTCTTCTGTCTCTCTCTCTCTCTCTCTCTCTCTCTCTCTCTCTCTCT
>JAHWFO010062673.1:715618-733859 GCA_023313115.1 Rhysida immarginata | reverse complement strand
TTCGGGCTGTGATTCATTACCCCCATTAGCTATTCTGTAGGGAAACGGTGTGGAGCGGTAGTTGGGCTGAGCCTCGCCGTCGTCACCACTTTGTCATAGGTTCTCCCTTTTCCTCGCTCGCCCTTGCATATATGTATGCATAGACTTTGTCTTTCTCTCAGCTCTTGCTTTCGCTTCGCTGCTTCCCTTGCACATAGATAGATGGTCGGAAGGGAGCTTCTGCCATGGGTTGCATTTGGCAACTGAAAATTACCATACCTTGATTTTTTTAATAGGTTAGGTTAGGTTTCTTGGGCTAAATTATATATATATATATATATTTTTCATTTAAAAATAACTTTATTTTTATGATGGTCTATCCTGATATATTTCAGGTTATTCCGATTTAATTGATAAATATTTATTTAATTTTTTTTTTTTCGAATTGCAAAATTTTGTTCCCAATATGTAATCATATGTTGTGTACTTTGGGGAAGGTATTTTATGACAGTAAATTTCGTAAACAGTGTGTTTTTTTAAAGACAACTTTTGTATTTTATAATATAGTAGCATTCAAGAGCTAAAGGAAACATCAACTGCTCACAACATCTCTCCGTTCACGTGCAATGGCATCAGTTGATAGATGGTTTTCATCGTTGTCCAAAATAAGAGCATACGGTGATCCCTTTTTTGATTACTCTTGATTCGTGGTATCTCTGATTATGAATGTTTACCTTAAGCATGAACGGTGTTTTCTACCTTGGGATACGAAATATTTCCAGATATAATAAACTGAGTGGCCAAAAGTCACGGGAAGGGTTGTCCCATTTGAAGATGTGCCGTGTTTGCCTCCCGAATGTTACGGCCAGATGCATCATAAGGCGTTAGTGTAGAAACGATGTCTGAGCAGTCTGTTACAGACATGTGTGTAGTGAACATGGCAGCACGTGGCGAGTTAACCGACTTTGAACGTGGGATGATAATCGGTGCAAGACATATGAGTCCTAGCAAATCGGAAATTACACAAGAATTCGGGTTTTCGAGGATAGCAGTGTCTAGGGTGGATTTTCATTATCGCAGAGACCTTGTTTCCACACGCCGTAGCCCACGAGAAAGGCCGGCCCTAGCGCGGAAAAAGTCACCTGACTATCTCAGTTCGAGTAATAATGTAACCTTCATTGTTTCCATCTTGAATTTTAACAATCAGCAATCTTTCGTTTGTTGGACGGAGGTGGTTTATTTCTCAAGGTAACAGCGGAAATTAGGGTATAAGGTACGTTTTTCTGCTTTTTACACGAATTGTCTCGGAAATATTGGGTAGCACCTTGTATCAAAGAGAAGTTACAAGGTTTTTTCGGATACATCAAACGCTTATGTGATTCTGAAAGCACAAATACTCTAGATTCAACCGTTCAATTCAGTGGATTTACTTAGAGCCGCTACAACTAACACATAGTTAACAGTTTCATTTTTGATCACAAGATGTAGGTTCGGATAAAGAGTATTCTTATGTGTATTTTAATGAAGTTTTATAACCGGTATTACCGATTCTCGTCTTGTTTTATTAGCAAGGTCGCCTTTTGCATTCTAAGAGGGCTATTCGATTGGTAGCACCTTGGCGGGGGGAAAATAAAATGAGTTGTAAAAATTGATTTTTTATGAGCTCTGTCCCGAGATACAGGCAGTTCTACGATTTCAAGGGACTTTACTAGAGAACAGTCTTCTAATGCCTGATTATACCTGCAGTATTGTCATGATTTTTCCGTGAGGAAATTAATACATAGAAGACTTGGCATTCCGGCTAAAAGTGAATGGTAGTCGAGTTGGCGTCTTTTGTCTTTTTAATTGCCTTGCCAAAATTGAGTCACTGAGTCATTCGAGCATTAAATTGGAAGGGTTGTCCAAGAAGTAGGGCGTCAAATTTGCGTCCCAGCAAAATATGTTATTAAACAGGTGGTGGCCTTACACTATAACAGAGGGACATCAGGAGTTCCAACTAGTTTCGACATTTATTCCCGGCTTTGTCAAGGATATATACAGCAAGAGGCATGCAAGCCTTTATATACAGAACAGCGGTACAAATTATGCAAATACATGAACCGAAAGGATACAAAAAATTAAAGAGGAAATAATTGCCAATAGGATAAATAGAATAAGCACAGATTTTTGAATTATAATGGCCAATAGAATAAAAAGAGTGTAAACGCTAATTTTATAAATTATACAAAAAGAAAATATACAAAGGGATGGTTCGTGTTTACGCGGACCGACGAGAGAACTTATCCGGTTGTCTGAGGACAAGAGGATCTACAGAAAATAAAATAAACAGGCAAGAAATAACAAAATGCAAAAGAAAACATAAACCATAATAAAGAAACCGAGAAAAAAGGAATCATAATAGATCAGATAAAGAGTTAAGTATTGCATACACATTAAAGTCAGTTTGAAATTGAGAAGCAGGTGGGGGGAGGACTTCTTGGCCTTGAATATTTCGATCGCTTCGAGGGTAGCAGTTTTTTCTGGTCTATTGCAGAGATGTAAGACAGACATAACATCTTCTTGTGTCTTTAAAGCGTGCCCGGAATCTTCGAGGTGATTTGCATTAAGTCTATCCTGCATGCAACATTTTTAGAAGCCCAGACGGAAAATGTGTGGGACATGTTGGAAAGGCATTTCCAACTTCAAAAGCCTCTTCCAGAAAATATTTGCTAAAGAACTTTGAGAATGTTTGGTGAATGCGCATAGACTCTGGTCTTTACAAGTGCTTCTCAGCTTATTGACTCGGGCTAATCCGCATAGACGTTGTTATTCGGGGCAAGGAGAGGGGAATAAAAACCCTATGCGGAATTAAAAGAGCTGTGAAGGTGGAGCTCCAGAAAATTCCTCAAACCGTAATAAAAAGGGCTCTCAGGAGATGCTGTCCAGTCTACAATGCAAAAGGCAGTACAGTAAAACTCCGATTATCCGAATTAATTGGGGATCGGATCGATTAGGATAATCGAAAATTCGGATAATCGGATATAGCTCGCGAGTCAAGAAAAAAAGGCACATCATACCGTAGTAACGGCACGTACGTACTATCGCTGCACCTATCTGCCCCGCCCACTCGCGCTCTTGATGTTATTTTCTTTGTAGTTTAGATTTTCTTTTACACTGTATTTCGACCAAAATCGATTCGGATAATTGGATTTCTATTGTTTATCGAAAAACGTCGATAAAATATGAACACACTATACAGGGTGTAAATGGACGACGTTTCACAAATTTAAAGATATGCAGAGGATTATGTGGTGAACATTTTTTATTAATAAACCCATAGTCCCAAACGAAAAGCGACGGAGCCACAGCTTGTTTGATGTCCTGGTTTGTCAAGCATTGAACTAGGCACGTTTACGACGATGTCCTCTGTCATTGCATCTTGTAGGCCTTATGCAGACTGTCAGTTCGCAGACTATTTTCAAATGGTACCGTCCGGATGCACAGCACATTCTCCAGTCACATAAACTTGCTTATCATGTTGGTACGAAATTCCCGTTGTTAGTGTGGAACATTCCGTAAGGGTGAAGGTTTTTTTGCGCTCTACGTTTTGTGCTGTATGAGTTCAGGAATGAACTTTACCGTGAGGCAGGAAACAGCGAGAACTTTCGTACCCAATTACGTACAGAACTGTTACTGGACTGTCCCATTTCAGATCGCCACAAATTATCTCAGTATACACTGTGATCTGCTTATTATTATTACTCCATCATACACGATCGCTGGACGGTTCCATTGGAAATACGTTCGCGCGTTGGGTTTCACGCTCGAAATTCCAATGCAGTGACAACTCAGTAATTCAGACAGCCATTCCATGGCTTGATTGACGCAAAACAGCGCATCAAACATGCTGTGGCTCCGTCGCTTTTCGTTTGGGACTATGGGTTTATTAATAAAAAATGTTCACCACATCGTCCTCTACATATCCTTAAATTTGTGAAACGTCGTCCATTTACACCCTGTATAACATTGTCATTTGAAAACAGTTCAAGAAAAACCTGCCTCATCATGTGTTCTGCGATGATGAAAGCCGTGCTCGGTCGTGTAGGCCGCCGTTTTTTTTCAATCCTGCGAAAGGATAAAAGAAACACTTTAAATTGTGACATTCCGAGGAATGTCAGTATTTGCCACATGTGTCCCGGCGGGAGAAGAAGTGGTTTTAGACGTTTTTAGCAGTTGTTACAGATATATTAGTGTTGTACAGGGCAACGTGAGCGTGTAAGATGTGCTGTTTAGTATGGATGAGGGATATTGTATTATGAGTGGAATGGTGTTGGTTTTACTGTTGTGGAATGAATATTATTAAGTTTTAATGGTAAGCAAAGGCTGAGTTGTTGTAGCGTGTAAGGGTGTTTTGTTGTTGAATAAACTTGATTGTTGCGTTTGTGTATAGTTGTTGCGTGTTTTGTTCATTTGGTATTGTCACGACTATGTGGTAATTGTTACTGGCAATGATAACTATTGCTTTGTTGGAATAAATCGTTCTGGGAGCCAAGAATGTTATGGTTACTGAGTGGTTTGAGTTGTTTATAAATTGTATAAATCATAGGAATTGTTGTTTTTTTTTCGTTCTCTTGTTCTTCGAGCGTTCATGGAGGACAGATGTTTTTCGATTCTCTGTGTGATCGCTCCCAAAACTGCTTAACAGGCAATAAAATGTTGAATGCCATCGTTTGTAATGATTAATGTAAATCGGAATGATTTTGTTGGATATTTACATTTTCAGTCATTAGTTTGTTACTGTTTTATGTAAGCCCTTGGAATGTGAAAGAACGAGAACGAGGCTGCGTCGAATGGAATGGGGCTATTTCTGCATCTGATCAGGAAAGTTGCGTCGCCCGTCATAAAACAACTGGTAACAATTAACTGAGAAGAGAAGACTGGTGAGTGACTTTGATTTACTTTAGTTCGATTGAACGAAAAGACAGTGTATTTGCTGCGTCGTGGCGTAATTGGTATGGTCCTCCCGCCGCACCACCGCCGTAATCCGAAAGTAACTCACTCACTGCGCTGTAATTCGTTCGGAACGAAATGAACGAACTATGCGGTAGTCATTTGTTTGTAGTTGCCAAAATAGAAAATGCGTCTGTACTTCTTGTTAAGTTAACTGTAAGCGCATCTTACGATGTTTAGAAGGACATGCAAATATTCCGAAAAAGTCCGAGTTCGGCACTCATGAGTACGTAGAATTGTGCGCACGAGAACCCTTGGGAAGAGAGCGTTTGGCCTTTACAGGGTGTTCATGCGCGGCGTTGAAAAACGCACAAGGTGTTCCTGCGCTGAGGTCTGCAGGCAAGCCAACGTCCGCCATGAGGGGTTCCTGTGCCTCCCCCCTTTCTCTCCTCATTAAAGGCGGCACTTGGCGCTGGAAAGGCGTCGTAGCGTTGTAGGAATACTTATTCAGGGATGCTGAATTGTCGCAGGCAAAGAATTACGTTCTAACGATGTCATGTTGTCCAACGTGAGAAATAAGGAATGAGGACATGCTTGCATGTTCACTAGTTGCAGGTTGTTTTACCAGCGATGTTTAATTTGGAGCTTCGCTCTCTTGTTCATCCAGAAAGCTATTTTGACTGATGTTTGTTATACTATTTTATTATTTTGCATGACAAAGGGGGCCCTTTAATAAGTTAAGAAATATGGAATATGTAGTTTGTTTATGATAACAGTAAAATAAATATCAAGTACTCCTATCGCATAGCCACTTGTCAAGTCGTACCTCAATTTATGGGTCCCGAACCCTTTGATGGTTCTGCGCCCCCACGCAAGTCAATTGATTAGCGTATCACACATTGGGAAGGGGTGCGGGCTTATCACAAAATAAAATGCCTTGATGCCTCAAACATATCACACAATTTTGAAACTGTTACACTTACTACTAATTAACGTTTAGTCTTTGTAGTTAGTTTTGGGCCACACTTATTACTAAGCTGAGAAATTGAAGTTTAATCTTTGTAGGTTAGTTTTGGGCCACCTTGTACATTTATAAAAGCACCTCGAAGACTAAGTAAGAGCGCCTTCTAATTTCCCATCCTTCGAGACAACAGAGAGGTAACTTTCATTAGCCGCAAAATTATATCTTTGGCGTAAATATTTAAAAAATCTAATTTTGGTTTTGAAATCCAATCGTTTTAACAACCCTGAAGACATTAGGGGAAAGACCAATTCTTATTGGACCCATTTCCCCATCCCCTAATGCTCCGATTCGCAAAGCAAAAAAATTAATTTATTCATTGTAAGCACCGTACTTATCGCACGTTTAGAAAAGGAGCTGTGGTAATTGCCCATAATTCTCTTAAATTTATATCTTTTGTTTGCACAGATTTAATCTGCGCTCGAGTCCTAGGCGCCAGCAGCTCACTTTGGAACCGCTCCTTCGCTCAGTGCGAAATCAATAATGAATGAGAGACGCCTTTTATGATTTAAAGGATTAAGAAATGAAACCCACACCTCGAGGAAATTATGAGAGGAAAAAATTTGAAAGTGAGTGGGTAACTGTACGCCTATATGTACCCCCGAGCTCTTTCTTCCCCGTCCCTCCCTTAACAAGGACGATTTTCTTTGCCTTTCTCATCCAGCCCACTTCCTCTGTGATTAACGATGTCGAGCGACGATCACATTTTCGCTTTAGAGCCAAAGGGAGGTGGGTGTGGGATGGAACACGCACAAGAGGCTGGGGGTTACGCAATACAGGGCAGCATTTTAGGGGATGAGACTGCTGCCATTGCTAATGACCCGCCTAACGATCAAGCGCCGACTCCATCACCGCCCACGCTTGACAGCCGATGGAGAGAAGGACACACACACACACACACACACACACTCACACACACATGCATGTCACCAACGTTCGTCGTCGGAAGTAGTTGCGTTGGGCGCCGACTCGAACGAGTGAGAGAGAGAGAGAGAGAGAGAGAGAGAAAGAGAAAGCAAAACTAATGCACTTGTCACGGGGAACGGAAGACGCCGACATCGCCGAGCGTACCGAGGGCGGGCATAGACGAAGGAGCCCCTTCAAGGAGGGGTAAAGAGAAAAGGAAAGAGCGAAAGGAAGTCACTCGGTGCTGCAATTAACATCAAAAAGCTTTCACAACAAATTGGAAAACTATGCATTTTCATTGGCAGTGACATCGACGGAGGCAGCGAACGCTTGCTACACTGCTACCGGAGACGGGGAGAAGGGGGCCCTTTTGGCGGCGGCAACAGCCACCAAAGGAAAAGCATTTCGACTGTCAGGAGGCCACACAACGCACATACAAACACATATCCGACGACGACGACAGATCAATGGCCGTCTTATCTTTTACGTGAAATGACAGGCTGATTGCGATTTCCTTCGAGAAGTGCTTGTCAACTTCGCTACCACCACCGTCGTCACCCATCATCGGCATCCTCGTCGTCGTCATCATCATCATTTACCGTTCGTCTTTTTCATTGAATGATTAAATTTCGCTCTTTTGAAAAGAAATTGGTGCGCATAACGTCAACGGCTGGAAAACGCACAAGGCACCGGCAAAGTAACTTTGGAAATCAAGTTTCCGGACGCAGCGCGCCGCTCCCGAGTTTTACGGGTTCCATTCCTCTAGAGTGGGCGGCCCTATAGAATTCTTTTAAGCTCATGAAAATCAAATACAGAAATCGTGTAGATAAGCAAAGGTCAAAAGACGAAGCTAATAGGACTCAGAATAGGAATCATTTATTTTGGAGTGTGGGAGAATTGTAGAAATCACTCAGAAGCTGAAAAAATACCAATTAGAAGGAGTAGATTGATTAAAAGGGGCTTCATTTTTTTGTGAATTATGCGAAAGAATGATTTTAAATTATATTCATCTGCTGCGTCCAAGAATGTCGACACATTTTGTATTCAAGATAAACAGACAAGTGAATCACTATTCCACATGTACAAAATTTAATCACTCGTGTACGCATTTCGTTGAGAGTCAACTTCTTCAGCAAATGAGGAAGGAAACAATGGAGTGATCTCGCTGCTCCAAGACCACCGTCTAGCAAACGAAACTCGTTCCCTAAGTAGCGCCGCTGTACACTATGCTTCCCGACAGTCATAAAGGGAGACTATAATAAGTTAACTGTAGATCTTCTCGAGAAAATTATATGTTCCATTTTCAAATGGTATGCAGCAGGACCTAATACAAAGAAGAAAAATTTTAAATGTTCGAATCATCAAAGCCATTGTAATAGCTATTGGCTTGTCTGTTCTGATCAAAATCCTGGTGTACGCTGAAGAAGGCTGCTGAAATGCGCATACGTTCGATTAAAAGTATTATGTGGATCAGTGGTTTCCTGTTATCTTTATTACACTGGCTTTAATAATTTTGAACATTTAAAGTTTTTATTCTTTGTATTAGGTCCCACTGTGTAATATTTGGAGATGGAGCAAAATTAATTATCTCCAGAAAATCTACCGTTAGTTTACTACAGTCTGCCATTGCGACTGTACAGAAGGTCATTCACACTTTATGGAAACGAATTTATTTTTTTAACGTTAGTCTACCAATCCATATTTACTTTTTCTGCCATGTTCTATTCCCCTGGTTCTTAACAATAGCCCGACACCGGTATTTCCAGTATACAAGACTATTTCGGAGGGCTACGAGGTCCAATTTGTCCCATTCCTCTTGCGCAGCTTTCCAAAGGCCAGTCAAAGTTCTGCACTGTCGCTTCCCGAGGGCTTTCTTGAACATCCCGAAAGCGCAGAAATCCATTGGGGTGATATCAGGTGATTTGGTAAGGATGTGGTTAAAGGGAACCGGCGTTGCAGTGTGAGCTAAGAAATCTGCCTTCCTTTCTGTGATGTGACGAGGCAAGAGCTTGTGAACCTTGTTGATAATTTAAATCTCTGTTGATAATTTCGTTTATTGTTGCGGGCGATATTTCTGGTTTCGAAGCACTACTTTTTTGTGTTGGGGGATTTTCGACGGAGACCAATTTTGTACTCTTCGAATGATGTCCGCGATCCTCACTTTCTTGGGATGTGCTTTCGGATCCGGCAGTTGATCCGTTCTTTCTGCGAATGGAGCTTTACCATGGGAATTGAGTATATTGTAGACCCCCTTTCTTAGAAATGGCAAAACCTTTTTGTTTACAACGTTGTACTATTAGACTATATGAGTAATTCTCGGAAAGGGGGGGGGGGGTGACGTACCCTTCTAACCGACGGTTCACTTTCGATAGCATAGTTACAAGAAAACAAAATAATAATCCCACCAACACGTGCTTATGCACTAGACGTTTCTTACCCATAATTCCTGTTCACGCAGATAAATTTGCATGCACGTAAAAGTGATTTTAATATAGTTTCCATAAAGTGTGAATGACCTGTAAACCGGAAGCATTTCTTACAGCGACGCCACCTAGGGAATGAATTTTGCGAGATCGCTCCATTGTCAGGGTTTATATAGCCTCCGGTACAAAAAAAAAACGAAAACCAATCAACAGAAGATTACAAAAATATAACACAAAATAGAAGCGAATTATTTGCAATGAACGTGACTAGTGGCTTCCAGTCAGTTAACCACGCTGTTCAGTAGCTGATTGGTTGGTTTATCAACGATGTTAAAAACATCTTTACTGGATTTGCGAAGTTGGTCGTTCTGTTGCCATTTTTTCCGAATATTTTCATTTTGACTTCAGATTCGGGTAGAGCATCAAAAAGTAAATAAAAATGCGCCTAAAGGGAACATGTGTGCCTATTAACTTTATTTACTGTTTGATGCTCTACCCAAATCTGAAATCAAACCCAAAAAATTCGAAAAAAATTGGCAATAAAACGACCGACTTCGCAAATACTGTAATGATGGCTTTAATTATGTTAAATCAGTACCATGCATTCTCAACTGGTTTTAAGTATTTCAGCAACCTTCAGGAACTTTAATAATTGATTAAGTTTTAGGGAGTGGAGAATTTTGAAATTACGAGGTGTTAGCCAAAATTTCCCGAAATGTACCTCTATAAAATACGGAACTTATCTGATCTTTTTATTTCTACCGTCACTTTCTACCGATGTTCCCATTTCTGGAAGCACTCCTGGAAGTTCCCAGGTTGGAGCATATTTAACACATGCTGCAATTACGCTTGGATCACTTCAGTGGAGTCAAATCGCCGTCCTTTCAACCGCAATTTCGGAAGCGGTAGAAATCACAGGGTGCCAGGAGACATTGGTCCTGTTTTGTTGAGGAAGTCCCTCACAGCGAGCGATTTATGCCGGAGCAGCCAGTCTTTCATTTTCCACTCTCTGGCCTTTTACGCCTCACGTTTTCTCTCAATCGTCTCAAAACGTCTCATGTGACAGTCTAAAGCAGGTTTCACAAATTCCTTGCGGCGAGCGGATCTGGGCGCGGTTTGGCGTCCGCCTGGAGAGCCGCACCGCAAACCGTTTTACAAATACATGTAATTCGAGCCGAGCGGCTGAGTGCCGCGCGTCGTCCGCAGAGCTTGCGGACGAAGTTCAGCGTGTTGAACCTGGGCGGCAGCGGCAGCAGTGGCTCAGCCATTCGGAAAAACTAAATTACATGTAAATTCTGGGAAGGAAATAGCACGTATCATGCACAGACATAGTATTAGAGTAAGGGGCAGTTTGAACCTGCACGTTGGCCGACTTCGTTTCAGTCGAGAATAGAATAAACACGGCAAGTGGACGATTAATGGCGAACAAGCAAGGAGTTGCTGTTGTGATTTGTATGACGTCATAACCACCGACCAATCGGATTGCAGCAGCAGATGCAGACGCTTGCTGTGCCGCAAATTTTTGGTGAAACGAGAAGCGTTTGCGGCTCTCACCAACTATCTGCCGCTTTTGGAAGCGGATCCGCGAGGTTTGCGGCGCCGCGGCCATCGCCGCTAGCTTTTTATTTGTGAAACCCGCTTAAGGCGATCACAAACAGCGTGGATGGTCTGACTTCGGTCCTCTCGGATCAGGTCACGCACTTTCGTGATCGTTTCCAAAGTTGTGTTTGTTGACGGTCGACCAGAATGCTTGTCGTAAATGAAACGCTTAAACCACTCAAATGTTTGGGTTTGGCTTAAAGCTTGTTTAGCAAAAGCCTCCTTCAACAGTCTGTGGGTTCAGCCGTAATTTTCTTCAGCTTTAATATCAAGAATCGCAACACGACCAACAAGAGTGACAAAACCAGCTCAAACTCAAAATCACGTGGACATAGGATGACACTGCTTGGCACAATTACAGTTGAGCCTTACCCCTAACACCATCTATCGGCAAAACTTCGTACCTCTAACGGTTCGGTCAGAATAAAACAATTTCGGGAAATTTTGGGTATCAACTCGTATCTTAGGAATAGTCATATCCTTTTATAAGAATACGTTCAGTGAAGGAAGAGACGCCTAATTTTGCGTTAGAAATGCACTGGGTGTGATTATTCTTTAGTTTTTAATACCTCTTTGAGAATATCCAAGATAGTACTTGTGGCACGTGGCACATTCAAAGTTATAAACACCTGCAGAATTTTCTTTTGGAATCATGTTCTTTATCCTGCCGAGTTTGTTCTTTAAGGTGATCCCGATCCTGAAGGGTATTTTCAAAGTTAAAATCTTTACATATTCGTTTAAAACCTTAATTAAGTCTCTTATTAGGAGCTGTAGCAAAAAAACTACTTATAAGAATTCACGCTTTGTCTGTACATTTATCCGGCCTTCCGCCGCTTGCACGATTACTTGAAAACGGATTAACCTTTTCAAATTCTGTTTTCAGAAATATGACCATCAAGGTCTTAGCTCGGCTGTATCAATTTTTCAGTAATACAGCTCTTTTCACCATGTTGGAGGCCACTTTATGGTGCACGTGTACACTGATGTTGGTAATCTCATTTGTTATGTTCATCTTTAGTTCCTTCAATGGGTGTAGCCTTTTGTTATAGACCCTACCTTTGAGATAACCCAACAGGAAGAAATCAGGGGACGCCAAATCGGGTACACGTGGGGCCATAATCCTTTAGAGATGATACGCTCGCCAAAAATCTCGCGCAAGAAATGCATGGTGTTGTTAGATGTTTGACTTGTGGCATTGTCCTGCTGGAACCAGCAATCGCGTTCATCTTTTCAGCTAATTATATCGTGTTCAATCGTGTAATGAACTTTTCAGCTATTATATTATTTATAGACAATCGAATTTGGATGTGCGCGACTTTTGGATCACCTGTGCTATCGGAAATTTTCAATGCTGTATGGAACACGGTTGTTGGAATACATCAAATAATTTGTAATGACGTTTTATGAATGATACATAAAAGTTGGTTAAAGAGGTCGAATTTAATTTAGTGGTATCTGTTTTAATGATGCCATTATGGTACCATTAGAAATTTTCAATGCTAAGATATGGCGCGTAATATATCCAACAATTCGTAACGACTTGTCATGAATGAATATAATGAGTAATTAATAAGTTCAATGGTGGTCGAAATTTGGAAATAGTGAGTTTCAAATAGTTTATGCGACGGCGACTAGTTTAATCTTTCGGCACTTGGTTATGTCATTTTTTTTTTAATGGTTATTATTCTATTCTTGCGAATGAAAGATGAAAAATGATGTCCATAAACGCATTTTACAGGCATAAATTAATCAAAATTTTATTTTATCGGGGAAGATGAAGAAATTGAGTAGAATGAATCGTTTGCGTTATCGATTGCTGTTCTGTAAATTTTTAGGTCGATTAAAGTTGAGTGGAGTGGATTGAAGAGGGTGTAGGTGGGTCTGGGAGATAAAGGAGGAGGAGGATATTTTCAAGTCTTGTTGTTTTTTTTGGTTTTTTCCCCCGTCTCTTTATCTTCTCTCAGGCACTCGACGAACCGCATCGTTGTCCTTTAGGGCGAAATGGACCCACGAACGAGGGATAAGTGAGAGAGAGAAAGAGAGAGAGAGAGAGAGACATCCACCACTTGCACACCTTCTTATTCTTTTTGCTAGCAATTCTTGCATCTATTGGAGCCTCTTCGTCGTTTCTTAACACTTCCCACTTTTCTGATTCGAGCAACGGGTGTTTTTGGACAGGCTCTCTTTTCTCTCTTCTTTTTTTGTTAGTTAAAATGTAAATAATTGATTGGAGGAAGTAGATTTACGTGTCGATGGAAGACCTGCATGTAATTTGCATATAGAGGGAGGCAAAGCGCCGAAATTGAAAAGCACTGTAGCGAGCAATGGGGGCGCAACGGCAACGGATTCATTATGATATTTTTGGAGGGGGGGTCGGTGGAGGATGAGGAAGATGCCTTTTGGAAAGGCCTGCTTTCTGCTGCTTAACATTCGTCTCACGAGGAGGAGGGAAAGGATTGGAAACCACCAGCGCTACTTTTTGACGTCATCACACACATACACTCTTCTGCCTTTTTCTTTCTTCTTTCTCCGTTCGATAGAGTGAGGAGAAGGTGGGATGGTGATGTTTGCCTTGCCATGGGAATTCAACACTCTCTCACTCTTCTCCATCTTCCATCTTCACGTGATGCTGCTGCTGCTTCTTTCATTATCACCTGCACTAAATGAATGATTAATGGCGACGATCGTTACTTTTCAACCCTTTGACACTTTATGAAGAGGAGGAGGAGGAAGGGAAACGGGTGGCAGGATAGCAAGCCGTGATGATAAATGCTTAATAATGGATCGCCTGTTATCTGGCGCGAAAAGCGTAGACTGTCGTTTCGTTGGGAAAGGGTTGACGACAGACAGAGAAGAAGGAAGAGGTGGAGAAGGGCATTCTGGGAGCATCGGATTACGTCCCCCTCAGAAGTCTTTTGGGTTGGTTGCCTTTCACGCGTGCCAGGCAACCCTTTGCTCTCTCCACTCTGGAAGCTCCCAAAATGAAACTTCATAGGTGCATTAAGTGGAATAAAAAATTCAGAAAGGTTCCAGGAAAAGCCTAGGGGATCTCTTTTTTTTTTCCTGGGAAAAAGGGTGGATATGGAAGGGATGCCGGAAGGAAATAATATAAATTTATTTGTTTTTTATATTTTTCCAATGTATCCCTCTCTCTCTTACGCTATTTAAATCTGGAAGAGTCGTTTTTCGTTTCCTAAGGTAAACTTGATTAATCCTGGTCGAGATTGGAGAGAGGGGAATTGATTAATCGATTCAGATTTCGGAATTAATTCGTCATTTTGTCTTAATTGGATTCAATTAGAGCGAATTTTGTGTTAGAGCGTTTTGAAAAATTCAATTTCTCTCACCTCCTACTATGCGCTTCGTTTCTTCTTATCTTCCATTTCTTTAAGTTCTTCGCTCGTCAGATTAATGATCGCGCCCTTATTAAAATTTTACTTCGCTGATTGAAAGAATGGATAAAGCGGAAGTTTATTTGTTGTTAATTTTGTTAATAGGTAATGTTCGTCACTCTGTTTGGACATTCAAACGACAAGCGGTGGCTTTACTAACGAACATCGGAAACATGCAGTCAGTTTCTAAAGTTTGAAATATCCTAAGTTAAATGCATCCTAAGCAAATTAAAAAATTCACACGACAACCTTGACCAAAAGAACTTATGAAATTCATTCAACTTCACAATGCTTCTCTCTTCATAAAATATCAAATATTAATACACTCAATTAATACAATATGCCAGAAAGTGTGGAGAATAGGAGACAAGCGAAACTACTATTCCACAATGGGTGTCTCCTTTGGGTGTGGTCGTAGTATATTATGATAATGTCATCATAAAACTATGATTTATGAATTATGGACGCCATTTTGGTTTGGGTTCTCAATTTTGTCACTGGTGGGTCTTCTCCTACCAAACCCATGCCTGCCGCACAGATCTGTTGGGTGTGGGTCTGGAAGCGTCTAGATTGAATGTGGTATTAATTTCTTGTAATGCTGCTTGTCTGTTACAGACGCTGGTGGTGACAGTCGGAGAGCGATCGTTGTCAAGCCATGGAATGCAGTCATGTAAATCAAAAAATTAGAAACTGCTTTTTTGCTCATGTTTATTAACAGAAAGGTAACAAAATAATTTCTAAGTAAGAAAGTTCAATAAATAATGGAGATAAGCATGTACCATAAACTTTCAGACCATTTTTTGAAAACAGAGGTGTAAAAACAAAATTAGAAATATGAATAAACTGCCCTCGCAAGATACCCCATACATTTTATTGGGAATATATCCCCATAAATTGGGACTGCGAGATATTTTATCACCAACTTTGTTTTTGTTGTCTTTGCTGCATGGCTAGATATATTGTCTCACTGGAAGATCAGATCTGCGATAAATGGAATAAGGTGAACTCTCGCAGCTCTTGATACTTACAAGGGAATCCCTCGAACATGTATGTCACAGATTTCCACCAAATTGAAATATGTTACTCATCTGAAGCTACTGTAGATGCTTGCAAAATAAGAGTGCGAAATTGTTTCTTTCAAAATAAACCGCGAAAACGAAACAATTTCAGCATACATAGCCATACAAGGACTCCATTGTTAAAGCGGTTAAGCTATGTGGGGCTCCCTTGTTAGTGGCATTCAAGCGATAATTGCTAAATTGGCCTTTTCAGCGTAAGCAAAGCACCCCAGACGATAACTGAACTTCCTCCACCAACTCGCTTTAAAAAAATTTGGTGTTTTTATAATCATGCCAATAAAATTGAACCGTCCAGGAATCATCGTAACCGTCCAGGAATACTTAGTGGCACTCATGGTCTTCTCATCAGTTTAATCTGGATGGTCCCGATGATCATTCCATTCATGCAACGTAACCTCTGATCTGATGCAAGAGAATGCATCTTGCCATGCAGCAAAGACAACAAAAACATGGTTACAATAACAAATCGAAAAAGGGAAACCTTTCTTCCCTTTTCGATTTGTTATTGTCATATGCTTGAAGAAGTTTCTTCAGTTTATTTATTATTAACTTCTGTTTGAGAAAAACATGGTTGGTGAACTAAAACATCACATCTTTAGATTGGCCAGCATGCAATCCCGATCTAAACTCCTTAAAAATCTAGGGGATGATATTGTACTTGTGAGAGCAGTTTATGTAAATGGCAAGCAATACTGTTGCCGAAGTACGTGCAGCCTGGGAAGATATTCCCAATGAAAGACTGCACAAACCAGCACTAACCATGTATGGCGAATAATTCCTATCCAAAATTTCTAGTGTTATCAATGTTTCTATTTTTTTCTATACTTCTTGTTTTTAGAAAAAGTCTGAAAGTTCATGCAGATGCTCTTCTCTTTTATGTATTTGACTTCATTATGAGTAAACATGAACAAAAAAGTCACTTTGATAGCGTTTCTAAATTTTTTTTTTTACACGACTGTACATTCTACATTCAAGGAAGTAAATTTTTAAAATTATTCTTATGAAAATACTCGTTTCATTAATTAAAACCCCAACGATGGAAAATTTCGAGCAATGGTTCAATTACCCTAAATGGTTAGTGCATTTTTCATCAGTGGGTGAATCCGTAATTAATTTAAGTCATTCTTAATTGAGTGTTATAGATAATCAAAAGCAATTTACAAAAATGGGTAAAATCCCACATGTCTCAGAAAGCGATTTAGTTTTAATCATTGAATTAAGTGCCAAAAAAATTGACGCAAGCTGAAATAGCAAAACAGTTATGAAGAAATCAAAACAGTTACCAGAATTTTAAAAGGATGGAGAGTCGATCTAACTGTGAAGGTGAGAAATCGAAGTGGTCGATCAAAAGACTCCAAGATCATGATCAAAGAAAATTGAAGCTTATTGTGGAAAAAAAATTATGAGATATCATCTGACTTATCAGTTTTTTTTAAATTTCGATAAATAAATAAAAAGACTAAATAAAATTCAGTACAGTCTAGATATTTACATTCAGTGAATATTCAATCTCATGTTGCCATCAATAAAACCTCTTCTAACAGCCACTCAGAAGAAAAAACGTCTTTACTAGGCCAAAAATTAATAGTTGGGCCCCCGAAATGGAGTTACAGGTCGTCTTTAGTGATGAGTCCATGTTCTGTCTCAATTTCAACAAAAAGAAATCGCCTGTGTAGAAATGAATGAGATTTCTAATCAAAAAGATGAAATATTGATGTCGCAAAATTTCTAATACTAGCTCGCCTCCAAGCTTCACTCACCGTCTAGTGTACTGAATGGACTCGCGCGTTATCCTGAAAAAGACGCACGCCGTTGCTCACCATTCCTCTGCCTTTTGCCTTGACAGCTTCCTGTAACTTTAACATGAGGCGACGGTAATAACTCTCCGTTTATGGTAGTGCCTTTCATATCAAATTCGACGCCATGCTACTTTTGATAGATAAAATAAAGAAGAAACCCACCTTGAAGACCTGTGGATGCTTAACGAATAGAAGGTGGGAGGCAACACTTGTCCACAAAAGAGGTATAGAAGGTTGGAGCATCCTCTATTGTGGACAGGTTTTGCTATTTATACTACGTTTGTCCTTCTAGCGGCAAAACGCGATATTATATCTAACTCGTGAACTTATCTAAAATGTATGACCGCCCCTTGTAGATATTTGTGTACTTTATTGTTTTCCATAGTAGCAATGTGATCCTCCTCTTCCAATCTGAAGGCCATTCTGATCATATTGTTATATGCCACCGTCGATCTTATAAGTTTATATGCGAGAGTCTGTTAAATTTGAATGAGAAGAAATCGAATGTGGGCAAATGAAAGTAAGCTGCGAAGAATCTCAAGTTTAATTTATTATTTTTTTCGCGATTGCGCAATAAATGTTCAGTTTAAGTTAATCAAGTTGAATTACTCTTTGTTTGTTTCCACCCTAAGTGGTTTAGAAAGCTTTTCTCATTCGTGAATAGACGATGAAAACTGCGTTGATTAATCGTGTAACTCGTTGTCGCCGATGAAGTACTTTTTTGAACCAATGGAGGCAAGCCAAGTGGAGAAGGATAGAAGCAGGGTCGTGGTGGAAAAGGTGGTGGTGATGATGATGACGTCGAGGAAAGACCTTTTCCCGAAGTGGTTCGGAAAAGCCGCTAATGTAACATTGGACGCCATTACGTGACCTTAAGTGAAATGTGTGGCTCGCTCCGCAAGCGACACCTTTCTCCACTTTTTTTCCCTCTTTCATTCCCCATTTCAGGACGAGACAAATGACGCCTCCGTAAACTAGACACTCGGTCTTCTTACAAATGTTTTTTGTTTCTTACTTGTGTTTTTACTTATACAGGGTGAGGCATTTATCTTGAGACAACTGAATATCTCGGAAACTAAGCATTATACGAAAAAATGTTCAAAATCAAAAGTGA
>JAHWFO010062673.1:549743-715218 GCA_023313115.1 Rhysida immarginata | reverse complement strand
GGTTCAAAACTTTAAAAGTTCCACACTTTCAGGGCCTCTATCTCCTAAACGGTTGGATCAATTGAAAAAACACCAAGAATAAAACATTTCTCGAATATTGTGTACAATCTGAATATACCATTAAAAATAGGGGTTCCTATTTAGGATTTCAAAGTTACCCCCTCCCCCCAGCCCCTCTCACAAGGGGGGGGGGTAATTTTTTAACTAATGAATTATCCCCGCGAAATAATTCACTTTTGATTTTGGACATTTTTTTCGTACAATGCTTAGTTTCCGAGATATTCAGTTGTCTCAATGCCTCACCCTGTATAAATATTCGTAGAGTTTTTATTATCTTTTTTTATTTATTTATTATCATTTTTTTTGTCGTTACTGACACTGTTAACCGATTCTATTAAGCTTTTTAAAACTTCGTTGATTTCAGTTGATTTGTTGATTCGTTTGCTAGAAAGGTGATTCACGACAGGTTACTATTTGGCCCACGTAATCACAGATTAACGATTATACAGATACGACAAAGGATGGAGGAAAATGGAAGGTGGTCACGTGATTGTGCCCCAAGCTATCTCCAGGATCGCTACAATCGATAACTAGACTAAATTAACGTATTTAATAAAAACAAGGAGTACGCTTTCCACCACTTAATAAAAATATAATATACATTTTTTATTAAACATCAAAACAAAGAGCGAATGTTTACAAACAGCGCACCCGGGGGTACCCCGGGGTATGGCTACCAATGAGCTATAAAGTTTCTATTACTTTAACATTGATTCTCGCATCTGTAATCGTTAATCTGTGACGTAGTCTTGTCTAACTTTGATAACACTGTACAACATGAAAAATGTCCTTGCAGGTGAAAATGTGTTTCTTGTATATTTTTGGCTGAAAATAACGAATCTGTAATTATTTTTGTTTATCACGCACCGTTTTCCAAAAAATCCACACAAGCTTTTTACGTATCTATTTTGTAGCATATATGCGACCAGTTCCTCATTCTGAAGTTCTTCCTATATCCTATACCTACAGCTCCAGATAAATATACTGTTGATTCAGAGGAAGACACCTCCGATGACCCAAACCATCAAGATCCTGACTTTCAACCATCTACAGCTATGTATGACATGTTCGCATCATGAAATCACACAGGCAGAGCTTAACGATGGAATGGAAGTATGCTAGCTGAATATTGCTGGTCTGTTATTAGGGACACATCAACAGATGCCTACAAGATGAAACGGCCAAAAAAAACATTTTAGTATTTGTTTTCTATAATGAAGCCTCGATTACATTTCTCTGAGAAGTGGGTCTCCTACAAAAATGGTACGTGATGGACCATTTTGGTTTTGATATATGAATCAAGCACCTTTTATTTATACAAAATCACATAGTTTCATCTAAAGGACAGGAAAAAGTTCAAATTTCTTGTACAGTATAATTTAGTTGAATTTGATAATAATTGACTTTGAAAGACATTGTTGAGGGTAATAAGTTTTCTTCAAATTCTTCCAAGTATAACTAAGAACGCATGCTCTTTTGAAGAGGTTTTGTCTAGCTGGAAGGTTTACATAGATTATGAGTAAAGAAAAAAAAAGCGAAAGGAAAAATTCGGCGAACCAGGATACCACAGCCAGCATATCTTCTACTGGACACAGGTACAGCCAGCATATCTTATAAAATTTAAAAACCATTTTGATTGGCACGAGATCGCCAATCGAGAATCTTCCCTTCCTGATGCTTATAAAAGTACAGGGTGATATAAAAATCAGATAAAACTTTAATGCTCAATAAATCGTGCACGAATGCAGATAAGAAGATTCTGTTTGCACAGAAACAATTAAAATGAAGTCGGGTTTTTTTTTACCAGGAAAAAAAATTAATGCTAGAATTGTTCGGTTTTTGACCAACAGATGGCGTTGTCAGGATACAGACACCAATTTATGCATGGTATAAAAAGAGCAACACTCGCTGCAAACGCTGTTTTGGAAACAAATTCTAAAAAAAATTGGCAACAGAACGATTCGCAGCTTATTTAATTTCGAGTTTTGCGATAGAAAATATTTGTACAGTCGTCAAAGGGAAATAATCCACACATGAATTCTAAGTTTTACCGTTTCAATATTAATTTATTTTTAATAATTTAATATTACATTTAGAGTTAACATTATTAAGATTATTAAATTTAAATAATTATTATTAAAAAAGCTATTAAAACAACACATTAGCATGAAATGTAATATTAAGTATTAAACTTGTGTGAATTATTTCCTTTGGTTGACTGTACCTATAACCCTGTAAAATATTTACTTTGGTGTTCTTCAGAAAAATGCAGATTGGATCAGATTTTACTGACAGCCTTCGTGAACCGTTCTTGTGAGAACACGTTATACATAACTGCGCCTTCGTATGGGTCCGTAATAATCTTTCCCTTTGGGTTTTTTCCTTAATTAAATTGTTCGCTGATTTCACGGTAATCTGTTGCGTGGAGTAACTTTCTCGATACTTGGCACCGAGTCAAGAGTAGATTAACTTACCGAATTTGGGTAAGTTCTTTTGAATTGACGAGAAAAAAGATTTTGTCGCCCTGGATTTGGGCGTAGGTTTGGAAAAATGGAACTCTTGTAAAAGTTTACAGATATTGTTAGTGAGCATTTTCAACGTTAGGAATAAACAGAAAAAGTCCTTCATAGAGTGAACACTATTTTAGAAAATGTGTAGTTGGGGTGTTGCCGTTTGCTTTTCATGTGGCGCTACATATGAATAGGATGGATTGGTCGAGACGGACCACAAATTTATTCTCGTTGCTTCGTCCCCTTCAGAGATTGGCTAAATAAATTCTCCCCAAAGGGTGGGTTTTTATCGTTTTTTATCCGTCTATAAATGCATTTCGCTCTCTTTGGAGAGGCGCTAGCGGTTGTCGGGGGTAGCAGATGGCTCGTGTTGACGGACAGCTTGGGCGGCTAACCCCCCTCCTTCTCCGTCCACCGGTCAGTTGGTCATCGCTCGAAGCATGATGGGTAAAAACACAAACGCTGTTCCGGCAAATGCACTACACTCAGCCCCCATTTGTCCTATCTCCTTTGCGCGTTAAATCACTATCATTTGACAGTGTCCATTCCAATCGGAGGGACCATATTTCCTCATCGGACCCGATTGCCGTCGGGAAATTGCGACCCGATTGCCCGAGGCGGAGTGAAAAAAAACGAAAAGGGTTTTTTTTTTTTATTTTATTCACCCTCGGTCTTCTTTTCCTTTTACGGTGCATTTCTGCTCTCTCTTCTATTTAAACTGGATGGCGAATTGTTGATGTTCCCATTTGACGTCGAACATCGCCGGAGAAAATGAAAGGAAGGGTGCGGATTGGGTCGTTTTGCCACCAAAATAGGTAAACTGAATAGTCAAAAATCGGCGGAGGATTGCAGCAGCCGTTCCCGTAATTGCCAGCAAATGAAAGGTCACTGCGATGCGATTTGTGAACTGTCACCGAGCCAATTTTCGTCGGCGTCACCACCCCACTCCCTTATAGAGCTTTCTTTCGAATGTGAATGCTTGCGTATGAGCTTGCCATGGTAATGTCTTTATCACGGGGGGATAGATTCCAAGAAAACGGAGAAAAAAAAGCGCTAAATGAAACAGCGTTAAACGAGGTCTTCTTAACACATAAATAATGGGGATAGGTGAAACCGGACAGATAAATATACCATTTTTTTTTTGTTTTACTTTGTAACGTGTATTATTACTTTATAAGACTTTAAGACTGGTATGAAAATATTTAAAATTTTTGCATTCATAAAATTCGACATTTTTTATTGCTAATATCGATCAGTCGTGCAACGATTGGCCGTACGAAAGCTGGATCTCACCGCCTATGATTTCTTTCTTTGGGGGTGAGCCAAAAAAGAGATTGATCAAACCTCGGAATACAGAAAGTTGTTTCATGTGTATGGTCATGAGAATACACTTACTACAGGTCTACTGGAGCCTATTTCTCTACCACCAAAATGGGTAATGGATGGCCCTTTCTTCTAGCAATCCCTCGACATCTTAATTTCCACTGTAAGAGGTTTCTACGGAGAACAGCGAGGTAGATTCTGTTTCACTCTTTAACAAGCACTGTTTTTGACAAAATTTCGAAAACCATAAAGAGCTCTTATAAGAAGACCGAATCCACAAAAATCCATGGAAGAGACATCGGGCGACTTGTCAGAGATGCCTAAAAATGGGATAGCCTTAATCCCAGTTTCCTGTTTCATTCGATCACAATACTGGACAATCGATTTAGCAGTGTGGCTGGATGTGCACGTCCTTGCCCAAGGGCCATATAAACGTGGGATATCGTTACGATACATGGAGTTCTAAGACATTTTCCTGATAATTGGCAGCATTTATCTTTGCTTTAGATTCCACTTTTTTGATGGCCAGCCACACTGCTAAGTCAAAACTTGATTTTGACTTGAAATTTTTTCTCTTGAAAAAAAGGGACAAAACGGCGCATCAAGTACATAGATGAACAATAAGGAAAACAGCAGTTTAGAGTACTTTTTGCGTGGAAAAACTACCTGAAACTTGATTTGACGTACCCAGCAACTACTATGAATCCTTTCGGAAAGTTCTCCTTGCATTGAAGCACCTAGTCAGATCGAGTCGTATCACCCCTGTAGTCGATAAAAAATTGCCCGTATCTTGCCATCTCGATCAATAGACCCAAGCCTCATCCAAGGTGATTATCTTCTTCCATTTGTCTGCCAAATAGCGTTCATACAGTTCTGCTGTTGGTTCGGCTCTCTGCAGTGTGTTTTGGCAAGAAGGCGTGAACTCGGTCGTTCTAATTTCAAGTCTTGACAAATAATACGGTGCCAATCTTGCTTGCAGTGGCGCGTTGTGTTGGCAGATTTTCCGTAAGGACTATTCACTTCACTGTGTGAATGTTAGTATGGATAAAATGGAGTTTTGCTTTTAGATCACCGGCGCTGACTGTTTTGTTTGGATCCTTTTGTCTTCTGCGTTTGGTAACTTTTGTTATACCATTCTTGGAAATAGTGCGACCCTTTTCCTTACACTGTTCTGTTGTTCTGGAATAAGAGTAACCGATTCAATTTTTGAGGGCATTTTGGCAGCAAACTTGAAAATGAAGAACGGAATGATAAGTTCGATTGTTACCGAATTCACGTATAAAATTTCACGAGTCTCGTGTATTTCAAACCCGTGCTACGACGTGTTTAACAATCTTCACCATAAACATGAAACAACCCTCCGTAGACCTCAAAGGGTGTTATGCAAGAAAATAAAGTTTTATTCACTTTTGCACCGACTTATCCGAACAGCCCTCTTATTTTGCTTTGCCATGAGTTTGGAATTTTATCGAAATTGAATTATTAATAAAAGTCTTTGAATCGTTGGTAAAGAAAAGGAACCCTCTAATCTGCAATTAAGAAGAAATTATTTATTTCATATCGTCATTACCTTTCTTGTCAGGTTTTCCGTCCTACGGATTTTTTCTCCTATTTTTTTTCATTCAAATTTTGATCTAAATTAACATTTGCTTTCCGAAGGCTTGCAGATTTTCATATTTAATAAAACTGTAAACTTTTGTGTGTTTTGCTTTAAATAGGAGGAGGTTCTCCAAGAATGCATCATGATGATTCCCGATTGTCAGAAACGATTGAGTTCTTCTTACGCTGAATTGAAGTCCCTTGTGGTAAGATACGGCATTTGTGTAATTACACAAAGACCAGAGGCTCTTTTCACTACACTAAGGATCGACGAAACTCTCATCTACCCGATGTCAATTGCATTGTTGAAAGTTTAGCTTTGCTAGTCATCAGAAGACATGCGCCGATTTCGCGTCGGTATTTTATGTAGTGAAAAAAGCCGCTGATCTGTGTCTTTTTCTTTTTTTGTGTGTGTTAAAGCATGCAAATAGTGAAGATAAATTTTGTGTTTTAGAGCATCATGTAGAAGATAAATTAGGCCATGAATCTATTCGTTTATTGCTGAAACAGCTCATAGGAGACACTAACATTGACGGAACAAAACATGTGCGGCTACCATAGAGAAAGCGCAGTATGCAGTATCGCTTGTCGAAGCAAAAATCACGTTTAGAAACCTCTCCGAAAAGTTTTTCTTTCAAGCTGTAGTCTACCTTTTATCTGGTGGTTTTTTACGGCAAGTTAATCTGTATCTCCTCTGAATAGTGATCGGTGCTTTTGTTTCGCAAGCCACACGGCGGTTTCTCTATGGTAGATGTCAGTGCCTCCTATGAGCAATTTCTGCAATAAACGAATGGATCAGTTAAAATTCGTGCTCAGCATGTTATTAACCTTAAAATTTATTAAATATTGTTATGGTACGAAACTTTTATGGAAACCCTGTATAATTAAGTTTATGTAGTATAGATGTATGCTGTAGTGAACAAACATTTAATGCACGATACTAATTTCCAGTTAAAAAGTTCATTCTGCTGAATCCATATAGGATCTGAACTTGATAAATAGTGGTTATTCAATTTTTGATTTGTATAATTGTGTGAAACATTGTATGATTTTAAAGAAGGAAAAAAAATCAAAATGTAACACCCTCCCCTGATTTCGCCAAACAATGTTGTCGACCAGAAATCTTCAATCTAAAATACTTGGTCTTGTATGAGCTCATTTTTGCTTAATAATTAAAATCTCTCTGCGATATCGTGAGGCGTATCAACACCACCTAAAGAGAAAGCCTCAGCGCGGAAACGTGATACGAAGTCATAATTTAGAGCTTATTATTGATAGAAATGCGATTAAAGATGACTTTTTATAATGATGTAACAATCTATGAAATTTTCGCGCTCAGGCTTTGAGTAGAGCTGGTGTTGGGCGTATCCGGAACTTAAGGTTACAATTTCTGTAGGCGGAGAAGTAATATTTTAGTGCGCAAGTTGGCTGTACTGGCTTTAACTGTTAGACTACGTTCGCACTAGGAAACTAGTTACAAATAGAACTAGTTTCTTTTCTGGTTCCAGGTGAACCAGTTCTAATTGAACACTAGTTTTATCATCCTCCTGTTCGCACTGGAAATCCTGTTTAGAGGTGGAAATCCAGTTCCAGACACAACAAACAGAGCGTGCCCTGGAATGATTAATTCTTCTTCATCGTTATTTAAAGAAGGCGCTTTTTGTTTTCCAAATTTAGTTTCGCCATTTTTCCACTTTTCTTGATTTGTTTGAGATTGAGAACACTGTTGTTCGGTAGCCATTGTGTATTTTTAATCCGTGATCGTATCGCTATTCGTGAAGACTTATGGGAAAACTACCCAGAAGTCTTTGCATGAACTGGGGTTGGAAACTCTCCAGCCCCAGATCCAGTTTGAGAAACTGGGGTTGGAAACCCCAGTTCCAGAGCCGAAAGAACTAGTTCTTCTTACACCCAGTTTTGTTCGCACTTCACTGATAAAACTAGTACCTCTGATAGAACTAGTTTCTTTTGGCTAGTGCGAACGAGCCTTTAGCCTTCCACTTCCCTCTCGCGGCTGTTCCTCATTACTACGTGGAGTCGAGTTCAAGTAACACGTATTTAAAATGGTTCCCGCCAAATATGAAATGCGCTCCGTCATACGTTTTTTCTAAGCACAAGATAAGCGCCCAACGGATATTACAAAGCGCTTGTTCCCGTTTATGGGAACATTATGAATCGACAACATGTAACGAAGTGGTGTCGTGAATTCTCTGGAAGCAGAATCAATGTTCATGACAAACACAGGAGCGATAGGCTGTCAGTGGTCTCTGATAAACTTCTGCACTTGTTTCTTAACCTGAAAAAACATTTTGCTCGATTACTCTTCCACGACGATGAAGAGGTTGAAATGTTTCCAACAACAGGCGCCAGAGTTCTATGATTGTGGGAAACAGAAGCTAGTACCTAAACTTAACAACTATTGGACGATGGCGGCAATTGCGTCGAAAAATAACCCCTGTATCAATAATTAAGTTGTAATGGACGTTTGTCAAATAAAGATTTTTTGAAAGAATACTAGCCGTTGTAACCTTATGTTCTGGATACGCCTTGTATAATAAAATTTACACTAGTTAAGATCTTTTTTGGATTTTGTAGAATGAATGCGGTAAGATTAAGTTGAGTATCGTGTCACTAAATTTTTTTCTGCAAATGCCTGTGGAAATGCTGTGTTCTGTGAACATACGCTTGATATCAGTTGAAAGGTTGTTTCCTAATACGATTAGAGAAAATGAATTTTAAAGAATTGTGTTAGGCGTGGTACTAGGGATAAACATCATAAATTTCGAATAAGTTTAGGAGATCAGCCTGTTTTTGTTTTAGTATCATGGAAATATCTGCCATTGTTTGTTTCCTTTGTTCCCTGGTTCCGTTTCAGTAACCTGGAGACCATTCTGAAAGATACTCGTACTTCGCATTGATTCGGCTGATCTAGGGCTCTTAGGCAGTTTCACGACCATGGACACCCAGGGTCCTGTGTTCTTCGTGAGTGGTTATTATACTTGGAATTGGCATTTCGGAACTCTGTAGCACTTATTTTTGATGAAGACCTCTGAAAGCTTCGTGTCAAACTAACTAGCACTCGACGATCTCTGCCATTTATTTTGCCTACCACTTGGCGGTTTCACTGACGTTGCTCGTTGAGATTTCCACTTGACATTGATTCTACTTACAGTTGAACGGGATTCATGTGGTATGAATGGGGTATCACGTTGAGAACTCGCTGAGCTCTGTTGAGCGACCTATATAAATATTTCTTTTTATATTACCTTGGACATCGAAGACATGTAAATTATGACACGTAACATTGTTTTGGAAAGGTATCTGAAAATTTTTGACCACATAGTGTATTACCCGATTGGCAGGCTTAATGTTGACAAATTCGCTTATTCCTTTAATTATTTGAAGGATGTACAAAATTTTGGAAATTTCCCCCAAAAATTTTAAAAAATTGAAGTGTCAATTACTGAACCATGAATGATGGGTATTCTTGAACGTGTTTGTCAATTATAGAAGATAATGTCACATCTGGAAAATATTTAATTGGAGTATTTCTTGTTTCTGTCCATTTTGACGGGTAAATGTTTTTTGCAAATGGAAAGGGGTTCCTTAAATTTTTTTTTAATTATGGAAAGTAATAATATATTGTGATTGACATGACAGCTAGGAAATTTTAATTTTTTCCTTTCGCATCGGAAATGGGAGTTTGCTACGATGACAGGGTTATTGATAGGTTGCTAAACTCGCGTTTATTGTCAAATTGGAAAACGCCTGGCCTATTTTGACAATGTTGAGCGGCAGGCAGGTAAATGAGAAGCGCTCGCGCGTTATGCGTCTCTGCAGCAATTCCTGTTGTAGTAGTTTCCTATTGGACGAATAGGTGGGTGGGTGGATGGGTGGGGAGGGAATGCTTTCGGTAATGGGGGGGGGGGGGGGAGTTGTCAGTTTGCCCGAAACGAGGGAGAGCTAGCCCAACGTCAGTCAGCACATTTGGGCGCTTTATTAATCGATGACATTTTTCCGAAGAGTAGGGAAATCGTCAAAATGGCAAATGTTGTTTCATTCCGTATCGAACAAGTTTCACTCGTCTATGAAATTTTGAAATAAATGATGAAATTATCAAATCGCAGCGAGGCCTTCGCAAATGGAGCGAAAATTAAAGGACATTTCGGATTGGGCCATTCGATTAAATTGACAGGCGCTCTTTGAATCAGCTGCCAGTTAATTTTATGCTCGGTCTTTCTTTTCTTTTTTTTTCAATTTCTGAAATCGACTTAAAAACTCATGATTCGAAAAGATATGTTGAAATTTTGAAGAAAAAAATTTCCGTCTCTACATATGTATGTGACCAGTTTTGTGCAGCTAACTCTTCTGAAACGGCAAATAGTCCAACCAAATAAAAATTATACATCCTTAGAGGGTACCTTAAATTGTGCTTTTGTGTATATTTTGTGTCAATTGGATATGCCTTTTTAAAGAGATATTAATTTTTTTTCTAAAAATTAAAAAATGTCTGTAGCGTTCAAACCAGCGAATCGAACTGAATAAACTCTACATGTACGTACTCCTTTCATCAAGGCGAATTTTTATTATAAAAAATTGGTAGAGGCATCGGGCATGATAGTCGAGGTTCCTGGTTCGAATCCGGGTCGCAGAATTTTTCCTTCCATTTTTCAATTGAAAAATACAATTTTCTTTTTGATTCCGTATCATTATCTCGTGGTAGGCCTGTGCGAATGTACCATTCCGCCATACCAATTTATTACAACATGAATCCGGAAAAGCATAGTTTCCGGGTTAAGAAGGTGTATCTAAGAGTCGCGTCCACAGTATTCAAAATCTTTTTCTCTACATCTGGAATGAGGTGCAGACTGCCCATGTTCCCAGAGGCGATGGATGCGTTCATATATTTTCCTATCCTGATTTACGTTATCTCTGGTAAAAACGACGAGCCTACACAGCTTTACCGTCCGTATTGCCATACGTGAAGTGCACGTCTACTATTTCCTGATTTGAGTACATGTCGCACAGTACAACGTCAATCACCCTTTCAACGATCTATTACTGGATGGTTCCGGAAGGTTGTAAAAAAGGCTTTTTTGCTTTCTGTATATGGGGATTCATTTCTGAAATAATGCTCACTATATCTGAAACATTCTGCATATTAGTGATTCTTATTAGTGTGACATAGTCGCTCGAGTGAGTTCTAATGTACCATCATCATAAGGCGATGTTACTTTTGCAATGCGCCTGTACGCGAGATTTGTCATTCTGCAATTATGCCTTCATCTGTTAAGTGACATCATTGCCAAGTGGAGATCTCAAAGAGCAACCGCGAAATGGTAGGCCAATTGGAATGATGAAGAAAATGAGTCCTTCCTCACCCTACATATTAACCAAAGTTGCCTCATCAGGCTTTCACATGTTTTGACCACTTCTTGAAGGACCAATGGATCACAGTAATCAGGATGCTGACATCGAGACCGTCAGCGATTTCTTAGGCCACTGTGACGCAGGGCCGTAGCCAGGATGTTATCTTGGGGGGTTGGGGGGGGGGGGGTCGATTTTCAAAAATTCCGGCGGACCTTTTTTTTTCAAAAATTCCACTGAATCGGACCTTTTTCCATAATGGGTTGGTCGTCGGACCCCCCCTGGCTACGGGCCTGTGATACTAGCTTCTGCCACGCAGCATTTTTGCATTGAAATCGTGTTAAGCACAGATTACGTTTATTCAGATGTTCCACTCAGCGCCATAGAGGAAATTTGAACGACGCTAACGCCCTCTCAGTTGCGTTAAAATTTGATATTGGTTAAGAAAATTGCATAATTCATAATGTATAAATGTTTTTTTTTCTTTCTAAAATCGTGGATTAATTTATGATTTTATATTAATTACATCTTAAAATACAGAGTTTGTGACTTCGAGTTTCAATTTCGAGTCGACGCCATTTGCAAAGAAAGTAAGGTAAACGTTTTAAATGCGACGGATTTTTTCGTTTGATTTTAAAATGGACAGGAAAAGTAATCGCGATGAAATGATTACAGAAAATGCATCATTTGTGGAAAAACAAAGAAAAGTAAACTAAAGCAATAAAGTAATATTTAAGTTTAATGTAATTTTTGAAAGGCTTAATTTTGTATTAGCAGTGTAGAATGATGACGTAATTTGTGATCTGCACTTTGACGTAATGGCCACGTCACGTGACTCCTATGACGTCTGTTGGCTGTGCTGCCATCTGTTGTGTAGCATGCTTTCTGATTGGCTAGCTGGTAATATCAAAGTTACCATTGCTATCAGGAGTGAAACATCTGAATAAACGTAATCTGTGGTGTTGGGCACAGTCTATAAGTGCCGAGGACAGATAATTTTTTGAATAATATGGATGTCTTCGTCTCTTAGTGCTCTTTTTTGTTTTATTTGTGTCAGAATCTGCCAATAATTACACTGTTCTGCATCAAAATCCCCCGTACACAGAAATGTGATTTCTTTATGCTTTTAGATCTGCTGAAGACCAATCTGAATTACAAAAATTTCTGTCAGCTTTCTGGCAAATCTCATTTTATTGTCATGAGAGTTTATTTTTTCTGAAAACTCAAGCATGTAATATTCATCTTGAATTTCAACCAAATCTTGGATTTGTGAAAGCAATGGACGAGGAAGGAAAAGGTTATCGTATTTAAAAGGAAAAATTATGTCAGTTGAGTGACCCAAAAGATAAAAACTCTTTTTGTAGGCCCTCAAATCTACACTCTCTTTTCAGACTATATTTTAATTGAAAAACTGAATAGAACAGAAAGAAGAGCGTGGAAAGCATTTGGCAAATTGAAAAATTTTTAGGCAACAAACGTTCGCCCATCAACCGCGGGATTCTGGAAGAGTCGCTGAACGCGTATCAAGCCTTGGGATTCAATAGGCCTGTCTCTTAAAATCAAGTTCATGCACTCCCAGTGAATTTCTTCCCTCCAAATCTTGGAGCAGTATCTGATCAGCATGGTAAAGGTTTCATGAAGATATTTCTGAGATGGAGAGGAGATACACTGGATAATGATAGCAGACTACTTTGGACGCTTCTACGAGACAACCCATTGAGACTGCTGCGGATTTTTTTCACTTTTTTCTACTTAAGTGCCCATCAAACGAGCATTTGTACCCGTAACGAATATTTTAATCAGTGTTGGAAAAGTTAAAGTAAATAAAATCAGAATTTTTCAGTGTTGCTGTCAATTTTTTAATAAAACCTTATTTCTCTTAAAACTCTTGGGTCATAGATATTTTCTGGCTTCATTTTCACATTAAGCACCCTCAAGACAGAAGTCCAGGAAATTTCTTTTTTCAGAACAGTTTATATAATAACCCAACATTATTCATATCCTGGAACGTGAAAAGAACTATATCATACGAATTAGGCTCTAATGACGTAGATGTTGACTCGCCCAAAAATTTAACGAACCAACCAATGAACCGGAATTTCACTTTACAGTCACTTCCTTGATTTAGGTTAGGTTGGTGATTCATTGGTTAGAGTCTAAGGTCATTATAACTTATTGTTATAATGTGGGCTATGTATACAGGGCAAGTCAAAATGGTGGACCCAATTTCAGAAGTTTACTCTGTGAAATCTAATGAACATACAATATTGTGAAACGTGTGCTACGAAAGGTAAACGTTCAAAGTTTACTTCAAACATATCGCATCAGGTCAAGCCGATAGTCTATCTCCTGCCAAACCTTGCGTTGTATGTCGCGGTCAAATCAGCGATGGCTGCAGTGAAAACACTGCGTGGAAACCCACCACCTCTACTTAAAGCTTGAGCGCGAAAAATTTCATCATCATATTTCTGCCAATAATTTCATCATCACGGTCTCTAGATATAAATGATCATCGAGCTCCTTTGTTAAAATGAAGCTAAAGTTTCTAGCTCCCAATAGGGCGGGAACTCTATTGGCACTGCATGTACAATCGGCCTAAAGCGCTGTATAAAGAAAGTATGGACAATTCATTTTTGCAGGCAGCCATTTTGTCCCCTATTTCATATCATGATTGGTCGTGTTTTGCAGCAAATTCAAACTTCAGAAACACATTTCTCTCTAACATTTGTCAAAAAGGAAATGTTTGATCTGCAAGTTTGAAATTTTTGCAAAACAAGAAACAATCATCATAAAAAACAGGAATGAAATAGGAGTCAAAATGGCTGCCTGCAACAATGATTGTTCATACGTTCTTTATACAGTGCTTTAAATCGGCCCAACTGCACCTGCAGCGCCACCCTATCGGGAGTTTGAAACTTTACTTTCATTTTCAATTTCAATGAAAGACCTCACGATCGGCCCTAGTCGTGACCACCGAGAGACAAGGCCAGAGCGCGGAAACGTCATACATTGTTAATCATCACTAGAAATTAGAAGTTAGACCTCACGATCGGCTAAGTAAAATTAACAATGTCTAACAATCGAAATTAGAAATGTATTTGGATATGCCCAGTTTTCTTTCGTTGGACAAAGTATAGGCTTCTAGCTGAAAAGTATCTGCATCACTAACACGATTTTCTATGATGGCGTCTTCTAAACACAACAACTTCATACATGGAGGCTGCATCTTTGAAATCGCTCGTGCCATAACCTACAACAATCTAGATAGGCTATCTCCGTGCTAGCTAGAAGAAATACTGGCGTTTCTGGCACGCAAGTAGTAGAAAAGTATATGCAACCAGGGTGCGCTAATAGCTGAAAAGTATACGCCTCAAGCGCGCTTCTAACGCCACTAGCTGAAAAGTATATGCACCCCTAAAGAGAAAGCCTGAGTGCGGAAACGTCATAAATAGTCATCTTTAATCGCATTTCTACCAATGAGGAGCTCGAAATTATGACTAGCTATGATGTAACAATGTATGAAATTTTCGCGTTCAGGCTTTGGATAGAAGTGGTGTTACCCTAGTGTGAGCAATGTAGCACCTGGCGCGATCTGTTTTCCTTAGCTTCTCGAAACAATGGAAAATGGCGGAAGCTCGATGACCACAGATGAAGAGAAACAGATGGGAAACTCTACCACGTGACTGGAAATCACTACGTCATTTTTCAACACTACTTTCGTGGCGCTAGTGAGGACACAATTTTGAAAATAATAAATAAAGTAATAATGTAGTTTATGTATTAATTCTTAAATAATGTTAAAACACACAAATTTGTATTCAAAAATAAAAAAAAATGTTTTATATAAACGAAAAATTGTCTTGTTGATTTGTCACGTGATCACTCATGTGAATCACTCGTGTTTATACCGGGTGTTTCAAAAATGACCGGTATATTTGAAAAATCTAAACGGGCAGCGATAGAAATACACCGTGAACTAATTTCGAAAGTTTGTCTGCCTGAAAATTTACTGTTGTCCCAAGCATATTGCAACAAACGGTGTATTTCTATCGCTGCCCGTTTAGTTTTTATTGATTTTTTCAAATACTGTATACCGGTGTACCGGTCATTTTTGAAACGCCCGGTATTAGCTCGCCGTTGCTCGTGTTGATCAGAGACCATCAATAAGAAATTGTGGAATTGCAATAATAATTTCATCTTTTCATCCCAATGATAGTCCACCATGCATCGTAACCGGATTTCAAAGTTTTTAAATAACTTGAATTAAATTATTAATATAATTCCGATGAAAAGAACGTTAAGCAACGTATTTATCTGACGTCATATATGACTTGTCTCTCCAACAATCCATTTGGGGAGAATGACGTATTATGACGAAACCGACAGTAGCGTTTTTAAGGAAAATTTCATTGGGTGACTTTCGTCATGTGATCTCGGAAAAGTTTCCCTTGTTGCTATAGGGAGTTTCCCCTCTGTTTCTTATTCTTATGTGTCGATGACCATATATATCTACAGACAGTGGTGGAAATAAACGGTGAAAGTGTTTCACTGCAGCCGTTGCAGATATTGACCGCGACAATGCTACAAAGGTTTGGCAGGAAATAGAACGCCTGTATTGTGATGTGATGTTTGAAGTAAACTTAGAACGTTTACCTTTCGTAGCACATGCCTCACAATACCATATGTTCATTAGATTCCACAGATTTTTTCTTCTGAAATCGGGTCCATCATTTTGACTTGCCCTGTATATATTTTTTATTAAATCGATCATGTTGTAATGCATGCCTTTGAAATGGTGGAATATGCTAATGACATCATATTCTTTGCTATCGGGTCCAACGAAATAACGGACCCATTCGCGAAAAAGCCACCTGAACATATTAGTCCGGCCAACAACCCAGTCTTCATTATTTCCAACAAACGAAAAAATACGGATTGTTAAAATCCAAGATGGAAAGCAATGAAGATTACATTGTTACTCGGCCCCGCTTTGCTATCACATGTAGTAATTGTTTGTTTGTTTATTTACAGGAAACTGAAAGGGATTTGGAAGACACCGAGGAATTCAAGAACGCCTTGGTCGTTTTAAACGATGCTTTACCCCAAATTGCCACATAGTCCCTCTCTAATCTGCCCACATAAGAAAGAAGACTACATTGAATTTAATTGCCTCATGAAATAATACTTAGAATATATTTTTTAAAAACATTTTTTCTTTTATTACTTTTTGTTCCTTCTGTTTTGTGTTATTTTCAGTTGTTCTTCTTCGAATGCCATTTGTTGTAGTCTAATTCTCTTTTCGAATTTTCTTCACAAAATGGAGATCACAAAGCAGCTCTGGATAATTATTGTTAATTGTTAGTTATTATTATTAAATTTTTTCTTTTAAGTCGTGTTTATAAAATATTTAATCGGGCATATTTAGATAAATTTTGATTCTTTGTTTTGTTTTTAATGGAAATTTTTATTCGTACTCCAAGGGAACAGTGTTAATTTTTGGGGGGACATAGTCGTCCATCTTTTTAATTTTATTTTTTTTTCTTTGAAAATCCATGTTTATTTTTGTAAGTAAATAATAACTTTCAGATAAATGTGTTGTTGTACGTTTGCTCAGTTTTATTAACTTTTTTAATTATTAAAATAATTTTTTGGGACCATCAAATTTGCCTCCCTCACCCTACTTTTGGTCGGTCTACGGCCATTGGTTGTTTCAGGTCTACACACATTTTTATGAGATTTTGAATCATATTTGCTTTTGCCACCTTAACATGTTAAATCCCATGTTTTTCACAATTGATTTAAGCTAATAATGTTCTATTCTAATATATAAAAGATACCATCCTGTAAAAGATCAAATTGTGCCATAATTTTATGAACACGTATAAACAATGTACGATGTATGAGCACCTTATGTCTTAACTTGAATGAGTTCGAGTTTAGAATGTAAATACAATAAAGATCTTTTTATATTTCAGTTGTGGAGTTCATTTTTTTTCATCTCCAGGTGAATCGAATTATTTTTTTCGTTAAATAATATTTCTAATAACCAATTACGAGGGATGTCCAGTAAATTATCGAAGTTTTTCTCCACAATCCGAACACAAAATTTATTTTTCAGTAATCGTTACAAAATATATATGTTTGACATACAGTGGTGGAAGTTGCGCTGTGTTCACTTGGTGCCCGACAGTATCTCCTGTGCAGGGCAGGATTAGCGTCTTCTTCTGATAAAGTTTCAAAACCAGGTGAGATGAATCGTCTACTATCAGGTGTTTGGAGATCAGACAAACGCTTTCGTGAATTCATCGAAGATGACCCCATGAAGGTAGTCCGAGAAGTGTCATTACGAGAGAAACCTCTTAAGTGTCTTTAATAACACATCTTGCTAGGATCCTTAGCGCCCACCCCTTAACGAGAGTTTGTGGCAGTGACATTTCCTGAGCATTTTCATCCATAAAATCATTAAATAATTCAGTGATGCATTGAGTTTTGCAGTGGCGTAACTAGCTTTTTAGCGCCCGTATTCAATTTTTCATTTTTAGCTTTATAGCGCCCCAATTCGTTGCGCCCGTGTACGTTGCACACCTTGGCCGCCCTTAGCTACGCCTGTGGGTTGATTTAAGCAAATCGCTTGTTGTATTTTCTCTATCATCAGCTTCATCTTAATTAATAACGGAATGTATTTGTTCATTAAGATTGTAAAAAAAAAAAAACACATTATAAAAATAAGTTAATAAATTAAATTTTCTACTACATTTCTAAGTACGCTTCTAGATTCAGCTCTAAATGTCCGATTTGTTTTGTGAAGGACAAGTTTTCAAGTGGTCGATGTGGCAAGCACCTGCTGGTTTCAACTTTCGTTTTAATGCTGGCATACTTAAAAAAATTTTAGTTGTTAGTTGAAAACTTATTAGTGTATGAAATATGAAGCGGTAGATTTAAGATGACAATTGTTCATAATAATAAACGACCTAATATTTTGCTTAATAATGAGCCACAAACAAAACAATGTTATCAAAATCTGAATATGTTATCTAAAATAAATGCTACTGTAACAATGCAACTGACAATAGAACTAATGATTCTACCGTAGAATTTCGTGCATGTAACGTATCGTACGTGAAACAAACTTTTAAACACAAATATTTGAATATTATTTCATTTCTTTTAGTAGTATATGTTAAAAGTATATGTAAAATGTTTCATCTTTTACCCTACCCAGCCATTGCTAATTTCTGCTTGCTTAGTGGTGATAGAAAGAAATCCTGTTGAGTGGAGTGTTTGCTGCAGACACATGAGATAACTGTGACCTTTTTCCCCATTCTAAGTTTTACTTCCCAACTTTTTCTAATGGCTTTATATTTTGGGAAAAAAATATAAACTTATTGCAAGTAAGATTGTTTTTGATTGCAGATATACACACTACTGTATTTGTTACTTTTACCCTTCATTTCTTTAGCTGCAACAACGTGTTGAGCATGTAAAATCCTACCGCGAATCCTACTTAATTCAGCTCAAGCACATGCCACAAGGGCGGCGCCACTTAAACTGAAAGTAGCGAATAGCCGTGGACAAAGAGTTTGATTTTATCTGTATAAATATTTCTACCTCTGGCATCATCATGTGACTGATTTGTGATGTAATGCAGGTTTTGCATAACCTAAAGGCCCATTCACACTGGTCGGTCATGTGACGAACATAATTGCGCATATGCAGTTTATTCACTTCCGTGAACGCATTGAGAACTGCCTCTGCCGCAGAGCATTGAAAAATGTTTAACTTTTCTCAACTGACGGACGGCCTTTATCAAATCACAGTCGAGCAACGGAGGAGAGGAAAATGGCCGACGATAAAATTGCCACTACTGGCCTAGCTATAGATAATTATTAAAAATACTGCTTTTTAAATGGAGAAATATTTTGATTATATGCTGTTTTAATTAATTAAAAGGATTCGTTAATTTATAGGAACAATTCTGAATATTTTAATTTCTATTAAGAAGTTAGATCGCAAAATTAAACACGATCGGCACTTCGATAGCGATTTCGATAACATCGTAATGATCAGCGATAGTTCAAAAGTTTATTCCTATAGCTTTTCCAAACTTCTGTATAGGCAGAAAACTATGCACACGTGAATATTAATAGGATAAGGGTATTAAGCGTTTGTATTTTAATTTTACAGCCATGCTTTCACAACAAATTATGACTGCGAACAATGTAATGCGAGAGAGACTCTCCCCGGCCGTGGCCTATCTATCATGTCGGCCACGCTCCGGCATATGACGCATCAGTGGGAACAACGATGCGTACGTCCTCTCATCGGCAAAGACGGACGCGTTTCCGCGTGAGTGTGAATGGGCCTTAACCAGCTTGTTTGGAACTCTATTTTCTATTTCCTGGTGGTTTTGGCGTCCGCCATCGCCGGCTCTAAATGTGAATATTAATCCACGCTACTTTCTGATAAAGTTAAGAAGGACATTTACAAGAAACGTGTTAATGTTATTGACCACGTGTAATGTGTTATTCTGCAGGAAAACGACGCGAGACCCTGTACAGCTACCAAAATCATTTCAACTCTCTGACTTCGCTCCGTGTGTTTTAGGCACTGACGGAGGATCTTGGATGAAAAAGCAATTTAGGGATCGGCCAACAGAATTTTACGGTAGCGGAATATAGAAGCTCGTGGCCGGTGGGAAACGTGTATATTGCAGTGGCAAGGTAATAACGTCGAAAAATAGTAAGGTAATTTAATTTACTTCTTAGAATTTCTAATAATGGAATAAAATCTTATGTGGATAGAAATAGTTAAGTAATAAACTAGAGGATACTATTTTACCACAACGAGGAAACAAGAAACGAAAAAATAATAAATGAAAAATAAGGCAAAACAATAAGACAAAAAAGAAAAGAAAAAGAATTTCTACTTACCCAGAAATTAAGCGGGCCGAGTATTTACTGGACGCCCCTCGTATTCTGAGAGGAATTGATTAGAAATAAGATCACGAAATTCGTAATTGTTATTTATTTTTATGACGTAATTTAAATAAAGCTGAACACTGTCTTTTCTTATAAAATTCGAAATTAATGTAACTATTTGGTGTTTAGTACAAAGTAACTGGGTAGAAATTATGTTGAAAAGTAGATTAAGGCCCAGGCTTTCATATAAAAATTAAGGTATTAAAAAAAAAGTCTTTGTTTTTTTTTTTTATTTTAAAGGGACTTAAAATAAAAAAAAAAAAATGCCTCGTAGAATTTTGTAGACTCAGCAGGATGACTTTCCTTAAAAGAATTTTGAAGTTGAACACGAAAATGTTTTACGATCGATATATTAAATGCTGATGAATTATGAATTATCTTTATTAATATAGAGTACGGTATTAAAAAAAATTCAGCTTCCCATTGGGGCCTAATTGAGATTTCAGCTCTGAATGAACTGCATCATTTTTCGGTTTATTAAATCGGCTGTTTAAAAGGTTCATTTAGACTTCAAGGAGAAACGTTGTTTGGTTTAATCGAATTTTCAGTTTTATAGCTGCACAAATGACACTTACTGCTAATTTTATGAGCTTTCGTATTATGCTATATGATGACAGACCTTACTTTTTCGTCATTTATTAAATTCTTAAGTCGTAGAAAGTGGAAACCAAAGAATTAAATTGGAATGAGATAAGTTGCATAGAAGATGGGGGCATTTTTTTAAGATTTTCATATTTTCCTTTTATTCGTTTTTAATTGTATTTAAGCAGATTTTGTCTATTACACTTCGGGTAAGGAGTCAGTATGACGATTTTCCGTTTGGCGGATTTTTTTTTTTTTTTTTTTTCCTTTACAGAGGTCACTGTTGTCTTTGACCAACATTTAAAGAACACCAATGATTGTTCATTGATTTTAGATTAATCCATCACTTAAATAATGCTTCTACGTCTTTCAAGAATATTATTTAACTGACTCAATTTTGAGGGGCGATTTTCTTAAGCAAAAAAAAACAAGAAATTAATCCCCTGTAAGGAGCGTATCATTTTTATCCTCACTTTTTAAGCACCATTTTTATAAAAAAAAAAGGGTTGCTAATTGTTATCACAGGTCTACGGAGGGTTGTTTCTTGTTTATGGTGACCATTGTTAAAACGTCGTGGCAGGAGTTTGAGATGCATGAAGCTCGTAAAATTTTACACTCGAGTTCGATAACATTCCAACAGTGAAGAGGCTAATCCTTACGGAAAATCCGCTAACACAAAAGGGCAAGCAAAACTGGACCCTCTGTTGCATCGGTAAACCGTATTATTCGTCAAGATTTGAAATTATAACTCCGTCATAAGGCCCGATTTCACGTTTTGTTGCTAAGACACATTGCAAAGAGGCGACTCAACAGCAGAAATCTACACAGGGTGTCTCACCTAAAGTGAACCACTAGCCAACTTCTAAAATTCAAATCTGACAGAGTATTTTCAATGAAGAATTATTGTACTGTTATGTGAAGGGTTTTTATGTGTATACCATTTTCAAAAAATCCGATGCCATTTTCGAATGTGAAAGACAACTTTGAAATGTGCAATGGAACCCCCTATTTTTAATGGTATATGAGAATTGTTTTATTCTTGGTGTTTTTTCAATTGATTCAACCGTTTAGGAGATAGAGGCACTGAAAGTGTGGGGTGTTTGGATTTAAAGAAAAGGCAAAAACCCGAAATTGTTCCTAAATACAATGGCTTATAATCCAAACACACACCACCACATGAGACGGAATTTGACTGTTTGCTTGATGCTCATCCATCTTCCTAGTTGCATTTGAATGACGGGAATTATTTCCAGCAGCAACTTCAAATCTTGATTCATCATTAAAAAAGATTTTGTTCCATTGTTGCATTGGCCAGTTTTCACTTTGCTTAATCCAGGTTAGGCGATTATTTTTCTATCTTTGTGTTAGTAATGGATTCTCCTTTGCTTAAAATTGTTGAACAGAACAAAGATTGCAATCAAAAGTAACTTAAAATTACAACAGTGTTTTTGTTCATCACACAAATCTTACCTTGTAGAATTTATAACCTAGCTTGTGTTTATGAATTCCATTGCTAGACTTGGAGAGGTAGTAGGGAAGGTCAAAACTAACAACTATTCCGAATACCATTTTCCCCAAAAAACGTAAACGAGTTAAAAAGGTGTAATGATCCCGACCAACCCCTGTACGGCACCCACTGAGCTGCATGCAAAGCTGGAAATTAGCAACGAAAGCACTAATTGGTGAATCATGGCATGCAGCTTCGGACAATTTAATTGTTCAAATACAGAAATGGTTATTACAATGTAACATTCAACAATTACAGCAACTGTTCGAAATGGCGACCCTGGGCTGTGATGCAGGACGTGCATCTCCGTTGCATATTCTATCGCACTCTCTCAAACACTTCTAGTCTTTGCTGAACCTCTGTGCAGGCGTCAAAGATTCTTGCTCTCAGCTCGTCAACACGGGCTACTGGAGCAACATAAACCAGGCTTTTCAAATGACCCCATAAGAAAAAGTCGAGCGGCGTTAAATCCGGTGATCTCGGTGGCCAGTTAATGGGGCCACCTCTACCTATCCAACGTTGACGGAAGCTTTGATCGAGAAACTCACGCATGGCCCGAGTAAAAGGTTCTCCATCGTGATGCAACCACATCTGCCGTCTGACTTTCAAAGACGCATCTTCCACCAGTCCAGGCAGGATATCTTGAAGAAACGTGAGGTAATGCTCTCCAATCAGGTGTGGAGGTAGTACATGCGGTCCGATAATCTGGTCATGTAGAATTCCAGCCCAAACACTCATGAAAGCATTCCTGATGGCTGGAGATGTGTGTGGCATGAGGGCTATGTTCGTCCCAACTATGGCTGTTGTGGCAATTGAATATGCCCTCCTTGGTGAATCGTGCTTCATCCGAAAATAACACAAGTGTGCTGAATGCAGGATTGTTAGTAACCAGATACCATTCAGAAAATTCCACGCGTGGTACATAGTCTTCACGTCGCAAAGCCTGAACTTTCTGTTTGTGATGAAGATGTGGTCGTGCTCATGTAGAATGTTCCTTTCAGTCGTGTGATTGATGCCCATATCATGTGCAATTGCACGGGTGCTTGTGGATGGGTTATCTGCAAATCTTTGCAGCACCCCCTCTTCGTCATGTCGTGCTCGCACAGTCCTTGGAGAACCAGTGTCATGCCTGCTGGGTAGAAATTGTCCCGTTTCCCGTAAGCGCCGGTCAATCGCCACAAATGTTGCACGATAAGGATGTCGTCTACGAGGGAACCTCTCGCAGTAGAGCCTTGCAGCTTCTCGTGCATTGCCATGAGCCTGGCCGTGCAACAGATGCATGTCTGCCATCTCCATACGTGAACTCTTCATGTCGAGATCTTTGTAGGTGTGGTGCTTCTACTTGTATGAACTTCGCAGACTCTGCCTGGTCACCCTCGATGAGGAATTTGATCACCCGTGCGTTCTGATTCACCAATTAGTGCTTTCGTTGCTAATTTCCTGCTTTGCATGCAGCTCTGCGAGTGCCGTGCAGTGCGCATTTATAGGGGTTGGTCGACGTCTTTACACTTTATAACTCGTTTACAAAGCTTTTGTGGGAAAAATGGCATTCGAAATAGCTGTTAGTTTTGACCTTCCCTACCACCTCTCCAAGTCTGGCAATGGAATTCATAAACACCCCGTATACAGGGTGAGTCAAAAGTCTGTTACCTCCTTCCTATCTTGGATATCAATTTAGTTGCGCAAATTCCAATACAGGGAATGAATAGGAACTTGAGGGTGTTTTTCCTCTAATATTTTTATTAAAATTATTAAAAAAAAAACCTTCACGACAAATAAATATTGGGACACTGCCCTCCCTGATCAGAAATGGTTGGGACATCATACATATTCTGTAAATCTCACTATAAATCTTGAATGAACTGATCCTTGTGGTGTTAATTTGAATAAAAATTTAGGAAAAAACTTTAATCGTTTCAAATATTTTGTTATTCTGAGAAAATGGCTCGTGGCAAAGGAATCAAAAAAGATGTGCGCGATATGATCATTCAAGCTAAAGTCTGAAGGCAAGACGATACGTGAAATTGCTTCTCTTTTGAACGTTCCTAACTCATCTGTTGGCAATATTGTAAAAAACAATGAAAAGAGAGGAACTACAGATTCTTCAGTAAAGGATCTAGTCGTTCAGTAACAATAACAGAACATGACAAGCGAGCCTTGAGAGGTATCATCAAAGAAAATGAAGGTGCATCAATATCAACGTTATTATTGAAATGGAGAGAAATGATCAAGAAAAATGTTTCCAGAGAACCTTGTCGCTTATACAGGGTGAGTCAAATGTCTGTTACCCCTTCTTATCTTGGATCCAATGTAGTACGCAAATTCCAATACAGGGAATGAATAGGAACTTGAGAGTGCTCTATCTGATGGAGCGCATTTCATCATCTCAAATATGCAAATTAGGACATAATTGTATTAAAATAATTTTTAGCACATTTTCTATATATAGAAATGTGCTTATGTGATCGGTTTGTCCAGCTGTCCGTCCGTCCGTCCGTCCGTCCGTCCGTCTGTAGACAATCCCACAATTCATTGCGTTGCATATATTGAATTGCATGTATTGCAATCTCACAATTCATTCAATCATGTCTTGAATTGCTGGAAGAAACGAATTATCCTCGCATTTGGTAAAACGCGTGTTGAGAACATGGGTTCGGTTCTGCGCGTGCTCTAAACATTAATGAGATGGTGTGCGTGAAGGATGCACGTGTTTGACGATTATTAAAAGGGCAGTTCGCTCCATAAATCAAAAGAATTTTTTTATTCCTAGGGAGCTTAGCATTTATTACGATAACTTGAAAACGAATTAACTTTTTCACAGTCTGTTTTCACCAATCCATTAAAATGGGACAGAGTACGCAGAAGTACGAACGTGAGATAGCAGGAATAAGTACGTGCTCTAATAGCACGTGCTTAAATAGTACCATTATGATACCCTCTTAAACATTTCCTATAACTAGATATGGCAAGTAATATATCAAACAAATTGTCACAAAATATCATGAACGAATATAAAAGAGTAACTAGTGATAGCAAGTATCGGTCTAATGGCACGTGTACGTGCAAGGATATCTCATGAATGAATATAACGGTATATAGTGATGTCTGAATTGTTTAGTAGTACGTGTTTTAATGGTACCGAGTGGTACCATTGGAACTTTCAATGCTAGGATATGGCATTAATATATCAAACCACTCGTAATAACGTGCCATGAGTGACTATCACGAGAAAATAATGATAATGGTTAACAGTTTAGTAGCACGTGCCCTAATGGTGCCCTATGAAACCATTGGAACTTTCAATGCTAAGATATGGCATGTAATATATCAAACGACTCGTAACAACATGTAATGAGTGAATATCATGAGAAAATAATGATAATTGTTATTGGGTTTAGTAGCACGTGCGCTAATGGTGCCCTATGAAACCATTGGAACTTTCAATGCTAAGATATGGCATGTAATATATCAAACGACTCGTAACAACGTGCCATGAGTGACTATCACGAGAAAATAATGATAATGGTTAACAGTTTAGTAGCACGTGCCCTAATGGTGCCCTATGAAACCATTGGAACTTTCAATGCTAAGATATGGCATGTAATATATCAAACGATTCGTAACAAGGTGCCATGAGTGAATATCACGAGAAAATAATGATAATGGTTATTGGTTTACTAGCACGTGCCCTAATGGTGCCCTATGAAACCATATGGTACCATTGGTAATTTCAATGCTAAGATATAGCATGTAATATATTAAACGACTCGTAACAACGTGCCATGAGTGACTATCACCAGAAAATAATGATAATGGTTAACAGTTTAGTAGCACGTGCCCTAATGGTGCCCTATGAAACCATTGCAACTTTCAATGCTAAGATATGGCATGTAATATATCAAACGACTCGTAACAACATGTAATGAGTGAATATCATGAGAAAATAATGATAATTGTTATTGGTTTAGTAGCACGTGCCCTAATGGTGCCCTATGAAACCATTGGAACTTCCAATGCTAAGACATGGCATGTAATATATCAAACGACTCGTAACAAGGTGCCATGACTGAATATCACGAGAAAATAATGATAATGGTTATTGGTTTAGTAGCACGTGCCCTAATGGTGCCCTATGATACCATATGGTAACCTTGGAACTTTCAATGCTAAGATATGGCATGTATAATATCAAACGACTCGTAACAACGTGCCATGAGTGACTATCACGAGAAAATAATGATAATGGTTAACAGTTTAATAGCACGTGCCCTAATGGTGCCCCATGGCATTATATGGTACCATTGGAAGTTTCAATTCTAACACATGGCATGTAATATATCAAACGACTCGTAACAACATGTAATGAGTGAATATCACGAGAAAATAATGATAATGGTTATTGGTTTACTAGTACGTGCCCTAATGGTGCCCTATGGAACCATATAGTACAATGGGTAATTTCAATGCTAAGATATGGCATGTAATAGATCAAACGACTCGTAATAACGTGCCATGAGTGAATATCACGTGTAAATAATGATAATAGTTATTGGTTTAGTAGCACGTGCCCTAATGGTGCCCTATGGTACCATATGGTAACCTTGGAACTTTCAATGCTAAGATATGGCATGTAATATATCAAACGACTCGTAACAACGTGCCATGAGTGACTATCACGAGTAAATAATGATAGTGGCAATTGGTTTTGTAGCACGTGCCCTAATGGTACAATACAGAATTTATAGAACTTTTAATGCTAAGATATGGCGTGTAATATATCAACCAACTCCTTACGCGTTATTAGATCTTTTGTTATCCATAGCTTATTTGAATCAAGAGTATAGTACTCTTAGGCTTAATGGTATTTAAAACTCATTACTAATTAATTTATTAGTAGTTAATCGCTTGCTTCAATAAGAGTTTAGTAATTTAATATGAAAATCTAATAGATGCTTACACATAACGCTTCAGCAATTGAGGCTCACTTCGTTTAACATTTTGTGAGAATTCTTACAAATTAAAGAACTTTTATTTTTTTAAGTGTATGAGGAATAACTTCACTCTCCATTTACCTTTCATTCTTCAAGTTTATTCTTTTAAATTCTCTCTATACGTTAGCCTATTTAAATAGTAATTTACAATTTAGTTTTCATATTTATTTATTTACTCTCAAGTGTTTTAAAATGTTGGTTAATTCTATATATCCATGTACGATGCTATAAATAGAAAATGTGCTCCCTTTATCCGCTTTGGCGGTAAAATCATTCTTGTTTGTTAGTGTAATCACTTTTGACGAATTAAAAAAATTACAATGTTTTACGAACTAATTTGTCCCAACTATTTTTGGTTTTGGTTGTATATCGTCACGATGCCCCATGGTTGTGTGGCCCTAGGGCAAAGGACGTGTATATCCACCAGGAAAAAGCATCCAGCCACACTGCTAAATCAACTGTACAGTATGTGTTCGAATAGAACAGTTAATTGGGATTTAGGTTATCCCATTCTCAAACATCCCTGTCAAGTCACACGATGCGTCTCTCATGGATTTTTGTGGGTTCGGTCTCCTTAAAACACTTTCTGGATTATGGAAAGCCTGTCAAGAGCTGTGAGAAAGAATCAACCTCGATATTCTCCATAGAAGCCTCTTACTGTGGAAACTAAGATGTCGAAAGCCTATCACGTAGAGCACAATAGGTGGTGGAGAAATGGGTTCCATTAGACCTATAATAAGCGTATTCTCATCACCATAAACACGAAACATTTCTCCGTGGTGTACGTGTTGTGCTATTCGGTGCAGAGGCCTTTAATTATAGAGATTTGGCATTTTCGAATTCTCCCATAGCAAATATTAATATTCGCCCTTTGGATAAAAGTAATGCAAAAGTGATGGCTACTCGCAAGTGATGTCACAATGACCGTTTCAATTGACATCACAGGCCTCTCTCAGTGAATTATGACAATTAGAGAATGAGAATGAGTGAGATAAAGCGAGAGGGAAATTGAACAATATTTGAAAAGTGATTTTTGTCACACTGTAGGAGCCAAAAGTAAAAAAAAAAGAACTGATTTTATCTGGAGTTTTATTGTTAATAATTTTTCTGATTCACTTGAAAGGCACGGAAGATAGACTTAAACTCCGTTTAATTCCGCAGGCAAGCACTCGCAAGTTTACGTAAAAATTCTACATTAAGGTCCCTTTCACACGAGGCCACCATGGTGGCGCAGCCGGGTCGTTACACTGCTGACAGTTGAACCTTTCACACGTGGTGGTGAGGACGCCAGTGGACGCGCGGCCAGAAGAGGGGATGTGCTCCATACACGATTCTTCGAGCCACCAAACTGGTGGCGCGGCCGCGTCGTTACACTGCTCACTGTAGAGCCTTTCACACGACGTCGCGCCACCGCCACTGTTGGGAAGCTGAGGAAGGGGGTTTCCATAGTAACAAATCGTTTGGGGCAACGTGAACAAAGGGTGACTATTTCCTATACCACCCCTCGCAGCCAGTTCGCCAGCTGGGTGTTTGCTTATTTCCGTGAATAAAGGGTGACTCATTTCTGGTGGCTGCGTTGGTGGCAGGAGAATCTGAGCACGCCACCGAGGAACACGCCACCAAAAAGGGTGGTGGCGCGGCCGTGGTGGCATCGTGTGAAAGGGGCCTAAATTCTCTACAAATAGGAATTTTTTTTTCAGAGATTTAGTTAGGTTAGAAACGAACGCGGATTGAATATGGAACATGAACAATAATTTCACAAAATTCAAGATTTCAATTGTTACTAAGGACATTGAAACAATAACTTAAAACTCCGAAACTAGTCTTACACGCCACCTAAACGAAAGTACTGCAATACAACATGCGCAGAAAAAGATCCGTATTACGGTTTTTGAAGCGGATTGTGACGTCTGTATGATTGAAGGTCTCTGATTCGGTGAAACTATTAATGGGAGGGCCTCCTAGCAAATGAACATGAGAAGTATAGAGCTAAGGTAAACATTCAATAATAGTGTAATAAGATAGTAGATGGAAATGTAATTTTGGGTTTGCAGTTTTTAATATAGTGCGCTATGCATTATGTAGACATCGTCTGTCTTAATTATTTCGTTTTAATAAAAACTTGAATAATTAAGTCTTATTATTATGTGGAATGTTAGTGAGAGTAGTCTCTTGCATTTAAGTTGACATATTGATTTTAAAGGCTGAGGGGGAGTGTGTGTGTTTATTTTAAGCATAGTAATAATCCTATTAGTAGGTAGACGTTTCTATTTCAGTCTACTTTTAAAGCAAAACAAAATCTTGAAACCCCCTTCGGTGAAAAGGGGGAGGTGGAGAAGGAGGTTGACGAGGCGTGTTGATGGCGCTTGTTTGCATCGTGAACTTAATGGCGATGGCAAGACGCGTTGACGGGGCGACATTTTCACTTTTCTGTCGGCGATAGTCGTCGCTTGCTTCCGCCCTCATGATTAATAGATCAACCGAGCCGAGGGGGCCGTGAGTCGGTGGTACGCTAGGAAACGATAAGTAAAACGTAACACCCCTCCCCCTTTAGCTTTACAAGCCAACTGTTTAGAATGGGGTTCGGGAAGAGATAATGGAGGCATTTCTACCAAGTCGATTGGCTGGGTGGGAAGGTTTGTTGTGTCCAAAGTTTTCTCTATTTTTTTCTTTTTGGGGGGAAAGGCAAGAATTTTTCTCCTTTTTAGCTTTTTTTTTTATACTGCTTGTGTGTGTGTAACGGATTGCTCGTGTTCACGTCGCGTGTCAGTTGAAGAGCGAATGTTGAAGATGAAAAATTCACGAGGGTCGGAGGGATGGTCGACTGCAGGTAATTCACTTACTAATGGCACGCACGCGCCTTTGGGTTCCTCGGGGGCACTTGCATGTGCACTTACACGACATTCGCTCGAGCCATGACGTAGTGCGACCACGATGCGACTTGAAGACGATCCTGAAGAATGGTCCTTGTAAAAGTTTCATAAGAGGGAGGAGGAGGACGATGCGAGAAAATTTTTCTCTCCTCCTCCTTCCTCCTCTTTTGCATTTGGTTTTTCTTACTCTCTCTTTCTCTCTCTCTCTCTCTCTCTTCGTTCCGATTCCATCAAAGACTCGTTTACCAGTCAGCGAAAGATCCCACGGAATTCCATTTCCTCGAGCATCGTCATAAAGGTGACCGACCAATAACGTTAAAGCAAACAACCCTCTCCCTCAAATGGATTACTCGATCGTATCTATCGCTTCACCGCAAAAAAATTTTTAATAGATTTTGCCTTCCCAATCTTGAAAGGCCATCATCAGACAGTACGAATAAGCCACGCCATTGATTTTTGCGTTCGATTGAACTCAAATGCACGCGACGAAATGTGTTTACTTTCCATTATAGTAAAAACACGCCCTGGTAAACATTCGCAAGGAATTGGCCAACAATTGCAAAATGTCAATAAGAGAACTTCGGTGAAAAACTTGTGTACGTACCCTTTCGTCCTTGAAATGGCTTAGGATTATTTCACTTTGTGAGAATATGTCACGTGTTTATGCGTTCTTACTCTTTAAAATTTCCAAACTCTGTTGTATGAGTTTAAACTAGAACTTTTTAAAACTACAAATCGTGACCAAGAGTTTCTGGATATACTTTTTGCACTGAAGCATTATTTAACGAAAATTACTATGGTGTTGAAGCTCCCTTTGCTTTCGTTACGGCCTCTACTCTCCGAGGAAGATTTTACACCAGATTTTGGTAAAGGACTTAACGAAATTTCTTCCATTCTCCCAGGAAAGCGTTGATTAGTTCAGTCACAGATACAGAAAGTTGATTGCGAACTATGGTAACTATTTGGATCTGAAACTTTACAAAGAAAACCTCTTTCTCCGCCAACGATCGTGATTATTTGGTGACCGCGAATGCACACTATTGCCCTGCATCGTATCTTCCACTGTAGAAGAGATGTATGCAGAACGCCGAGGCTGATGTTGTTCCATTCCTGTTTGCAGGCTTTCCAGAGATTCTCAAAAGTTGTTGGACAGCGTCGATAATCCAAATCCACAGAAATCCATCGAGGATGCATCTGGTGACTTAACATGTATATCATGAAAGGGTACAAAGTGAATTCCAGTTTCATCTTCGAAATCCAACGTAAATTGAACGGTTGAGTTAGACGCTTGGTGGAAGCTTTGTCTTGATATAGCCAAACTTTGCTTTTCTCCTCTCCATAGAATGCCGGGATTTCCTCGTGGAAAATTGGACTGAGAACATACTGCTGATAGTAAAGGAATTTATCCTTAGCCTTCCTGATAACTCTTGTGATTGTGAGCTTGCCGTTGTGTGAGTATCCCGCAATCACCATAAATCCTTTCGAAAACTTTCCTTACATTCCTTGGACAACTTTTGATATAACTTCCTCTCCACGTGGATGGTAGAAAATCGCGCCGGATTTGTTGCAGTCGATGAGCTAGGCGTAAGTTCATCCAAAATGAACACGTACTTCCATCGTTCTGCTGCGAGGTAACCCTCATAGAGTCTCAGACAGTTCCTCTTCTTTTCTGCGACCTGTCGTTACATCAACTTATGAACACGACTCTTGTGACGCTTTTCCAGTTACAAATCTTTGTTTATTATTTTATTTATGGTAGTCTGTAAACTTCTACACTGTTTGCGATCCTTCTTTGGATTCCTGGATTTTCACACAGGACAAGCTGCTGGACCTTTTGAATGACTAGTGGTGTTCGACTTGTGGAAACTCGAGGATTTTTCTGTTTCTGGCCGGTTGGAATTAGCCCTTCCCGGGATTTTCCTTTTTCATTTAGTACTGCCGAAATGCCTTTCTTCGAAACAGAGAAATTTCGTGTTTTACATGCGCTAATTAAAACAGAACAGCTGTAATTAGCGTCGGAAAGAGTAGTCATCTACCCTTCTCCGTAAGGTCCGATTTCCGGAGACATTTTTCATGACATTTGCTCTTTTCGAATGAAGCACAACAATGCGGATGTAATAATATCGGTACGTGCATGGATGTAGTAATTTTAAGTGTACGTGCATGTGACCCTAAGGATTCACGCAATAAATCGTTACCAAGAACATAATCAATATTCCGTATTGGTCATGTGACTTAGCACGTAGTCCTCGCTCCAGTTCATGCCATAAATATTCAGTTTAATTTACGTCATGGATCTGTGCAGGTCAGTCCATTTTTCAACCCCTGTCTCCTGAAACCATTACTGCCCACATTTTGCTTTTTGACAAGGAGCATTGCCTTGATGTTACAGGAATGGTTCTATCTAAATTGTTAGCAGTGCAGAATTGCCCAAAATGTCAATTGCAGAAATTATGTTTACTGCTGCTACTGGAACAGGTTGGCCCAATCCAAAACATGAAAATCAGCTCTATATCATGACACCGCCTTCTCCGGAGCGCCACCCAAAAATACATGAACCGTTCTCCGAGCATTTACCAGACCCAAACTCGATAATCTGATTTCCAGAGTTTGTGCCGAAATTCGTCCCTCCATAAAACATATTTCATTTTTCTATGGTCAGCTTCAAATGAGCCGTACATCATTCTAAAAGCTGCTTTGTGTTGATCCTGCTGATATGGGGCTTAAGAGCAGCAGCACGGCCATGGAAACCTAGGATCCTCTGTTTAGGATGAATGTGAATTGTATTGGCAGTATTTGAGTCGTACAAATTTGGAAATTTCTGGAAACTTGTAAAAATATTTTATCTGAAGATTCCGATTACATGTATCAAACGTTCTAGCTCTCGACGTTTTCTATCTATCACTTGAGATTTCCATCTGACGTTGCTACTTGAGATTTCCACTGATGCCACTTACAGTTGAACGGGGTTTGCAAAATGACAGAAATCTAGCGCACAATCTACGTTGGAACTCACTAAGCTCTATTGAGCGACCCATACTGCACAAACGAGTCCAGTAGATCAAGTGTATATTTATATTATCTTAGACATCATAAGCATATAAATGGGGACACATAACATTCTTTTGAATGGATACCCGGAAACGTTTGATCATAGCGTATACAGCGTGTCTCAAACCTTTACGGTCAAAATTCTACAGATAGAAGAGACTCTAAACTGAGTATTTTGAGATAGGAAAACAATGGTCGGAAATGCATAGTTCAGGCACCATTTAATGCGTGTGAGGAACATTTTTGTAACCAACAAATTTTTTTATTCAGAGCAAACAATTTTTTTTTAATTCATGAACAATTTAGACCGCAACAAATTACAGCTCAGAGCAAGAATTCAAAGTAGGGACTACCAGTCTCAATATGTGCATGCAATACAACGGCGCATGAAAATTTTTTTTTGCACACTTTAAAACCAAGAATTTATACAAAACCAGAAAAATACAAGCCAATAAAATACAAAGTATCACCTTATAATGTTTAGATAAGGGCACTGAGTTTTGGATTTGTTTTATTCCAGTGTATACCAAGAAAAAATTTTTTATCGATATCTATCGAGCTGTTTATTTTATTTACACGAACAGTTTTATCGCCTATTCATAAGCTGCGCTTTAAAGGCAAAGCCAGTCTCTCCTCCTCCTCCTGCTTCGATTTCTCTCCTATCTCAAGATTCAAATCAATTCCGTTTGTATCGTTACAACGATCTTACGGAGCGTCAAGTGCCTCGGTCTAATTTTCCATCGCAATTTTCTTTCCTGTCATTTAGTAGTAGACCATTTTTCCTCTTCCCTCGTCTTTTCCCGCTGGTTGTTCCATTTATATTTGGAAGCGTAATTTTTTACTCTTTTCAACGGGTGCGTTGCTTCCGCCATCGCTTTTGTAAGATTTTCATGATTTCTTTCTCTTTTTTTGTTCCCTTTCCGTCGAGCGAGTGAGATGAATAAAAGTAAACGCACTCAGCAAAGTCCCAGGTTTACACTTGAAAAATATTGGTGCTTCTGGAGATAAAAGGGAGGGTTTGAAAGGGGGTGGGATTCCATGGAGGTTTTTTTTTTCCTTTTTTCCTACTCGCCGAGGAAGAAGGACGTAAATCAAGCGTCGGGCTTAGACCTGACAGACGTCCACAGTTATTGAGGGTCGTTCGGTCTTAGTGAAGAACCATCAAACAGAAGGGAAACGTCGGCGCCGCTTAATATCACCGTAAATCAGCCAGGAGAAAGAGGAGCATCCCAATGAAGAAGGAGGTTCGACGATCATCTCTTCCTTCAACCCTCTCCTCTCCTCCAATTTCTTTTCTTTTCTTTTCTCACCGCCCAAGGAAAAACATAATCTGAACTTGCACGTTTTCTTTTCCACATTTATTCTCTGATATTATTAAGGATTCAACGGTGAATTGGTTTGGGGAAGAAAGTCTTTTTCTTTTATCTCAGAGTCCATAATATGACTCTACAAATATTCTCCTCTTCTTAAAAGATTTTTCATGGAGGGAGAAAAACGAGCCGATTTTCTTTCCCCTCTCTCTCTCTCTCTCTCTCTCTCTCTCTCTCTCTCTCCTACATCTCCGATGACATGAATAGATTGCGCACCAAATTTTGCTCTTGTGCTTAGATGAATTAACATAAACCATCTCTTAAGCTAGATGAATGCCTTAAACAATTCACTGAATGATCTTTTTAAAAGATTAAGGTTCCAAAAAAAAGTCACTATGTTTATAAACACACACACACACCGATCAATGAATTCGAAACATGTAAATTTGTTTTAATCCTCCTTCATATAATTAGTTTAAGAAAGTTAAACAAACGTAATTAACACGGGGAAATAGAAGATCCTCACTGAGTTCAGAAAGGGACTCATTGTTATTGTTCGTCTAGCCGGAACCACGATTAAAACAACGAAGCTGTTGACTGGATTCTCGAAAGGTACGATATCTTGAATATTCAACCATTCCACGGAGTAGTATTTAGAGATAAAAGCTGGTCAAAAGTCCAAATCATTAAGTTGCTTAAAAACGATTTAAACTTATGTTTTCATACACAGTAGCTATTTTAGCCAAATTCCGCCTTACTATTGACAGCGCCGTCAGTCAGAACTCAGGCATCGCACTGAATAACTATTTGGTATCGACACTGTTGTGACACACAAAATGTTTTTGTACAGTGGAGTTCTGATCTAACTTTTGGAGTTGTGGAAGTATTAAGTATTTACTTTGATTATAAACGCATGCAAAAACATTTAAAAAAAAAGTTCAGGCATCCACTTTTATATGAATGCGTTTTTGTGTGTGTCGGGCCATGTCGCCCAGTGATTTTAATGCTAATGTGTTATTGAGCTCTCCCTAAAAAGATTCCGCTAAAAATATCCCACATTTACGCCCCCTTTTGTTGAACTTAACTTTAAAGTTCTCGGATACACACTAAAGGGAAGAAACCACAAATCCACACGGAATGAATTTTTACAATTGACTCCTCGTATGTACTTTCACTCGCTGAGGAAGGAGATTTGGCCTTCGAAATGTACATACGAGTCAATTGTAATAAATTTATTCGGTGAGTCAACTGTAATAATGTACCGGGTGGGCCATAAGTCCCTTACCACCCCTTGCACAATTCGTGTTTGTGGAAATTGACGACAACCGTCATGTGGGGACATATTAGGCCATATATATGGTGCAGGTGACCGGCACCTTGAAAGCCGCCATCTTCGATGCACCATAGGGTTTTAAATGGATAGAGGGTCATGGGGTACACGATTTCGGGCTAAAATTTCCCAAGGAAAACAATGGTGCACTCCGTTTGTTCATATCTTAATTCGTTCAACAGTTACAGGCATTCCAAATGCCGATTCTCCACCCTTTGTTGCAGGTGCTAAAGCATGCCACTAACCACAGAGGAGAGGACAGAGTTGATAAGGGTATGGGGAGGAGGGCAAGGGAGAAGTGCAAGGGCTGTAGCAGCGGAATTCAATGAACCTGATCGACAACCTGTGTCCCATGTTAGTGTTGCCCGGCTCTTCAAGAAGTTCAAGGATGCCGGGTCCGTAGCAGACAAACCGAGGTGTGGAAGACTCACGACTGAAACAGATGAAACCACAAACATAGCACAGGAGGGGGCTCACGTGGAGCACCATATGTAACAGTGAGAAGATATGAACAAACAGACTGCGCCATTGTTTCCCTTGGGAAATTCTAGCCCGAAATCATGTGCCCCATGACCCTCTTCCCGTTTAAAACCCTACGGTGCATCCAAGATGGCGGCTTTCAAGATGGCCGCCGTCCCGGTCACCTGTACCCTTGGTGTAAGATTGACAGGTGATCAAGCTCTTTGTCTTGCCCGGCTACGAATCCTGTGAAGATAAAGCTCGATTTTAACTTTTGGTCGTCTGCTGGCGCTTCGAACTATGGGCTTAGAGTGAGCATTGAAGGCAATTTAGTAAACCATTTATTAGAAAATGCTGCGCAATAAAAAAAAAGTTTGGTAAGTTGCAAAAGATCTAAAATGAACATAAATGACAATTAAATGCTGTAAATTAGCGTAAAAGGGCATAGTTTCTTGTAAACGTGCTCCATATGACATTTTGAAAACATTCAAAATATGTTATAGTTTGAAATAATCCTGTAAGCTGTAAATTTTAAATATGTCCAAATGTTTGTAAATGTCACATTTTAGTGTAAATTTAAGGACGTCACTGAGAAAATTAATAGTTCAGCGGCCGAGAGCGTTTAGGCACAGGTCTTATATCTCTCACAACCAGCGAGTCGCGGGTTCGATTCCCGCTGAGGGCATGGAAGTTTGTTTTTCTCCCTTTACTAACAAGCTTGGAAGACCAAACAAAGCCTTAGTAGTCTGATCCCCTGTTAAGTTAATTTCCAATAAATTCAATGGTTATTTAACATCTTCAACACTGAAAAGGTAAAAGAGGAATACAGAAGATAGAAAGAAGTAATAAAGATATTTATCATTCATGTAACTTTGTGTGTTATGTGAAATTATAAAGAATTTTAATTCGTCTTGTGAAAATGACATTTATTGTAAAGTAAATAAATTACCTTTAACGGAAATAAACGTTTAAAGTCATTAAGAAATAACTTATAAGTGCTTAAGCCAGGTCCACTGTTCTCACCACCATCATGCGGACATTTTGGGAAACCGAGCTTTAAAATCACAAGAATTTGGCAGAGCTTGATCACCTGTTAATCTTACACCATGCCTGCACCATATGAATTTCCCTTAGGCCTAATATGTCTATTGTCCGCGCGCCACGAGAAGGCCGCTGAGTTGCTTAATGTGCTCGTATGGAGTCGCTGCAGTTGCAGATGAATCTATTCATTGTTGGGGGACAAACAGCCAAATTTGAGTCGATCCATGTTTCATCGATGTAAACAATAGGACGATTTTCTTCTCTTATTTTTTTCATATTTCTCAGGTATCTACCTCTCCATGCAAACGTTTTCATTTGTTTGGATACACGGCCAGAACTCATTTTTGCGCTACTTGATTTTAGCGCTTTTCCTCCCTTCATAACTAAAGACTGATCTGCAACTACCAGCGACACCATACGAGCACATTAAGCAACGTAGCGGTCTTCTCGTGGCGCGCGGACAGTACATGGTGGTTGTCCGTCAATTTCCACAAACACAAATTGTACAAGGGGTGGTAAGGGACTTATGGCCCACCCTGTATATCCTAACTATATTGTCCACAGTTTCTTGATTTCAACTGATTAAGTTAAAGTTCTCTTTCACAGACTTTACGCAAAATTATATTACTAAACCTACAACTATATATTAATAATCAAAGTACGAGGGTTATTCGTAAAGTAAGGTCTGTTTTGCTATAAAAAAACTACCATATACTCGATTTTACCGGAAGTAACCTTAGTCACATGACCTCGTTGGAATGTGCTTCGTCCGCCATTACAGCTTACACCAATTCAAGACCAGCTTTAACAGTGTGTTACTAATATACGTTATATTTTATTATATTTTTTGATTTATCTTGTCTGCAAAAAGTTAAAAAGTGTTGTGGTGGTGTGATCAACGTTTTTTTTAAATGGCTGATAGAGAAGATGCTGAAAAATATTTCTTAAATGATAGTTCCATGTGCAGAGAAAATGTTTCATTATACTTATTAAGTGTAAAATACTGCTTAAATGTTACTGGCAAGGTACTTTTGATAATTGTATATAAAAAGTATTAAGTAGATAAAGTTTTATAAACCTCATTTTTTTACAAATTTAAGTTTGTAGAAATTAACAAAATTTAGTGAATTGTAACTTGCAGACTTTTAAAATTCTTTGACTGCTTCACTTTAGTATGTAATAAAACACTGTCTTCTGCTAAGAGAACTATAGACCTGTCCATTGTTAATGCACATTATTTATCATATGTTTTATTATTTACAGGCTTCTGTAGCCCAAGCTCTATTGACCTTTTCCTTGATATTGAACCGTTTCCTTGGAATGAAGTCCTTTTTTGTAATTGGTCGACGACCCAACACAACCTTAAAAAAAATAATGTTTTTTTTTTATTTTTATTTCTTTTTGTTAAAGCAGTTGGACTAAATATTGAAATTAACTAAACTAAATTAAGTAAATATTAAAAATAGTATCATAGGAACACACTTTTTTGGATGTCCAAGATGTAGTGTAGGATTAGGATTGATTCCTGTTGGCAAACCATCTACAAAATGTACAGAGCATACCTAAAAAAACAATATAAATGAATGAAAATTTAAATGCAGCTATTAAAAATTTTCTTCTAACAACTCTACCTAACACTGAATTTTTGTAGGAATAAAATCTTTCCTATTCAAAGCTGCTATCCATTCTCTTCTTCTCTCATCCTGCTTAGGAAAACTGCAGAACGAAAATGGTTCGAGACATGGACAGTCAACATGAAGCAGCGGTTTGTGTATTAAACACTCGGATTGTCGCCACAATTGACGGTTATAGTAGCTATTGGAGCATCCTACCACTGCACATCTTCGTCCTCCACGCGTTGGCATCTTGTTCAATGTGTTATTGTGTTTTCAGTCATATTTATGGCTCACAGTAAATGAAACTAGACTCTAAAAACTCTTGAAAGCCCTATCAGATAGAAAGATGTGGTATAACCTGTAATGGCGACTAGCAAAGCACAAGCCTGACATCTAGCGTTAAATAGCTGCGTAAATAATTCGTGTATATAATTTCAAAATTTTTTCTTTACTGAACTTTTTTCCCACATAGTTTCCAAGTTTATTTAAGCACTTGTCATAGCGCTCAATGTACTTCCGCCTGATCACTTCATAGAAGCTGCCGCCGGTGAAGAAAAACACGCAGTTTTCACTTGTTCATCGTCGCCGAATTGCAGGCTGCCAGTGATCTCCTTTAGCTCCTGGAACAGGTGGAAGCCACTGGACGCGAGGTCTGGACTATAAGGCGGGTGGTCAAGTTGTTCCCAAACAAAAGATCTGATTAGTTGGGAACAACTTGACCACCCGCCTTATAGTCCAGACCTCGCGTCCAGTGGCTTCCACCTGTTCCAGGAGCTAAAGGAGATCATGGGCAGCTTGCATTTCAGCGACGATGAACAAGTGAATACTGCGTGATTTTCTTCACCAGTGGCAGCTTGAATTGTATTTGACGGCTTCTTCCGCCGTCAATGCTGCTGTGCGTTGGTTCAGTAATTGCTCAGCAAACTCCTCATTTACCCTGGCTGCTCCAGAACCCAGATCTAAACATCATAGAGAATGCTTGGGAATGTTGAAATAACATATCCGACAAGAAGATCTTCTTCCAACATTGATTTACAAGGGTTTCAAAAATGTGTTGTCAATCCGCATAGAGTGCATGCTATAATTCGGGCCAAAGGGGATCCAATAAAATGTTAAACAGATGTTTTTAATTCATTGGATGTGTGTGCGTCGAATCTCAGAATATCTAATTCATAGAGGTTTGCCTATATAAGGCGTTTAGATTATCCCTTTTAAGATATGCAAATGTTCAGAAATCGAAACATAACTCCAAAATATGAGCCGATTGTAATAAAGCTGCACATTATGCAATTCTTTCGCCTGGATATACAAATGATCAAAATTTCGTAAACGTGTGTGACGCACTGTTTTATACTGCACCCCCTTAGTTTGATATTTGAAACCCTCAAAACACAACGGTACTCAAGGTCAATTACTTAATGAGCCTTCCCAATAGTGTGCTTCACTGCAATTCAAATGTGTTAGAAACCTCTGCAACCTGGCCAGCCCAAGCTGACCTTGAGTGGCTCTTTCTCGCACATTTTTTCAAAATCTTTCAAGGGGAAGGGTGCGATTAAAAATTGTTTTTAGACTAATGTGGTATTGCTCTACAGGGTAGCAATCGGAAATTTTTCTCTATGTTTAATAGTTTTCGAGTTAGCAAATGAATTACCTTAAATTGGGGGGTCAAAGTGAAATTTGAGTGCGGCGATGAATTCCCCACCCCTATTTTACCTATAAACCACACTAATCAGATCTCGCTTACCTGGCAGCTTTGAGATATCTGCCAAGTTACCAGACTTTTTGGACACCCTGTATATACATCAAACTATAAATAAAGGAGAACATGTGAGTTCGTCACGGAAACAGTTTTACATTGTTGCTGCCCGTTTAAGCATTGTTGGTGCTGGGTTTAAGCACACGCCGGAACTGAAAAGTCACCTGACCATTATTGTTTGACCAACAATTTTTATCATCACTCAATCAATCAAACTGTAAATAAAGGAGAACATGTGAGTTGGTCATACGAAACAATTTAAATGTGCGAGCTTTGCAACAATATGAACTGAATTTGAAACGGATAACCGCGGGTAAAATCTTGTATACAGTATGAAAATAAAGTAGTCCATTGAATCTCTTTTATTCTGCGCTTTACAACATCATCAGTGATGTGCATCTTGTACCGGCAAAAAATGTCCCGGTCAAGTTTAATTTATACGAGGGTGAATCAAAAAGTAAGTTACACTCAGCGCTATCTGTGGTCGAAGAGCGCCGACATCATTCGCCGTTTTTAAGGATGTTGCCTGTAGAATTGCGACGTGGCATGAGTATTGTTGTCAATGCGTATGTGTTTACGCGTTTACTGCGTACGCAAGAGTATTGTTGTCAAAGCGCAGCAACTGGTTGTACACTCCAAGCTGGAGATTCGCGGAACAATCCGTTTTTTGTGAGCGAAAGGTACTGAAATCCATGAGGAAATTTGCAGTGTCTACGGGGATAATGTGATTTCTCGTCCAGCAATTGTGAAGTGGTGCTAGCAGTTCGAAAATCGGCGCTCAGATTTGACGGACGACTACCGCGCAGGAAGACCATTCACGTCCAACATTTCCGAGCACATTGCCCGCGTTAATGAGATGATTCTGGACAATCGACGAATCAGAATTAAAGAAATCGCCAGAACGCTTAGCGTTTCTTATGGGAGTGTGCATTGAGAAACGCTGGAGCGGATTTTTACCGCAGCCGCATGGAAAAGTTAATTTCACGTTCAGACAAGTGTTTACTATTGTTGGGTGATTATGTAGAAAAGTAAAATAAATGGTGCACATTTTCTCAGAATGTGTATATGGGATCTTAACTTACATCTGTTTTACTGTTTCAGAATGTAACTTACTTTTTGATTCACCCTCGTATCTGGTAGCCCTAGCTGAGCATCCGTGTGGAAACAATTACTAAAAGAAAGACGGTCCAATTCTGAGCTGACGTAGAATTTGCACTTACGCAATGGTTCTGCCAACAAAGTAGGAATTTTTCCGGATGGGAATCTGTAGATTAATGCACCAATGGTACTCATGCCTGAATGTTCATGGAGATTTCTTTTAAATTTTAAGAATAAAAATTGCTTCCCAGCTTCTAAACGTGTTCCTATTGAACAGTCGTAGTTATCAATAAGCTTATTTATTATTGTACTTATAATTACATTAAAAAAATGTTTGCCTCCCTTCCCTCTCCAGTAAACCGTCCCGATTTTTGAACTGAAAAATCTGATCATCTTACCTGAAATCAGGACGTGAAACCAGCCCCGGGGCAATGGAAAAAGTTATACATTTTATAAATTTTCCTCAAGTAGAATGATAGTGTAAAAACGAAGACATCTGAACAAATGAAGAAGTTTGCAGCCTTACTCCTTAATAAAGATTGTGTTTTATACAAAAAGTTGAATTTCATCTTCCCCTTGAAGCTAATTTGAAATTTTTTATTGCATTCTTACTCAAACTCCCCTTCCCTGGGATAATGTATTAAGCTTGACACCACGGACGCGTCCAATTTTGAATTTCAAAGGGAACCTAAGAAGGTTTTAGATATCGCCTTCACAACTTATAATGTAAATAATATAACGGAATTCTTAATATTTTCAGATAAATTATTAAAATAATCAGATCATTGTTTTGGCATGATTTTTGACCAACCTTTTATGTTATTGTTAGTATTTGAAACTCAAAAGAAATATGTTTTTATCTTACACTGAGAAAATTTCGTAAACTTAAAGAGTATGAGTGTCAGGAAACGATCGTTGACGGAGAGGCGAATTCGTAAACTGAGCTCCCGGGGAAAGAGAAAGTTAATTCTGCGAACACGAATCCAATTTGTAAGTCTTAACGTCCATTCATTACCTTTTACATAGTTTCTAATTAGAGATAGGCAGCAAATACACAACAGATGTAGGGAATCTTTCCACGGAGTGGAACATTACATAAAACTGCAATTTAGATAAATGTGCTAGAAGAAGAAAACGACTCTCTCCATCGATGATATGAACAAAGAATTTTTGATAAGTTTTTAAAATTAATATTCTCACGGTTTTTATGTTTGTTTATTCTGCATAAACATGTACTGAATGCATATGTAGCGAAACGTGCATAATCCTTGTATCTCATTAAACCCGACGTGTTGTCTTAAATATAATTAAAGCGAGCATAATTGAATTTGTTTTGTAACATTATTTTTTAGAAGTTCATAACAAAAATAATTTTAGAAATACCTAAGCTGTTCTCAAAAAATGTTAGGATATTGAAATGAATTAGACTCTACTTTCTACGGATCAGATTGGAATCCTGTTGATACACAAGAAATTGGTTATATTTTGATTATCGTTAGTTCCTGTTGATACACAAGAAGGAACCATATTAACAGTTTGTGGCTTTATATATTAATTTACAAATTTTAATTTAGGTTGTTTCTTATACAAGGTGTAGCATTTAAATACCCAGACAAAGGTCGCTGCTATAATGTAAACAAAAATTCAACATGGAGTACTTAGCGCACTGCAGCTGCATAGATTTTTTTTAATAGCGTAAAGGATTCGTGTTCAGACACGCATTATAGCGACGCCTATGAACAAATTTCGTCGAGAAAAAATTTCGGGCTTGCGACTTATGGCCAAACACAGCATCACGGAACTCAACCACGCGCCCTATTCTCCTGTTTTGGCTCCTCCAGACCTTTTCCTATTCCCACAAATGAAAAACGCTATGAAAAGTACCCGATTTCAACGAAAAAACGTGACATCGGAAATCAAGAGGATTCTGTCCGAGAACTTTAAAAGCTGTTTTACAATAAACCGTTGACAACGAGACCCTGAAGCATTGATGAAAATAGGTGAACAGAGTGGGGAGGAACGTTGGACGCGAAGAAACAATCCCTAGTGAGCCACGAAGAAACAATCCCTTTCTCTCTCCCTTCTCGCCCATTTTCATCAATGGACTGGCCCCTTCAGGGGTCTCTTTACCAACGGTTGACTGTACAAACACGCTCTCAAAAGTGTATTGTGTTTTGTGGAGATTACTTTGAATCAACAGAATTTTCATTGGACTTCCCATTTGTGAGTATTTGTAATAGCCCGGGTATTTAATTGCCACACCTTCTACCTCGCTTGAAATGATTCCTTCCAGTCATTATTTTGATTTTCTCTTAAAGGACAACTCTATGGTCACCTTATTTAAAACGAAAGATTAGCACATTAATATCATCGTGGTATTGATTTTTTTTTTGAATTGCTATTGCCCGATATAATCTTTTTGAATTGAATTGATAATTGAAAATTTTTTAATTCGAACCCTAAATACGTGAAAAAACGAAAATTCTGAACTCCCCTTCGATTTCCAATAGCGGGATGTCCATCTTGGGTCAACGGAGGCATGGTCTTTGCTTCAGTATAAATTAATACACCGCACGTTAGATTAATCGTCATCAATAAATGCATAAATAAAAGAAAACTTTATATAATTAATTTAAATCTCTAGTTTAAAAAATCTTTAAAAAATCTCAAGTTAAACTTAAAAACATTTTCTCCTTAGAAAACGCCATAGTCTTTAAAATTCTTTCAGTAGTTTTTAATTTTTCATTTCACTTTATTCTGCCGTTTTACTCTTGTAGTTGTGATAAAGAATTTTTAAAAAATATTTGGAGGGATCGCATAGAGTCTATGCGATAGAGATTTAAGAATGTAAAACAAAGGAGGTTTCTAATTTATAAATGAACATATAAACGAGAATAAAATAATTCTAGTTAAGCTTTTATTTTATTGTATTGTATTGTAGCAACAAACATCTGTCAACCACGAACTCTATATAAGAGAACATGGAAAAAAGAAATAGCTCCCCAACGGGCAAAGCCCAAAACGGGGTTAATTTATGGGTTAGATAAAAATGTCGGCAAGATTGAAAACATTAGTTGAAAAATCGTAATCATTATATAGCTGTACTAATTTCATTGCTGGATCAATCCATCCGGCCTGAGAAGAATAAGAACGAACAGATAATTTTAATCTATTTCCCCTAATAACTCTAGAACAACGAAGTCCTATTGAAGCTAAAAAATTTGATGAATCAACACGACCATTAAGAATATTCGCAAGAAAATTGATCATATAACAGGTTCCTAATCTATCGAGAGACCATTAAGCGAATTGTTCCCTCACAATACCATCAGGATTTATAATAATACTCACAATCTTTTATAATAATAACATTAATTAATTAATTAACACTTAGCATTTGTCAAATAAAACTTGACTTTTATTTATTTTGGCTTATTTTATTTGTCTTTATTTTAATGAGATGCTAAAATTATTTCATAGGAAAATGGTGTTGGTCTGCAGGTACAGTTTTTATCTTGTTCAGGGCTGTACTTGTACTTTTAGATGAATGCAGCAATCAGGACTTTGATATGAGCAGTTGAATAAAGTAAAAAAAGTGACTTCATAGCGAAAATAGATGAAAAATGTGAGTAACGAAACACACTACGTACACTTTAAAATAATTGTAAAAAAATGTTACAAATTAACGACTTACAAATTAAATAAATATATTTGGATTTTTTTGCGTCAATCAGTTTTGATGTCAAGAACGAAGAAGGAGTTTTAAGTTATCATAATATTACCATTAATTAAATGCATTAAATCTTACTATTTTTTCTCACATAAATATTCAATGATTCTATTTCTATCTATTAAATGTTGAAAAATATAAAAAAGGATTAAACTGCATTTGATTTAAAAAAATAAATTTTTTTGATTACTTTTATAATAATTAAGTAATACTCAATTTATAAAAAGTAATCAGATTATATTTGATTACTTTGATTTATTTATTAGCCAAATAAGTATATTTTTGTGAGTGATCTTTTTGAGTTTAATTTTTAAAAAATTGAGATTGTGAACTTCAGAAAATTTGATATCAAAAAATGCTTACTCTGAATTAATTGTGTAGAAACTTGATAATTAAATACTTTCATTTTTTTACAAATTGAAGTAAATGCATTTGTAATTTCCATTTAAAAAATTCAAAGTAAGCATTTTTTTTTAATAATCTATTGAAATTCTAGTCATAGTTTGATATTATTTTTTTTTACTTCAACTAGTCAAAACATTTCACAGAATGAATTATATAAAACCAAGACTGAATTTATGATTGATATATTAGTTAAGAATTTTTCTTTTATTTTTTTTTAATTTCTGAACAACCTTTGAAATTTATAAGAAATTTTATATCATGTTATATAATTATTATTTTGCATTTTTGATTTGGAAGGATATATGAAACAGCATAAGAAAAATTTTCTTAATGCAATTTGATTTCTCAATATCCGTTTATGGGTTCAAGATTTGTTTGAATGTGTCTTATTCTGATAAGTTTTTTTGAAGCACTGCATAAATGAAGAAAATCCATTGTAAAGACATAGAGCCCAGCATCTTAAATTTGAAATCTTCTGATTTAAGAAAGATTCTTAATGAAATGTTTCTAAGTATCTTATATTTGCAGATATTGCTATAGAATTATATTGAGCACAATTCCTATGTATTCTGTAATCCAAATGTGCCATAAAAGGGCACTCGTCCAACTTGATCTGCAAGTAAAAATTTTCCCGCTATAATCTTTTTGTTGACACCCTTTCAAAAAAAGGACAAACTGCATCCGCTGGGATGTGCGAAGCCAACGATAATGATTTTTTTCAGCCGTCTGATCTCCTTGAATTACATACTGAAACCAAGAAACGAAAAAAAAGAGCAAAGATCTCAGTAAAGTGAAGAGGTGATAATTGAGATGAAAAACATTTTTTTTTTTACTTCTGCAATGATAGTATCAGACAGGTCCTGTATCGCTGGAGAAAATGCGTATAGATAAGGTTTGGCACATGTGCAAAATTTCAATTGTCTATCTCAAAGATACAAACTTTATACATACCGCTCGTAAACTCCTTAATTGTTCATTCATTTCATTTTAATGTTGGTTCACTTGGGGAAACAACTAGGTCTAAGTAATGAGGTCAATATAGAAATCTGGTTGCAACATGTAAAACATAAACGGATGCCATCTGAAGGAAGATCGCCCGTGAACTTCAGAAGGTTTAAAAAAAGGAAAAAAATAATGACCCCGTGACAGAGTATGGTAAAGGTACGCATCGTTTTAAAGGGAAGAGACTCGTAACCTAGATTCATTCACTGATTTTTAGAGCACAAACTTCACTTCGTATTATCTAGGATACTCGCCCAAGGTGACCAATAACGGTTGGTTTGGTTTGTTTGGTATTAACGTCCTTTTCAACTGCCATGGTCATTTCAGAACGGCGTTATAGAGGCCGCAAATTTTGCCTCGCAAGGGTTCTTTAACGTGCAGCCGGCAAACGACTACACGGGACCAACGGCTTTACTTCCCTTCCGAAGGAAATGCGTGATCTCAGGATTTTCCCCCTGAAAAATCCTCGTCGTCCTCGGCCGGGGTCGAACCTGCGTCCTCGGGCATCAGAGGCGATCACGCAACCCCTGAGCCACCGAGGCCGATTGACCAATAACGAAATGTGCATCAAGCACAGATATAAACTGAGAGTTTTCCTATTCATTGATATCTTACACGTTGTTCTTCGGCCTAAGGGCGTAGGCTGTGCTGGTTTGATCCGTCGGGTTGCAGGTTCGAATCTCATCATGGGCATGAATGGTTGCACTTGTTCTCGAATACATAAAGATAATAGTCATATGTAATTGTTTCAGGATTGTGTAAAGATATTAATCATGTAAAAGGGCACAAAATGACCTAAATGTTGACGGGCCCAAAAATCTAATAAGCTTAATAAAATAGTAGAACTTCGTTAATACGGACTTAAATAATAGGACTCTCGGTTTAAACGGACCAATTTTTTTGTCCTGGCCGAAAGGCTATATTTTCTATAATAATAATACGGACTCGCGTAAAACAGACCTTCGGTTAATAAGGACCAAATATTCAGTCCGCTGACCTTAAAAAAAAACTGGTTAAAAATGGACTGTTACTCACGGATGATAGTTAATTTTTCATTGGTAATTAGCATTCTGGATGCAGTGCAGATGTTGTGATCTGATTAGGGAGATGTGAGAAGATAAATGCGGTAAACTGCTTTATCAAAATAAGATTTTCTACCAGCCTACGTAAAGGCCACATTGATGTCTCATGATCTAAATCGAGACAAACGATGATGACGTAAAGGCCACTTGCACGATCTTGTCCAGCAGGTTGCATCATGTTCAATGATTATGCTGTTGATGATGATGCTGTTATATTCTATGAAGCACAAAGCGAAAGAGATGTCGTTGAAGAAGTTCTTGTATCATGCAATTCTAAATATTATATAAATTTCAACGAGGAAGACGAGGAAACGTAAGATGTTGCAAGCGATGCATCGACTAATGTAGAGGCATTTTCTCTGTGCAACCCATATAGCGATATCGCCCAAGAACACGTCATGGCAGTAGAGAATTTTTTTGTAAAATAAAGTAAGAAAAACTAAACTACACTGACTGACTTTTACCGATCACAACCATTATATCAGCATAATTACATGTTTTCCTATAAATTCTTTCAAATTTCTTAATTTCTCAGTCATTCAAATTTTCAATATAGATTTATTGTAGTTTTAAATCTTATCTGCCTTCTTAAAAAACGTTACGTATTCCTTTGTAGACATCTGAGTTTTATACTGTACACTTTTTCACACATTTTCGGGTAATACGGATGTCTGTTAACGGACTTTTTGGAATGGTCCGCTGAAGTCCTTACTAACGAAGATTTATTGTAATAGTTATTTTGTATTAAAACATACAAAGTAGTTTCTTTCATTTAGAATAACTTTGTAGGCAGTTATATTTTAAACTTTTATGTAGTCAATGGTTCAACCTATATTATATGTTCCCACAATGCCTTTCTTCCCACAATGCTTTTTTTTTTTTCAACTTCGGCTATTGTTATCAGTCGGTTATTGTTATCAATTTGGATTGGTCCCACTGTATAATGCTGTTAATACTCAATTACATACTTGAAACGGGTCTATTTAAATCTCAGTCTTTAAGTAAATTTTAGGTCCTTATATTCACTAGAGAGGTATTCAATTGCTTTTTTTTTTATTTAGTCGTTTTTTTTCATATTCAGAGTCTGTGCAGTGCTTTGTTCGTCTTTTGTGAAGTACAAAAGTTAGCCGTTCTTCTTTCTTATCTCTTTTAAGACGAAATTAACTAAAATGCTATTAAGCTGAAAGAAAACGTCGACAAAGGAAAAATAATGCTCCTCTCTTCATAATGCTTATAAAAATGAACGAAGCTCTGGGATGGATGGTCATCGCTGTTAGCAAGATCGCATTCACCTAATAACGCCGCAAATGTTATTAATGGCGTTGTCGAGTTCTGCTTATTTAATTCGGTCCTCCTAATTTACAGAATTTTACTTTTTAGGAGTAAGCATCTTGCTCAGAAAGGAGTCTTGTAAATTAATTTACAGCATATTGGCAGCAGGGTGGTTGGTCTGGTTTCACAACGTAGATTGAATGGATCGTCCTCAAATGAAGCGCAACAAGGAGGACAGACGGGGAGGAGGAACAAGAGGGGGGCAAGGAAACCCTATAAAAATGTCAGCGCTTGTGCTCTTCTTTTATTCTTTCCTTCCGGAATAACCGAACAAAGGAAATGATTACAATGTTAATGAAACTCCCAACATATGTTATAGACCTCCATATGAGAGGACGACAGATAGATAGAAGGGGGGTCGGAATAGAGGGGGGAAATGGGATTTAGGGGAGAGTTAATTCCGCTCCTATTTATCCTGTTCAAAATATCATAACCTTATATATGACGGTATGGGATTTTTGTTGGTCATAAAATGTACACTGTCCCTTATTGCGAAAATTTGCATTGTGTAACGAATGATGTGATTCTCGTTTTCGCCGTTATTAGCTCAGCTCAGCACCTATCTCGTTTGAGTGTTGGCTTTGTGTATGTGTGTACATGGGAAGATGACAGGGGAAGGGGGAGGAAACATGCTTGCTGACAGGTGACAGGGCAGGAAACCCGACAATTCCTGTGTTTGTTCTCGTCGGGGGCTGTTCCGTGGGAGGACGAGGCAGCCGTGCCGGGGATTAACGCTTCTGCAATGGCTGGCTTTCCCTCGAATCGGATGAAGGAAGACCCTAGGCCACGTGCCACCATTGACCTCTGATCCCATTGACTGCGTTTGTGTTTGCGATGCCATTAAAGTCCCTTTGAACAGGGATGTTTTGTGATGAATCGTAGGTGTTCAACCGTGACACCCCTCACCGTCCTTTGATTCTTTCCCTTCGTCTCACCCTCGTAGTCTAGTTAGCCCATAGAAATTATTCATAAGTTAACACAATTTTGCGTTTTGTCTTTTATCTGCCATAAATTAACAAATTAGTGGTTTGATAATTTTTATCCGTTTCGAAAATAACGGATAACATTTACGGTAGATCGAGTCAATCTTGCAACTGGATTGTTTGCAGAGTTAGTTTCTGAATTACAAGGTGTTTCACTGGACTTCGCTAAACTGTTATTGAATAACTCGTCAAAGGGCGAAGCTAGTGTCGCCAAATGTCGTCCAGAGGCCTAAAGGAACTTAATTTTCGGAGTCTGGTTATTTTCTTCGAATTTTTTTTTGCGTCAAAATAGATCGATATTCAATTGAAATGATCGTTGTCAAGCCTCTTCGTCCACAAAGGATCACTGTCTGATGGGGGGTTGTGTACTGATGGCATCCTGTGCAGTTCATTTTTGATGCCTACTATACAGGATTCAGGACATAAGACACTTGATTTCAGAAGGATGGAGCACCTCCTACATTCAATTGGCGACGTCCTGGACTTGCTCAAAAATTACTATGACAGTCGTGTCATCGCAAGAGGTTTTCCGAATCGCTTTGGCGAAGGACTTGCTTGGCGCCCCCTATAATCCTAATTTATCGCCATTCAACTTTTTCTTCTTTATAGATCGACCGTAGAAAAGCTGAAAACAGCAATAAGAAATGTGATGAGGTCTGTTTCAATAGACCAATTCAAGCGGGTTATCGAGAATTTCGAACAGAAATTTCCTTTTCCTAATCTCCTCAACTTTTAATTTCCTGTATTCTCATATGTAAATTTTGAAATTTAAATATCCTGAAAACTTGAAATAACAAATCTTTTTCCGTTCAAATGATATTCCTTTTTTTTTTCATTCCTGAGGCCCTATGAAGCATCCTGTAATCGACCGGCAGGTTAAAGGTGAGATTTTCTTACAAAATTCCGTTATACATGTATCCCTATCCAAGGAGAAGTGACACAAATGATATAGGCGACTCCCACCTTAAGATAATACATGACTACGCTAAAGTCTCATTTTGACGGTGAAATTCCCCCATCTAGCAGGCTTCCGTGGAAAAGGTAAAAAGTACAAAAGATCAGATAGACAAATGCAATAGTTTCAATCTCATATTGTAAATCAAGATTACGAACTGCACGGCAATTTTGAAAAACAAAACAGGAGCCTGTATCCAGCTGTTGATGAGCTTGACGAAAATAACGACGTCAAAACGTTTGAACTTGGCCAACACCACCTCTAGTCAAAGCCTAAGCGCGAAAAAGTCATACATTGTTACATCACCTTCGGTAGGGTATTGTTAATCATATTTCTACCAATAATAACCCCGAAATTGTCCGTACCGTAGGTGATGTAACAAAGTATGATTTTTCCGTGAGCTGGCTTTCTCTTTAGGTGGTATTGACTTGGCCCACCTGCACTTCTAAGTCAACACTGCTTCCACCTGGCTAAGTTCACATTAATAGCGTCAGCTCCCTTGCGTCGTGGTGGCCCAGCGGTTAAAATCATGACTACTGAACTTCATTGAATGGACACATTTTTTAACTAGATTATAACCCAGCCCCCAAAATCAAACAGAAGCAAACAGAATCAAACAGAATCACTGCATTTGATTGGTTATTCTGTTTAAGTAATTTTTCCATCCTTTCTCGTAACAAGCTGATGAAGACGGACATGGCCGTCGACATGAGCATTCGTGCGTGCGCAATAAAAAAAAATTGTGTGAAGTGTTTTTATTTATTTTTTCTTTTTATTTTCGGAGATTCAAGTAACCACTGTTTTAGATGACTATCTCGTACGTAAAATGGTTCCAGGTCGCAGTTCATGAAATTTTTTTCCCCTCTTTAAAAATTAACGTGGACATCCTTCCCTCCCGGCATATAAAATCTCCCATCCTCGTTTTCCTCGTTTATAGGATTGTTTGGTCGGGGCCATTCTAGTTTCGAGCAGTACAACTATATAAAGAGGTTGAAATTGCAAAATTAAGAATTATGTAAATAACTTCAATTTAAGAGGACCTGGAGTATTTAATTTAGGGTAAAATTAAAATCATTGTACATGTTCTCCACATTTAATTTACTTTGCAATCCCAGAATTTGAATATTCTGTACTACCTGAAAACTGTACGTTTTTTTGTGTGTCACAACATTTTGTACATTAGAATTCAAATTTAGAAAATTCTCCGTAGATCAGTCAGTAGTCATTGAACTTCGTTTTAATGCCTATCTTAAAATGAATTTAGACATTTCCAAAGGATGTGTTCGTGAACATCGTCCTAAGCAGGACAATTACGATTGGATGTTTACTAGAAACTTGAATTGACAGCACTTTAGTAGAGATTGTTGCAAATTCTTGTTCAAATCGGTGTTTGTGACTAAATCGTTCGAAAAGGCCATTTCGTTTATCAACCCATTTATCAACCCATCCGTTATATTAAGAAGTATGCAAGCGTCGTGAATCGTTCTGAGAGAAAGGAGGGTTCGCGTTATTTGACCGTTTTTTTGGGTCGTCTTTATCGAGAGTTGATTAGCGCCCATGAATATCTTATTATTTACTCCCATTCATGATCAGATCGATGTGAGCCAACATTTCGAGGTCTCATCTCGGTGGCGCTTCCATTTTTCCCGCCCAATCAGAGCATGCGCGCAGGACTACGAGGGAGTTGAACGGAGGGATGGAGGGGGGGTGGGCGATGGTTGGAAAGCATACGTCACCCGTACAATAGGTTGACATCAATTAGCTGGTGATATTGGGGCGCGTGCGCGCGAGGGCTTTAAGGGACGGCGCGAGCCCAATGATAGGCCTAAACAAGAGGGAAAAGCGGACACGGGCCGAGTTTTTGCTCCCGAGGTGGCGCTCGCGTACCATGTAATCGTCTTTTATTTCGTCTTCTATCCATCAAAAATTTTAATCAAGCTCGCCGCGGGAGGCGCTTCACTCGCCGGTGACAATAAAGCGAGCGCGAGGCACGTGGCGGGTGGGCGACCGTTGCCGCGGCAACAAAGCCCGTTCGCCGCAAGACGCCTCCCAAAAATGACTTCAAGTTGAAGCAACGAGCAAATAGATTTCATAGCTTTTGTCAGTTTTACGGAACCCACGGTCGAAGCGGTAAATCCATTAAGACCCCCACCCACTCCCTCCGAAAAGCATCGATTAAACCCCTCCATCCCAACCCTACCCCTCAAAACACACCACACATACATACACTCACAGTTTTCTTTTCTTTTTTTTTTCTCTCTCTCTCTCTCCCATTCTCCTTTCCAGTTCTTTTTCTTGCCTCCTCAAAACTCTTTCGATAAAGAAACTGAGAGAAGAAGGAGAGGAAAAAAAGAACCCTTCTTGAAATAATGAACGACATCTGAGATAGTGATTGGTTGATCCACTGAATACTGCCTAACAGTAAAATCACAAAGAAGCCGTCATGATCGTGATTGTCTAAGCCCAATTAGTGTGCTGTCACCTGAGTCACTTTCAGACTCGAAAAACTTTCCTCATTCACTAAACTCTGCCTGGGTATTGGATTCTTGTGTCCATGCTGTTTTGAGTTCAGCTCAATGACCGCTAGATTGCAAGCTTTGAAAATCCGCGTAGAATATTAAGAATAACAAGACTTTCAAACAAATGACTTACTTTAAGTTTAAAGAGCACTTTTTAAGGGGCGTTATTTTCAGTCTACTGCAACTGAAAAAAATATATTTCTATCGAGTTAATACTGTAGAAGGATACAAGATGCCTGACATTTTTAATTTGCCACGGAAACCGCATTATTGACGAAAATTTCCGGCAATGGTTTATGCCCCATTGAAAATTGCCTTATTGGTTGGACTTGGCTGCCATCATACCTGGTTAAGCGCTGAATTAACAAGAAATTAATCCTCCCGATGAAGGTTTAGGAAAGTAGTGGAAGCCCCGAGTTCAACTATTTTTACCCTTTCATCTGCACTTTTTAACCCCCCCCCCCATTTTTTTCTAATTAAAAAAATCGAGTTTCTCGAACATAATATTTAGAAAATATAAGAGAGCTATATCTTATTTCTTTTCTCCTCATTTCTGATCGAATGATATTTCACATATGATGCCTTAGTTCTAAAGACTAAGTGACTGCCACCCCCCACAACTCCGACTCCACTGGGACAATTTGGCCCAAATTTCATAGTATTGTAGATCAAATAGGCAAGATCAGCTAGAGGAATCTGCATATCGAATTTCACTGCTTTACGTACCTAAATACCACATGATCTTTTGTCCCCTGCTCTGACTCCCACCCCGGTAATTCCGACCCTAGTCACCAATCAAAACAAAATTAAATAGTGAATGTGGACATGCCTGAGGCAAGCTACATTCCGAAATTCAATTTTCTATCTCAAAAAATAAACAAATTATGAAGGGTACTGACGGATGGACAGACGTACATTGTAAAACCAATAAGTAGCTCCATTCTTCCGCTACTTAATAAAAACATTGGTACAAATGCATTTATTTCGGTAAAAGGGGTTCTGTAAATTTATCAAAATTCTTGTCATACTTGTTCTGTGACTATAGAACAACAATTGATAGACAAAGAAGGCACTTGTACGGATCAGTATTCGTGATCACAATCTTTCTTCCAAGAAAACTGAAATTAAATAATATAACGAGATATATTTAAACTTAAGAACATTGAAATCTCTTCCTTTGCTATACGAAGGGGGCTTGCTTTCATTGAATTCTTCGTTCTCTTAGGTAAGAAGTCGGTGCTCTTCATATTGTCATATCGGCGCCCTTCTGGGAAGAAGTCGGTCAACAGACTTCGAACGTATTTTCAATGACATAAAAAAAACATTCTTACTGAATTCACTAAGTCAGTCGTTCTGTTGTCAATTTTTTCGATTTTTTTTTTGATTTAGATTCGGATAGAGCTTCAAGAAATAAATAAAACTTGTTTCTGAATAGATAGTTTCACGTGTGCCTATTATAACTTTTATTTACTTTTTGATGCTCTATCCGAATCTGAAGTCAAAATTTAAAAAAAAATTATCGAAAAAAATCAGCGACGAGACGACCGACTTCGTGAATACAGTAATGATGCTTTTATTTTGGCAATGCAGTGCAACTCATTCTGAACTGGTTTAATTTACTTTATTCCACAGTGAAGAGAATTTATTCAAGAATATTCAGATCAACTATCATGAGATCTAGTGCTGGAAAAAGATTCACTACACTAAGTGAATAGTCTGTTCATTGTGGAATGGTAGCATTCTGACTTTTTTTCAATTGCTTTACAGTCTATAATCTAAAAGGATAGTTGTTTTTTTTCTCTTTTACAAAAAAAAGTTGATAACGGTTTTCAGTTGTAGAGAGAATCGAGTACTCTTCTCAAGTTTCAGGTTATCTAGAATCGATACCTTTATATGAGACCACTCTATACCTGCCAACTTGTACGAATTTTCCGTGCAACGTACAAATTTCGATTTAATTGTACGAATATACGGATAGCTTTGTACGAACTTTGGCAAACAAGAACTGAGGCAACAAAGCGAAATAAAGTATAATTTTATATTTTCGTGCGACTTTACGTTCATTGTTTGTGACTAATTTTCGACGTCATAATTGGAGTAGATGCTATAAAGTTTCTCTGCATCATAGGGATATTTCATGTCCATTTTGTGTTGTGGAGTACGCGTTAATTTTTCCAGTATTGTGTCGCCATGCGATTTAGTAAAGCCAATAAGCAGTGAAGTAATTTAATTTAAGCCTTGCATATAAATCTTAAATAATTGATGTCCAGAATTGATGGATCCAATAAATTTGAATGCCAGTTGTGTTACATTGCATAAACCACAATGGAATCGATTATGAAACGTCTTTTAATTAAAAGTTCTATGGCGAAATTACCGGATTATGAAGTGCATAGGTTTTTAGAATCTGTTTCCTGTTCCGCTTTCATTGAATTAAGTTCTGGTTCCTATTTTTCAAAATGAATTTCAGCTCTAGCATAGGAATTTCTTACGGTTCGGACTAAACTTACGAATTTCATATTTCATAAAATGTTTAGTCATGCTATTGAAACCAAGACATTAAGCAAAATTCTAGAGTTACAGAATCTTTTTATAAATTTTTCCCTTCGATGAGGTGATGTTAGAAAGACTTAACACCAATTATTTATAGACTCAAATAATGCACACGATTTTAAATCTTGAAGATCCCCAACTTTAATTCAGGTCAAATTTCATCTACGGAATTTTTTTGGCATTTTGATGCATGACTTAGTGATGTTTATTAACTTAAATGAAATTGTCAACTTATGATGAGGATAAAGAAGAATATAAGTGATTTATAACAGTTAAGATTGAGAATAATAAGAGAACATCACAAAAATAACACAAAAAAAAATATACGAGGCCTTCATCAGGTAGAGAATTTTTTTGAAAGTTTTTCACCAGTGAAAAGTTTTAAAGAATAATACATTTAAAGAATTAAAAGAACATTGTTATAAACATAGTATTGTCCAAAACATTATTACAACATTTTGAAATTATCGAGGCCTACGAGATAACAAGGCCTGGAAGCGAAAAAGTCACCTGACCATCGGGGTGCTAGCAACAATCCAATCTTCATTGTTTCCAATAAATGCTGATTGTTAATATCCAAGCTGGAGAAATATAGTATTGTTAAAACATACAGTAGTTATATTGTTATTTATTATTGAAAAAGTGAAAGAAAATAATTGATCAAGGACGATTTTACAAAATTAGAAGTATCATTATAATTAGAGTTGTGATTTTTTTAAATATATATATATTAATACAGTATAAATTAAAATAATTAAAAGGTTATCATTATATAATCATAATTATAGTATTTCCCATTTTTTATCCAATTTATAGGATTGCTGAGCTAGACAGTGTTTTGATTTGGTTATATGGTAACTTTCTTCAGTCTTTTTTGCCAATGTTCTTCAGTTCCTAGAATTTTTATATTTTCCCAGTCCATGTCGTGATTTTTGTTTTTCTTATGTAAATATAACTGATTATTCTCATTGCATTTTTGTAACAATGTTTTAATTTTTAAAATTCCTTTTCTTAAAACCTTTAATCAGTTGATAATTTCCGAGGCCAACGAGAAATACAAGGCCCTGACGCGGAAAAGTCACCTGACCATAGCAGTCCGACCAACAATCAAACTTTTATTGTTTTCAACAAACGAAAAAATACTGATTGTTAAAAACCAAGATGGAAACAATGAAGGTTACATTGTTACTCGGACTTTTATGGTCAGGTGACTTTTCCGCATCCAGGCCTGTCTTTCTAGTTGGCTTTGGATAATTTCAAAATGATGTAATCATATTTTGGACAATACTATGTTTATAACGATGTTCTTTTAATTCTTTAAATGTATTATTCTTTAAAACTTCTCACTGATGAAAAACTCAGTTAAAAACTTCCAAAAAAATTCTCTACTTGATGAAAGTCATTAATAAAAAAGACCGAAAGGCCTCGTTTATTTTTTGTGTGTTATTTTTGTGATGTTCTCTTATTATAATCTATCTTATGATGAGGATTTTTTAATATTCATATTATAATTATAAAATAATTTTTTCTGTTTGCTTGTTTGTGCATATCTAAATGTCTAATAATTTGATAGTCCCAAACATACACAACAACCGACGAACAGTTGATAGTCAGATACAGATTCATGTGATAGGATAGGACCTGAAGTAAGGTTTTGGCCCAACAGTGAGTTGATTCCGATTTTGACTGGAAAAGCAAACAAATGCACACGTGTATAACCGTTTGAAAAATCATCTCCAAGTGGAAATGAACCACTATCAATTAAAAACTATTTTTCATCATCAAATAACCCTAACTCACTTGGAATTTCCTTGAAATTCAATTTTTGGCTAAGTTTAGAAGTTAAAAAAATTTAAATTAAAAATCGATATAAAGGTCTCGGTGGAAATTTAAATCGACAACGCTAATGGAGCGAACCAGTTATGGGCGATCATAAACTCAATTTAAGGAAATGTTGGTTCAAAAATGTCTAATTATATCTGGATTAAATATTTGTATCACGGGTATCGTAGTACAACCTGTGACAATAAAGTTCGGTGAATGACGTCAAATTGCTAACGGTCGTAAGAGTGCACCATCGTCGTATCCTGCCCCAGACAGGTCGAGACATGTTTAAACAAATTTGAGAGAATCAGCGCTGCGAGTGTGTTTAAACAGGACATTGAAGAGAGAAGGCCTAGTACGCGCGGTCGAAACCCAAAATGGATCATCGAACGAAAGAGACTCATGAAATGATGACAACAGTTTACAAAGAAAGTGCTATTACTTTGAAGTGTGTTTATGAGTGGTTTAAACGGTTCCGAGGAACCGGAACACTGTAGAAGACGCCCCTCGAAGCGGCCAGACATCCAACGTAATGTTACGACCCAAGTGAAGGCTATCCCTAAAAACGACTACGCCAGGAGTTTCCAGGACTTGTACAGGCGTTCCCAGAAGTGCATTACCATCGACGGGGATTACTTTGAAGGATAGTAACTGCTGTTTCATGTAAGCGAGCAATCCACTCTCAATATGCCATCGTTCACCGAACTTTATTGTCACAGGTTGTATTTTTAAGAATATAACTGCAAACGACACCTCAAAGAAAGAATTATTGACAAACATATTCTCCAAAATGAAATGCCTGATCATATAAAATTATGACTCTCTTCTGATGGCACAATTAGGTTGGTTTCACAATTGTTGTTTAAATATTTCCAAATTATGCCAGTTTCACGAAGATGACAATTAATTGTATTACATTGATGAAAACTATGACTAGTGTCACGATATAATTAATAAACAGGAACAACCACAGTGATACAGGAACAAAGTTTTTATTGCCTTACGCGTTTCGACATACCTTCATCGTTAGAGGCTAACAATGTTACAATGATATCGCTAATCTTTACACCAACGTGACCTTCGAAGAGACCATCAATCTCATTAACGAATCCCTGAAAAAGATCGATGTGACGACGACGTACGAGATGACCTAGACAAATTACTGAAGAGTCTACATGAACAGAACTACTTCACGTTTGAAGGTGACTTCTTTACAATTCCAGATGGCGTGGCCATGGGATCCCCAGCCAGCTGCATGATATCCAAGAGCTTCCTACAACACATCGAAGAAGACCATGTAAGTAAATTGATGAACAACGGGATAGTCAAATTATACAGACCTTACGTAGCCGATACTCTAATCATCCACGACTCCAGCAAGTGTTCACCCAAGGGACTTCTAAACGAGTTTAATGTACTACACCCTAAACTGGTGCAATACACCATGGAAGAAGAAGTAGACGAGTGACCAGAAACCACGAAAGAAGATTACATTCAGCATCTACAGGAAGGATTCCACGACAGCCAATATAATCCCGTACGATTCCACACACCTAAGATTCGCGGCATTAAGTCACGGGTTTAGAAGGGTCCTAACTTATCCGATAACCGACATAGCACGCCGACAAGAGATGGCTAAGGAGAACAAGTTCCCCAGAAGGGTCGTCAATAACATCCTCAAGGAAACAAAAAGGACACTATCGAACAAAGAGCAAGGACAACACGCCAGACCCACGGACTACGCCACCTTTACATATTTTGGAGAAGACACCTACCGACTGGTAAACATATTCCGCGAGCAAGGCATTGGAATAGCATTTCGAACGTGCAATAATTCCAACCCGGACGAAACAAAACCATGGAGACGACCCATACCAAAGTGCAGGCATATATAAGCTGCAGTGCCGGGACTGCGAAGCCTTCTACATCGAATCCACGTCCCGGTCCTTCTACGAAAGATTTCGTGATTGAGGGTGTGGGTCCATCGAGATGGGAGATCGGCATTCGCGGACCACCTGATCGCAGCAAAACATCGAATGATAGACATCGACGCCTGTATGAACATACTCTGGAGAGGGAAGGATAGAGACAAAATACTTATGCACGAGGAGATGGAGATAAGAAGATCAAAACGTTCGAACAGCTTTCGAGAGAGACGGCCTCATAGATTTCCTAAATGGTCTACCTTAGGTCGGCGCATCAGAAGAGCCTGCCATTAAGGTCCGCGAAATAAAGGGGGAATAAGGGGTACCGTTTTTCAATTTTTCCTTGTAACATTGTTAGCCTCTGACGATGACGGTATGTCGAAACGCGTAAGGCAATAAAAACATTGTTCCTGTTCCTTAAACCTCTTCCTATAAACTTGTAACAGGTCCCAAAAACCCTGACAAAAGAAAATTTTTTTTATCGGCAATGAGAAGGAATACCAGTGGTCATGCTGTCGAAAAGAAATCGACAATGTATCGGTGCGAAGACATCACTGTGGTTGTTCCTGTTTATTAATTGTATTAACTGTGTTAATCTGAGGAAGAGGTCAAAAACATTAATCATTAGGCGTTTTTGTTTATTTCTTTTCACAATTTTTATTAATTTCTAATTCTTTATGAACACACTGATATTTACTTACTGATTATCAAATTGTACATTTGTATACAATTTATTGCTGCTTGAATGCTCATTTTAATGCTGATGTGTTAAATTATGAATCTATAATCAATAAAATTATGTGATTTATGTGATACTGACAGACTTTGAAATATAGACAACAATTGTGAACAATTGAAATGAACATAATTGTATTATCAGAATGAAACAGTTTGTGACCAAAGGAAATCTGACATAACCTTGTATCTTTAATTGTTTTATTTTGGACGAAATCTACGCGTATGTCGTGGCATAGCCAGAAATTTCTCAAGCGGGAGGGGGATGGACTATTTTTATTTTCGGAAAGAGTAGGCAGCTTTAGATAAAATATCGCGCTTTCTACAAGATTTATTCAACCTAAATGAAAAGAAAACAATTTCATACAGCCATTAAGCGTCGCGCTCCTACGCGTATGATTGTAGTTAATGTATGAGAATTCCAAAAATTAGAATTTTATTTATACATTTTTTATTAGCGTATATATAATTTATGATTCATTATAGATTCATTACAAGGGTCGTCCAGAAAGTAAAGAACGATTGGATGTATCTCAACAAAAAAACAGAAGATATCAAAACAAAACTTTATTTGCAACAATACTAACACTACCTTTCTACATAATCGCCTTTGTTATTGAGGCACTTCTCAGAAAGAGACAAGTTTTTAAATCCATTTAGATTGAATAGTTCCTTGTTGCAATATGAATTAATAATCTTGATAACTGGGTTCATGTTTTTAAATGCCGATGTTATACTCATCTGTCGCCAATGACTGAAGCCATGAAGTTGCTGCTTTTTTTAAGCATGTCATCACGTTGGAAGTGCGTTTCCCCGAGAAACCCCTTCATTTTAGGGAAAGGTGAAATTCACTAGGCTCCAAGTCGGGATTGTAAGGGGGATGGTCAAAAACGTCCCAAATGGAACGCTGCAACTGTAGTTGTGTTGCTGCAGCTGCATGAGACCATCCCCCTTCTGTAGTTTCAAATGAATGCCGTTGGCATCGTGAGGTTCGCCGATTTCTGAACGAAACCTACCTACATCGTTGGATAGATCGTTGTGGGAACCAGGACATGGCTCTGGAATCCCAGTCTCTGGAACCCATATAAATTTTTCTTATGGGAATATGTGAAAGACGCCGTATTTAGGCCACCATTGCCAGGAAACTTTGATAAGTTATAAATTAAAAATCGCAGCAATAGTGGGAACTGTAAGAACTGACATGCTGGAGATTGTGTAGGAGGACTTTGAATACTGTATAGAGTGACTGGGGCACATCAGACATTTGGAATTTTGAAAGATCTAGGAAAACATACAGGGTTATTAAAAAAGAATGAACCGGTTTCCATGTCCTATTTCTCAGTCTGCAATTTTCCGAAAATTCAAATAATGAAATAAAAGAAAAATAGAAACTCATAATCTACAACCTGGATTTGAACCTGGAACGAGCCTGAATATATGTGGTTCCTTATTCGAATCCACCTCGTGGATCATGAGTTTCTGTTTTCTTTTGTGATGTTCATAAGGTTAAAAGAATATTTACTCTTTTGTTCTTTTATTAAAGAAAGTAGGGACATCCTTTATTATCAAATCGGGCAAAATTTTTGTTCATAAACGCGCTTTCTTTGTATTACCATTCTGCATAAATTATCTTAGAACTAGGCGGGCTTTATCCGTCGCCATTTCTTTTCCATCTGATGGATTTTGCGCTAAAATTTCACTGTAATCGTGTCCAAAACCTATAAAAATGCTAAAGAGTAAAGCACACGCTCATCCAAGTAATGTCGATCTCAGGATAAGCCAGTTTATTCATCACATATATTAGGTGAAAGAATACAAATTCGTCCGAGTTGTTGTGATAGAATTCAACCAAATAGCACATTTATCAAGTTCTACCTTGGACAACCAACCAACAATTGCTGAGAATGTTGATAGAGGAGTTAATAGGATACAGATGCCGCGGACTTGCGGATAGTTTTCATTTAAAGAGAATTCTTTTAATTCAAATGCAGTGGACACGACAATCGACAATCGAACAGTGAAGTGTACATTTCTTCGGGTGAAACTGCAGTGGCCACTCGGTACTGAAATTTTTATAGCCAATATTTTAACCAATCATGATAAACGTCATATCTTTTTAATCAAAAGATGATCTCACTTTCGAGCATGATTGGTCAATTGCATGTAATTTTTTTTTAATCTAAAGTTAAATAAAAATTTTCCATATGAAAATTATCCATACATATATTATCGGCAATGTTTGAAAAGCAGGTATTGTATATAGAATGCTCAGGGAATATGTAGAATGCCTGACGTTTTTGGACAAAGGATAAAACGTCTGCTTTTTTGTGATTATGTTGCATACTTTTCCTAGGCATTCTATACTTTACCTAGGTATTATACGGAATGACAAGTCCACTATAGGCAAAGTATCAAAACACGCCTTTATTGGCACTGAACACAGAACGAAGAACTGTGACATTAAGTGAAGGACGTTCTTGCCAGTTAAATACGAAAACCAAAGTGGTGTTTAGCTACTTGTTGAACAGGGAAGACTGAAAGGGCATTTTGAATTACATTTAATTTTCTCTTTCACAAAACAGCACTTCATGTTTTGCACTTGGTCTTGAACATGCCCCTCACAAATCCTCCTTGACCACTTCCTGTGGACTGACAGGCAGCAACAGATCGGGAATCTTTCTCGTGGTCATAGATGTCTTCAACTCACAATAAGACCTTGGGCAATACAGTGAATTGTGATCTCGCATACAGTTGGTCCAAGATTCCTTCTGCAGTTTATAGTGTCAGTAAAAGCAGTCTTATGGCACTATAATTGTCTGGACCACAATACTTTTTTTGACACATTTTAAAATTTTTTCTTTGAACATTCTTTCGCCTTCCCCATGTCCAACGGCCAAATCAGTCTCATGAAGTACGTCAAATAATTCAGAGTACATGACATAAAAATAATAATTTTTGTAAAGAAATTATTAGATGGAAACAGTACAAAATGCTCCAAACTTAAGGTAATGATATTATGGAAAAATGTTTCGAACCAGAAACCACGAGTATCACGCTCTTTGTTGCCTCTACCAATTGAACCATCGTGAACCTGTATAGCAAGGCTGTCACCAGATGTTCTTAAAGACTACAGGCTGTCACCAGGTAGTCAAGATGGAGGCCCAATGTTAGGGCGGGCACTCAGCTCGCAGATCGGGAATTCCTCCTTTCTAACCATCAGAAACATTGATGAGCACACATAAGAAATTATTAAATGGAAACGGGAGATAATGTTCCAAACATAAGGATACTGATATCATTACTTTTGTTCTCTACTACCATTACATCATAGCGTTTCAGCAGCCAATAGTGCCGTAGTTCCTTCTTAGTAATCGTCTAAATCTTTTTCATATCGTCCAATAAGTTTTGATAATTATTGGTGAGTAGAGGGAATATTCTATACTCTGACCACCGGTCCTTTGGCATTGTAGAGAATGCCTAGGAAATGTGTGATATATAAACCATTTCATACTTTACCTACAAACCTGAGTCATTCTATATATTCCTTGAGCATTCTATACAATGCCGGATTTAACACATTGCCGGTAACATACAATTAGTCAAGTATGTTCGCCAAATGTGATAATCTATTCGTCAGATTAATTGAACTATCGCCACTGGCAATATGGCGAGCGGACTGCGCAGACATTGCAAATGACTACTTATTAGGCTGATCAAAATGAATTCATAAAACAATGCGAGTAGAGTTCTAGCCATGATTGTTTATTTCGATATACAATAAATTTCCAATAATACAGTTTGTTATAGATAAAAGAGAGTCATAAACAATCATTCAAAAATTTGCTTGTATCTTTTGAGTTTCAAAGTTTACAAAAATAACAGGAAAAAAAGAAATAAACAAAAAATATATATACTTAAAAAAAAAAATAACAAATAAAACGTTCCACTTTTTTTTTCCTATTTTAATAGTCCGTTAACATGTTTTTTTTTCTTTTTTTTTAAATCTACAATAATACTGAGATCGTTTGACAAAGATTTTAAGATGACTACTGTAAAAAGTTTAGTTTATACTTGTTTAGTTTTTTCTTTGCGACTAAAAAGAGATTCAACGAATACACAGTGACGTCACACGAAGGAAAAGATAAATAAAGTGAACGAATTGATAAAATAATTGAAAGATTTAGACAGGTTAAGGTGAAATCTTTGGTTTTATGGGGAAATAATTTTTTTTCAATAATATCTTGGAATTAAAAATAAATTATTTTTAAAATATATAGAAATTGATGAAGTCCTTTGTACGGGAGATTCCGACTTGTAGAGAATCCGATTTACAGAAACCCTTTATCAAGGGTTAGCTTTGAATATATGGAAGTTGGATTGACAGTGCTTATTTCTTATACAATTTGGATAAGAATCAATGCGGGCATATATGGAATATGGATATCTTGTAACCAACATGCAATTGGAAATCATAACATGGTTTTTAATGATTTTTTTTTTAATTATAATGAGGAAATTTTAAATCGATTCAAATTTTTTTCCCATGAAAAGATGCTTGTACTTGAATTTATCAACAGAAATGGAGGCGAAGAGAAATTGGGAAGAAAGAAAACTTAAATGATTACAGAAATTAAAAGAGAATAATAAGAATTGCAGATATTGTTAAATTTGAATTTAAAATATACGTATTTAAGTAAACTGACTCACACATACATTCGTACGCATACTCACACATACATGCGTGCAGACAGGTGAAAAAATGGATTTAAAAAAAAAAGTTAAAACGGAGAGGCTTTTTTTTTTTCAGGTGAATGGATTGCAAAGTGTATCCCGGCCTTCTAATGACTATCGATCTCGACGAGCTCATTAATTTCAATCAACTGGTTAACCTGCCTTTCCCATAGATACACAAGAAAAGGGGAACGTCGTTCTGGTTTCTTTTACGGATTATTAAACAGGGATTAAGAATGAACTAAAATGAAGAGAATGTTTGTGTGTCTCGGAAGTAAAAAATAGCATTCTTGTTGTTATTAATGAGGACCCATTTTGAAAGTTATAAAGCGCGGGCGAGAGAAGTTCTCTGGTGATTGAACGAGAGCGCTTAATCTTTGTCAAAAGTTTTTAACAAAATCATTTATAAAATAATAAAAATACGTCTAAACTTCAGTTGTAGGAGATAGAAGGGGTTGTTGAATGCGTTCTTCTTCTTCAGGGAAAGGTGACGACTAAAATTTAAAGTTAACTATAAAATGAACTCCATGAAGGAATAACACATTTTGGTGATTTGAGTTTAAGTATATCGAAGTGTGCTTAAAATACTCAGTCATTCTCTTTTAGGAACTAAGATTCACACAGAAACGCACTTGCAAACATACAGACACACATGATAAATAATAGTTCTGAAAAGAATAGTTGAAGAAGTCAAAATTTACAAAGGAGCGAAGAAATTGTTTGGTGGTGGTGGTGGTGGTTGTTGTTGCTGCTGTTGTAGTTTTCGTCTTTCTTTTTAATATCTATAGAATGTTAATATTAATTTTGTTATTGTTGTTATAGTTATTATTACAGTGTTCTTTCTGAACTAACTTAAACGGTTCGATTTGTCGTAAAACGTCGAAAGTTGGCGGCGAGACTACGGGCCTTCAATTGTGTTGTTTGTCGATGTTCATCGATAATTGACGAGCTTAATGAACTTGAGTCGTTCGTTCAGGTTTTCGTTCAGTTCATCAAATTGGAATTGTCTACTTCGGAGGAGGAAAGGGTTTTGCTTAGAGGGTAGAAGGAGTGTTAAGTTGGTTGTAATCACACCAGGTAAACATCATCATTCTTCCATCTTAGTGTTTTTATGTTGTTATATTTTATCTTTTTCGTCCCCTTGGAGAAGATAATAGACTGGATTGACTGCAATCTAATATTATTGTTTCATAAGGGGGTTAAAATCTGTGGGGTTTCGACAGCATCGTGGTCCCAAAATAGAAATGTTGTTGCTTACTCTGCGTCAAAATGTTCATTTTGTCACCGTGATACGAAGTTAGGATTATTTTTTATTTGTGTATTAAATGTTGCTTGTGTGTGTATATTCACTCGGATTCAAACCCCCGAGTGAGTTCACCTGAAAACCGACATGGAGGCGGTGTGTTCGAGGGCCCTACGCCGAAGGGAAGCGATGCTGGTGCCTCGCCAAACATCGCCGGTATCGCTCATGGTCATGCCGGTCATTCCGGTCATGCCGGTCATTCCGGTCATCCCGGTCATGCCTGTCATCCCTGTCATGCCCATGCTGCACGCAATCTGGGGCGGCGACGACGAGCCCGTGTTGGGCGGCGTGGTGGCCGTGGCCAGTCCCTGCGCCACCGACGTGTTGAGTCCGTAGGCCGACGGATAGACGGATGTGCCGTTCGTCGACATGGTGGTGATGGGCAGGGAGGTGGTGAGCGGCGAGCCCGACTGGCTGATGCCGCCCATCGACATGCCCGACGAGGAGAGCGGCTGGCCGAGGCCTTGGCGGGGCAGGGTGGACGTGAGCTGTAGGCCCGGGGCACCCATGCCCGTGCCCATGCCCGTCATGGTGGTCCAGCGGGAGTCGGCCGCTCCGAACGAGCACAGGCCGTCGCCCATGCTCCCGAACGGCGGAAGACCGTGCGACGGAAGCAGGGCACCGGGCGTGCGAAACACGTTCGTCGTCTTCTTCCGTTTCTTCCACTTGGCCCGACGATTCTGGAACCATACCTGTAGCAAGTAGAGAAAAAAAAACAAGATTAAAAAAAAAGAGAAACAAAACAAAAATATCACAGTTAACATTCAAGTAAACAAATTTCTGGTTACTCGTTTCAATTATTTTAACAAATGGTCAGTTTACTTAAGCATTTAAAAATCACATCCTGAGCAACTTCATGGTTAATTTCAAGACTGTCCAAGCATTCTCAGATTCATAAAGATTATTTTTCCCTCTAAAATTATCTTTAAATATATAGATAAGGTTCCGATTATAAACCGGCATTTTTGCCCATGAATAGCAAAAGAGAGTGACCATTCCATCTCCATTTATTTTCACTCTGTAATTTTTCCACACATGCACCACACTGTATATTTATCATCCATATAGGGTTACTGTAAAAGAAATGGACCTATAAGTTATACAACCTTTTATAGAAAACAAACCTACTGTTTAAGTTAAACAAGTAGACACGCAATATGCGTAATACAAATAGAAAAGAAAATTTTACGATCGCAGTTCATGACGTCAGCATCACGTGAGCGCCTGACATAGAGAAGTTTTTTTTTCCTGTGTTGTAAGTAACGAAAACAGATCATAATTACAAACTAGAAAAAGGAAAGAAAAATTCCACGATCTGGACTCGAACCAGGGACCCGTCTTTTGCTGGCTCTGCTCTTACCAAAAATTAAAATTAACACTCTACAGGGTGACCCAAATTTATCCAGCATAATTGCTTAGGAACATTGTATGGTTCAAATGGAACAAAAAATGTCCTATAAACATTACATCTAGTTTCGATCGTGTGTGAGATATCGACGTTTGTCTATTTTCTTGTAGAGTTGTTAAAGCAAATAAATAAAACAGTTGAGAGTGCAGATCATTTTATTCTGCATACTGATAGAACATCACATTGAACTACAAAACAAAACTAAAATGATACAAGGAATAAATCAATGTCGAGGAAGCCCCTCAAAATGGTTGCTCCCAGTTCCAATGCACTGGGTTATATCTTCGGACAATTGAGCTGGTAGCTGCCACAATCTGGTCGGGTGTAATTGCTCGACTACAAGCTTGAATGGATTCAATGAGCTCATCTCTGGTGGTGGGCGGATTGCTGTAGACCTCCTCCTTCAGTGTTCTCCACAGAAAAAAATCTAATTGGGTAAAGTCCGGTGACCTAAGAGGCCAAGCCACTGGACCACCTCTACCGATCCATCTGTCCGGATAATTGACATTCAACCAGTCTCGCACTCCTCTACCAAAGTGGGCCGAGGATCCGTCCAATTGCAATCGGAGGTTTCTTCGTACATAAAATAAAAGAATATAGTAGTGGTATATATCCTTGATAAAGACGGGAATAACTGGCGAAACTAGTCGGAAACTTTTTTCCCTTTATTGTATTGTAAAGCCTCTACCAATTTCATTGATAGAAACAATACTAAGAACTCTCAATTTATTGATCTTAAATTGTACTTCATAATATATGCATATTTGCAGCACCTTCAACAATGAATTTACCTTGCCGGAACAGTTGGCGTAATCTTTAGGACTTTCAAAGAACCCAGATTAGCGAAGTGCTTTTGTAGACCAATAATTACTTTGCTTTGCATCAAACCTCTTATTCATAAAATGATTTCTTTGTTTTTTATGTGTACTGAACACGAATCTGAAGCCCAAAATTTTCTCTCATTCACATTTTAAGGCAAAGTTCATTTTATTGTCAAAATTTATTTTTTCCTGAAAATTCAAACAGAGATCATTCATCCTTGATTTTCGACCAAATCCTAAGTTTGTGAAAACAATGGTCAGGAAAGGAGGTCTTGCGTACTTAAAGGAAGCAATTGCCTCAACTGAGGTGACACAAAAATAAAAGAGAAAAACTTTTGTTGGTTCCTCACTCCTTGCAGACTATAAAAAAAAACTGAATAGAACAGAAAGAAGATCGTGCAAAAATTTTTTATGTTCGTGTTCCATGTCATTCTACGATGAAGTTTAGGCCCAGGTGTTCCATTGGGGTCGGATTTGCGGGGGTGGTAGTCACGTGGTCTTTAGAACTATGCCAACATATGGCTTGTGATATATCATACGTTCGGAAATGATGAGAAAGGAAAGAAAATACGAGCTTTTTTACATTTTCTACGTATTATGTTCAAGAAAATTTAATTTTTGATTAAAAAACTTGGGGAGAGGTAAAAAGTGCAGATAAAGGGGTGAAAATAGATGACTTCAGGGTCTGCTACTTGCCTTACCCTACTCAGAGGGAGGGGGGAAATTAATTTTTTTAATAAATGTATAAATGCATTTCTCCTTCACTGCTAAAGCTCCTACTTGGAATGTTTACAAGACTTTATTTGTAATAGTAATCTCGAATTTTAATGAATGTTCCTTAATAAACAAGTATGGCTTCATTTTATGAGCATAACCAACCTGGTTTAATTAACCTCGATTATGAAATGAATATCAACAATTCCATAGAGATGTGAAAATAACTGGAAATGTGGTTAATTCCTAATTTGGAATTTACATACATTATTATTTTATTTAAACAAATTGTGTTTACGCGATCCACCAGATATGATAGTATTTTTTCTGTAGGGTTAGGTGAAAGACATTGTTTATGTAATCCCTTTGCGAACTATAAAGGCGCATCACAAATAGCCGATATGCTTACGCTTATATGGCAAGAATTGGATTATCCACTGTAAATAGGCGGCGGTATAAATTGACTTTTGAGGAATTGCCCCCCCCCCCCTACCTCCAAAGAGCTCTTTACTGTACAGAATGCCCGAAAAGTCCCGCACCTTAGAGGAAATTTGTTCAATAGGGGAAATATCCGCCATCGAATTTCAGACTGGCCTGTAGGCGGAATTTCAAGTTGTTTAACACCCTGAGGCCATAAAGATTGTCTATGTCACGAATTCGTCCTCGATCCTGGCCCTTACGTGGGTCGCATCGCGAATCTTCACACAGGACACCCATGACTTCAGATACTCCCAGAACGAAAAGTCCATTGGTATTCAATTTTGGCAAATATGGGGTCCCTTCAACAGGTCCTTTGCGACCAACTCAATGTTCAGGAAAGGTTTCATTCAGCCAATGTCGTACGAAACAGAAATACATGTGTTAGAATTTCGCCTATATGCAGGACTTTTTGGATAACCTGTAGTTTAAAATGCCCCTTCGCCAATAAGTTAAAATTTGTAACTGGAAGTAATAGTCATTCGTTTTACCAGATAAGCTTTCCGGTGTATTATTTTTATTAGGTCGTCGATAAAACCGTTAAATCCTAAGTGGGTGTCCATATCAATGCTTAAGATCTTGATGTCATTGTTTAGGTTGTCTTTGTCTATACCATTGACCGAGGAATTTAGTATCTTGATCCGGAAGATTCGCTATGGCTTTTAATAATATGGTATGTTCCGTAAGTCCTTCCGAGATTTCGAAGTCTGGCCATGAAGTCGTAAAGCCATGTGATAAAAGATAAAAGCATATCAACGATAGAGAAACATTAGAGTTTTGTTGTGACAGAGCTGTTCCTGGTTATTCAATGCCACTTTGTCTCAGCCGGGGGAGCGCTGCAGCCCCCCCCCCCCTCGCAACTTACCACCTCGCCAACTGATTCTGTTGCTGCAGACCACCATCCCTAAGAATAACAGGGCCAACCCCCTCCCCAAATAAAATTCTGGGTACGGCTCTGATCTCAGCGTTGGATTAGACTTAAGTATGACGAGAAATCAGCTCTTCTTGCTTGCCTTCCCAAGTGATCTGAATTCACTCCATGTGGCTTTTCCTTTGGGGTTATGTAAAAAATAAGTTTTACGTATCATTTACCAGCATTTCTTCAAAGAATCACAGATGCAGTTGCTCCATCGGCACTAATATATTATTGGAATGAATGTGGCTTGAGCTCGATTACATTATTGGTGTTTGCCGAATAGCCTGGGTAAGGTAAAAACATTAACGTGAAAAACAAAAGGAAAGATTCATAGCTTTAATTCGAACCAGGGACTACGAGTATCCAGCAGCTCAACTGAGCCACCACGGTCAGTAGAGGTAGCGTTGCTGTAACGTATCCAGGGTGGCCCAGTTGATAGAGGCAACGAGTTGGTTATCCATGGTTCCTGGTTCAAATCCAGGTCGCGGAATTTTTCGTTTGTTTTTCGTGTTAATATTTTTACTCTTGTGTTGGAACATTTACTCCAGTTGTAATTTTATAACTTTCATATTTGTTGGTAATGTAGGTAAAACTTGGATATTTACTCGATTCACTGACATGCCCCTCCCCCTTCCGTTTAAATGGCTCGACCCATGAGCAACTGAGCTGCGAAATCCCGGAGGACTTCTGCAATACCCTCCACTATAACGACTTTATCTTTGCGCTGCATCTTTCATTCAAGATTCCATCTTGTCTTTTCTTTTATGTTTATTTAGTTTCATTTAATTAGAATCTGAACTTTGAGTAGAAGTTTTCAAATTTTCCATGGATCATAATAAAATCTCAAATATGATTCCTTGGATCCGTCTTCCCCTATTTAATTAGCCTCCCCCTTGGGCACCAATTCATTTCTAACATCTAAAAATTCGAAACATATTTAAGAAAAATTTTCACATAATTGAAAGATTAGAAATTCGTAAAGTTTGCAAAAATGAAGCTGGTTGAGTCTTGAATAATCAAATTGATTTTAAAAAACAAACAATTTTTGTAAATAATTAATGAAATAATTGATAATCCTAAAAATTATCCATCGTCATTGCGAACTTTGAAGTCCGCCAATTAGCGTCGTCCATGGTGATTGGTGGACACATCTTTCATGATCTTGTAAATAGTTTATTCATTCACTGCTGCCTCTCGAAGATAGTATGTTACCGAAACGCGTCAGCAAAATCAACCTGCCATATTGTTAATTGTAGAACTTGGTTATTCATTTAGATTGCATTAACAAAGCTTTTACATTGACTGAATCAAGGTTTCTGTTATTGTCTTCATTTCAATGTTTAATTTTGTGAATACACTCTAGTTCGACTCTATGGGAAAAATAACATCAGTCACGATCTATCTGAGTACTATGTTCTTGTTACTTATTTTCTAGGTTCAATTGAATTCTACTTAGCGTTAATTGTAATTATTTGAAATAAATTATGCAGTTTTTATCCCTTTTTCCTCCAATTATTAGAAATTGCATAAAGCTCACAATTTGCATATTATTAAATGATTGTGTTTGAACGCCATAGGTTTGAATTATTATAAAAGGAAATTGGTGGATTATAGTAGCTTTATAAAAGATCAATAAAATCAATTCGTAGGCTTCCAAATATAACTCCTACTAAAGGTAAATTATAAAATGGCGATCAATACTGCATTATGCATTAGTCCTATAAGCAACAATATAGGTGAATGGATAGGATACATTAGAACGTACATCGACTCATCCTAGTCAAGTCAACATTTGATCTGAGCGAGGATTGGCTCAGTTTTTAATTTCCGAGTTTTTTATAGTGTGATTTGTAAGTTTTGTTTTCACTCTTGAGGACGAGTGCCGCGATGGCCTCGAAAACGTTTAGGCTGTAACTATTAGTAACAAGAGTTCACTCTTTTAAGATTTTGATTTTGTTACAGTTAATGTTACTTTATAATCAATGTTACGTGTCTAATTTCTGGACATCACTTTTGCCTGCTATTGAAGATTATTTTCCAGGAAGGAATGATAATTTGATATCAAGATTTGCCTTAGGATTCTCATTTGTATGAATTCTCATTTTATGGAGAAACTGCTGATTTCTATTCTGGTTAATTTTCATCTCCAAATATGGTATTTTTGAAGATGCCGTTTCTTCGGGAGTCTATCGAAATTAATCTTCTATGAAAAGTGCCCAGTATCAGGAGTTTTTCATTTTGCTTTCTGCTCCTTGGAGAACTTTTGTTTTTACGCTTTCACAATTACCGAGGCTATTTTTCTTTAATTTATGTAAAATTTTAAGATTTCGTGATTGGATTTTTATCTGAATATATGAATTTCAATTTGCATGGTATAAATGAGTGTACTTAGGTTTATTTCCGTAATTTCTTTGTTGCTGAGGTAATATATTCTAAACAGATTTTTGCATAATATATATGATGGAGATTAACATAAGTTGTGCTAAGAGATTGAATTTGTGCTGGAATAAAAGGCTCTCTATAAACCCACTTATGGTCGTTTATAAAATCAAGATTGGATTGTTTTCGTGGGCATGATTCCAACTTTTGTAACTGCCTTCAGTTCATCTTTGACAGTCAAAAGACGAAACGTTCCATTGTCGTACTTTTCATATAGCCTAGCGTTAGAGCGCGAATCTTTATGACGGCGTCGCCTACTTCATCATCGTCGTCGTCATCATCATCATCATTATCATCATCATCACATTGCCGTTTCTGTTTTTCCTTTCCCGTCTTCTGTGTAATTATCTTCGTTTTCCCCACCCTCTTTCCATCGTCTTTCTTCTCGAAGGCGTCGAGTTGTGGCTGCCGACGCAATTGGTTTTTTCGGTCAGAAGAGTAGAGGAAGGAGGAGGAGAGTATAGGGGGTATGAGAGTTGGGGGAGGGGGTGTTAAGGGTAAAAGAGATGGAAACGGAGGAGGGAGCTTTGACTATCGCTCGTTCCAACGCTCGTGGCAGGCGCGTGTCTCCTAGTTCGCAAGATCCTCGGAGCCATTAACCTGCGCCCGCGCCCTCTCGGCGCATTATTCGCTCAAGGCCCCTTTATGACGGCCTGCGATCGCCCGTTGAGCTCGCTTCTCCCTTAACGCTGCTCTTAATGGCCGCTGCAGGTAATTCCATCCGGCGCACCATGTCCGGCATCTTTGACCCGGCAACTGCACTGGCAGAAAGAGAGTGAGTGAGGAAGAAGGAAGAGAGAGAGGGAGAGATCTCCAATTCCACATATACAGACAACGCTAGACGCACACTCTCTGGCGATATCATGTTTATACGTGTAAGGTTTTGCGGTGGCCGGCGTTGAACAAAAGCCCCGGGTTTAAAGGCAAAGGCCAGTTTCATTTCCTATTGCTCCTTGAAGAGGGCGTGCGGGGGTGTTTTGAGCCCCTTTTCGCCCTCCCTTTATAGACCAACATTTCAGAAAAACAGCGGAGGGAGCCGAGCCAGCCAGAAAGTGAGTGCGTGAGTGCGTGAGTGAGTGAGTGAGTGAGTGTGTGAGTGAGTGAGGCGCGGCTGGGCTGGCGGTGCTCGCGTAAACAAAACGACGGGCGATCACCATCAGCTGAAATGATTTCGTTCAATTTCCCTTCAGCCCCAACTGATAAAAGAAATCGATAGAGGCGCGTCGGGATGAAATCGGCGGACTCTCTCTCCCCTCACCCATCCACCCTCAAACAAAACCAAAGAGACTGGCTGTGAATTAAATAATTCATTCGCCTTGTAAAGCAAAAACCATTCGGCGAATTTGATTTGCTCGACGAAAACGGCGCGCTTTAAGAGAATGGAAATTCTGCGGACGATCATTTTTTTTTCTTCTTTGTCTAAAATCCTCATTTAACCCTTTCTGGGCGTTTTATGCCACGTTTTATAATGTCTGAAATCTCCTCGTCTACCATAAAATAAATTTGTTTGGCTCTTTCCACGTTTAGAAATTGTGATATATTCACCGCTATAGGCATACAATTTTGCATTTTATTATCATTTATTAAATTACGTTAATTACACTCATTAAAATAGAAAGTAAAAGTATTTTGTATGCATTAAACAATTTAAAAACGACTAACATTTCTTTCTTCGTGCATTGGTAGTGTCCTGTAAAGTTAGAAGTTCTATAGAACTTTATTATTAACATACAGTACTAATGGGCAGAAGGCTAGAAGAAATGGAAGTCATACCAGCCAATTAAATTGAACGGCCAAGTATATAAGGCTGTAGTGACGCCAGCAATACTTTATGGAATGGAATCATTTCTCCTAAAGGTGCCCTCTTTTGGATGCAGAGTTGGACATATGAGATGACAAGAATGTACAGGATAAGGGATACAGTAAAATTTGGCAATTTACTGTAAATGGTAAAAGTCAGGAATCGAGACTTAGATGTTTTGGTCATGGTTTGCAGGAAAGAAGGTAATGAGAATGGAATTGTCATGTAAACAGAAAAGAGGCAGGCCAAGGAAAAGCTGGACCAGAAAGACATTGAAGAGAACAAGCTAGATGTAAAGCTGCTGGAGGATCGCACACTTCTGGAAAATCTCGTAAAGAACAGCGATCCCACATAACAAAATTAGATTTACTGCTAGAAGAAGAAATAATTCCTTTATTAAACATATCAAACTTGACGGTTGAGTTTATAGTGAAGGTTTAGCACATTGTTTAATTGACAACAAGATTAGAATTTTAACACTTTCTAGAAATTGTTTGCCAAATGATTTCTTGCAGCAATATGATAAATATCGTATTTGATTTGATTATTTAATAAATGATATCCTTGAAAACAATTACGGAATAATAGAAGATACTCTGGAAGTTATCATGAATATGTATAATATTCATTTAATACATATTATTAAATCAATCTATAGAGCATACATGGAGAAAAAAAAACAAATACACTTTATCATAATCAAGTCATACACGATATAAACATTAATTGGCAAACGATAACTTGAAATTGTTAAAAATCAAATTCGCAAGGAAACTACGCATAAAATCTTCATTGTAAACGCGATGTATAGTTGCATCTTTTTAAATTTTACCTTGATAAAGACGAAAAATGGAAACACGACGGGTTTTATATGTTCAATAAAACATGTTAAAATAGAATTATTATTTTTAATTAGGATGCTGGAACAATTAACACGAGACCATATAAAGGAAATTCTATAGAATCACTTGTTCAGATAGAAAACTCCGTTCCTTTAGAATTGCTCATCATGTACCAGTGACATTTTATCCGAAACTAGTTTAATTAACGATCTTTAAAAACTTCAACGGTATAATAAATTGTGATTAACCTGATATTTTAAATAACCGATAAAGTTTCATGTTCACGCCAGAGTAAAAAAAAAAAAAAACAATTATTCACTATTCAGTGGACTTAAGTTCGGACATTTGATATCACTCGACCCATTCCAATCAAGTTTTTTTTGCACTACCGATTGGGGAAAAAACGTTATTATGTAACAAATTTCTAGATGATTTTTTAAAATAAAGATTTATGAAAATTCTTTTTATTTTTTAATTTTTAATAAAATTCCAGGTTTTTAAAATATATATTGTGCAAAATTCTTAAATTGGTAGTTTTATTACAGTTGCCAAAAATAAGTTGAGAGCTGATGAATTGATTACATCCATCAAATTAATTTGATTTATAAGAAGGTTCTCTTATCAAAACATGAAAATATAACCATTTAACGACAAATCGATAAAATAATGAAAATAAATTGCGTTCTACTTATAGGAGGAATCTTGTTTCATTGCGTTTTTAGTGGATAATTTTCCCGTTTATTCATTTAAAAAAATTGAAACTAATCAATTTGCAAATAATCTCACAATTAAGCTGCATTAATTTTCTGGCTGTGAACCAAAACCAACCCTAATCAGAGAAAATGCGAAATAATTCCAAACACGCCTTGCTTAAGATCTAAATTATTTTTGTTTTAGAATTTAAAATCTTATTAGAATGTGAACGAATTTGATCTAATGAATCCAGTAACAAGCATCAACGAAGAAATTAATGATTTATTCCTATTTATTTATTTTATTCCAAATATATAAATGCAATTTAACTCATTCGAATTAACTTAACTGAATGCATAAATCACCCGAAGAAAATTTCATATAAACTATAAGCTTATCAAGAAATTTTTATCTTTTAAAAAAAAAAAACAATTTAAACATTATATATTTCATGTTCTCCTTTATATTTTTTCTCTAGAAATAGATTTGAAAAAATATAAAGGGCTTCAGAGCAAAAACTTCAAAAGACCAGGTTAGAGCCGATTGTTTTATTATAAAAACGGGAGGGTTTATAAATTTTATATATAGTCATATAGATAATTTATGAGCGCTTTTTTTTTCTTTTTTTTTAAAGCGGAGAATTCTGAACGATAGCTTCTTTCCTCTTTCAGATTACTGAGCTTGATATCTCAAAAAGACACGTCAGCTTATGTTTAGCATAATTTTTTTATTTGCTCGAAAAATACTTAATTTATATTTCAAATGTTCCAAAAATGGAATTTTAACATTTCTTTCATCTGAAAAAATAAAAATAAATGTTGCTTTGGTTTTGCTATCGAATTTTAGGCATGTGCACTGTCAAGTTGACCGTTAACGTTTTCGGTGAGATATTCTTCAAATTAATTTATTTTTTTATATAATAATCCAAAACCAAATGGTTCTGTCTACATCAAAGATACATAAAATGATGCTGAATTAGCATATTTCGACAGGTAAGCTATAAACATAGTAAGGAGAGGAAATAATTCGCAACCTGGATTCAAACCAGAGACGAATTTATAGAGGCGACGAGTTAGATGTTCATGGTCCCTGGACATAATCCATGTCGCAGACTTTTTTCCTTTCATTTTTCATCTTAATATATTTACTTTATTATCTAATCCAATATTTATTACTTTGTTAAGTATGCTGTCGCCATTCAGAAGTAATAATGACCTATCGAAATATAGTTATTCTGACTATTTTAATTCTCTTGCAGGTGAAACTCTAAATTTTATCATTATACAGGATGGTTCTGAAATAGTTGGCAAAAATCAGGGAATTGGATTGGGCTTATCATAATGAAAAAGTTCCCATGAACGTTAGCCCAAAAACGCAGTCTTCAGGAGATCGATGCATTTAATTATCATCCTCAAAGAATAATACTTTCAAAGTTTTGATTGTGTGTACTAGGATTAGAGTTCGATAATAATTTAGTAGCTTAATTCCTGCTCATTTCAAATACCACCAGGAATCGTTATTCAAACACCAAAATTAATTTTACGTATGGATGTGCGATGGAAATTCGAGTTTAGCTCAATGTTTGTATCGGACAACGTCTCCACAGCGCGCTGCGGCATCAGTGTCCTGCTAAGAACAACTTTTGCCAGTATTCATTAACATCTCCGAGAGACTTCTTCTTCGGTAAACATTTTCAACGTCTGTAAATAAAAATAAACTTTTTCCTTTCATGGCCTTCCATTTTTCTGAATCTGGTAGTAATCATTCAATGTGTCGTAACTCCTGAAGAACGCGTTTTTGGACTAACGTTTATGGGAATTTTTTTTTCCTTCTGATGACGAACCAATCCAATCCCTGATTTTGACCAACTATTTCAGGTCCTCTCTGTATAACTATTATCCACAATATCATCTTCGGTTTTGTTTATTTGTGTTTAATTTGTATTGATTTTCAACTGTTGACGTTTGTAATTTTATATCCAAACTGTTTCTCAAATGTTAAGATAATACGCTACTTTCTGTTCAATTTGTATTGTTAATTCTGTTTTTTGTTGTTTAATTGGTTGTAATGTTTTACAATATAATAAAGGCCTGTCTCCATAAAATATACTCCAGAAAAAAGCTCCAGAAAAAATATACTCAATGAAAAACAGTACATTTTTAATAAATCTTTGCTTTACCAGAACGCCTTGCATATTTTTGTTTTCCGGGAATCTATTTCATATATCCATTGGAAAAATTAAGTTTTAGAAGAAAGATCAAAACATTTACACATTCAGTTACTCATCGTCTTCTCCCCTTTCGCTAATTCCAAGATTAAAAATTTTAAATTCTTTTTCTTTTATATGGTTGAATAAATTCAAGAAATTGCTGCTTGAGTATCTTCATCTGGTCTTATAATTGATGTTTACTTGGAAAAGGTGAATTTATTCATTGCCCCTTGTCTCCGACTGCATAATGTTCTTCTCGCATTTTCTAGTTTCTCTGTTTTATAATGGGGGGGGGGGGGAGTGAATAATTCGTAATTAATAACGGTTATATTGGTATACTATTTTGCTATTCTCAATTCCTTCTCCAAAATCGCTTTCTGTAGTGTTTCTTTTTCCTGTGTTTTATATCCCAATCCTCGTACCCTTCCTCTTCCTCATCTTCTGCCATTTTCTTTGTTTTTTCAATTCGTTCGACATTTGTTGGAGAAGCGTCGTCAAGTGATGAGGCTGGGAAAGGTTTATATAAGGGGGTGGGGGGTGATGGTGGGTGAGTCCGTAGGCAAGGCAACGGCGCTCGCGATCACCACCGCAAACCGCAGCGACTCCACCCACGCCACGGCCCCCGTCCAATCCATCACCGGCTCTTCCACGCCCTCCGTGGGAGGAGCCTAAGCGGCAACCATCATCATCATCATCATCAAAACGCTCTCCCATCGGCCTTCCTAAAAATCCTGAGAATAATAATCTCTTCTCCCCTCACTTTCGCCTCCTTCTCTTATGCAACGCAGGAAAATAATATGCAACCAATTCCCGACCGGTTGCTTTGCGATTTTCTCTTTCTTTCTAAGGCACGGCCAAACCTTAATATGGGAGAAGTGCTTTATTCGCGTGGGTTTTTTTTTTATTTTTTATTTTATTTTATTTTCAGGAGATAATGATGTTATGCAGTGTGTTCGTTGTAACTTTTTGTTAAACTATGGAAATTAAATTAGTCATAAAGAAAAATGAAGAAAAAATTGTAATTTTGATCTCTCGAAATTATGTGCCGAGAGATCAATTTTGAAGTTTTATGCCGCTTAAATGTAGACTGTAGACTGTAAAAAGTTCAGGATTGATATATGCTTAGAACAGTGGCGTCAAATGAGGTTAAAATTGAATTACAAATAAAAGAAATCCAGAATAATTAATTTCAGTTAACGTAGCGTATTATCTTCGCGTTATATACATTTTCCTCTTTTTGCTCTATCCCAAACCTTGCAATTTATCACCAGGGCTTTTTTTTCCTAACAAAAGATACATTTCTAACAAATGAGATCTAGAGTCTGGCTAAAATCCGCGAGACATCATCAATTACAGAAGTGTTTTGAGCTCAAGAGTATATTAACTCCAAAATTGCCCGAAACTGGGAAACAAATCCATTGTAAGAAAGAAAGAAAGCAAGACAGAAACCACTATTTTCACAAAAGTTATTTTTAATGATTGTATGCACATTTCGACGGCTACGTCATCTACTTCAGCGAAATACAAGAAGACAAAACAGAATTATAAAACTTTTGTACAGAATAAAGGGTGCCACTATGGACATTTGGAATGTATCAGAAGAGGAATCATTGCAAACTCCAGTTTTGCGAAACATATCTTATGACTTTTAAGTGAGTTATTTAGAAAATGAAACTGAATCACAATAATTTGGAGGTAGATGGCTATGATTTTAGCCAATAAGCTCTTAAAAAGAGCACTCCTGAATTCTTATACTAGGGGATTCCTAAATTATTATAATTAAAACAGCGAAACTGTTAACAACTTCGACACTTTCTTAAAGAATATTCCAGACACAATATTGCATTTTGCTTTGTACTCAGACCAAATGTTGAATAAAAGCGATGCTCTTATAGCCTGCATGCTTAATGAATTTTATGGCGCTTTAAAAGGTAACTTAATAAATCTGTCAAGTTTATTGCATGTTGACTGCGCGGGTTATTCAGTAATGATTGCGAATGTATTCGAGATCCTGTGTTTATTTCCACAAGACCATATTGAATATATAGGATGCCATTGAGGAAGTGATGTAAAACTTGAAAACAGGCAATAAATGCCATACAAACATATAGTCTGCTTCATTTTTAATTGCAAGTACTTTTATCTTTTAAAAGATTTGAGCTGTATAGTCAAAGCCATTTGGCATTCGCATAAATAAGGTTGCATAATGGAAGCTTGAAGATTCGTTATTGGGCTATTGTGGTTATTTCTGCGATTAAAAATGCATTATTCTAATAAGGAAATATGCACTCTATGCATGGACTAATAGTAACGCGAATGAATCAAGGGGTCTGTATGCTGAATAATTTTCTAATAATATTTTGTGACCTACTTGTTCTCCTGACCTCGGTCTATTAGAATTTTACCTATGGGGGACCATTTTAAAGGCCGTTGTGAAACTGAATCACAATAATTTCAAGACTTGTTGAGAACATTGAAATTCTTCGCCGGCGTGTTGATAAAAGATCTCAAAAGAGAGGAAGACAGCCCATGAAGCCTGTTTTTTAATGACCATTTTGAGGACTATTTGTAGAACTACTCATGAGCTTTGTATACAAGCATGAATAAAAACTAAAATTAAAAAAAAAAACTAAAATAAACTGACCACATAGTTGATAACATTCTATATAAAACAGAGAAGCATCTTAAGAAAACATGTCTGTCGATTCCTTGCCATCGTTGAATAAAATACGGCAAGAGAAACCATTAAAAGAGAAACCACCTAAATTATCATATTCTTTAAGATTTTTAAACAGATCTTTATTACAAATATTTTCCCAGGTGATGACTATAGAATTGAATAAAATTCCAGGTGAGAGTGTTGGGGGAAAGGAGGGAGGTTCGGGGAAACTCAATGGTCGATATACGTAAAATATACTACGTGTAGGTCGACATCGCTTTAAACTCGATCAACTGAGAATGAGAAGGGAGTGGGGAATGTGTCGATCGACTATGAAATTGTAATGCGATACGTCATAGATAGAAATTGGGAGCAACCCAATTGGGGAGTGGAAAAATCCAATACTGATCATCAAATGGAACCATCGATTCGTGTGAACGTATGATTTAAAGTTAGTATCATTCTTAATAAGATAGGGCTGTTTATTAAAATGTTAATATTATTCAATACACTGGGTTTCTTCTAGGAATAAGGTTTTTATTTTATCTTCTGGACATTTCAGTTACACGCTTTTAAGGTGGTGATTAACTATCTACACGAAGATAAACTGGAATGTACTGTATATCATGAATTATCTTGAAGAAAGGTCATTCCAATGATCTTGTTAATCTAGACGATAACATGTAATTTTCTTTATAATTAATATTGGAGGGGCCGGAAAGTAAAGTAGTTTGTTTTAAAAAGATATACACTGTTAGTAACAGAATAAAATTCAGTTCTTGATCAGTTAGATAATAATGGCTATTATATATCTCATTTGACCATCTTGAAACTAACTTTTTTATAACATGACCTTGTACGAGATGTGATGCAAAGAAGCCCTTGAGCCCAATTTTGACAGCTTCAACATTTTGGACACTTTTTTCCACTCAGATTTGAACAAATCTTAATCAGATAATGCAATGCAGAGTAATAAGGTGGATGACAGCTAAAATCTCTGATCTTTTGCTGGATCATTGTTCTCGAAAGAGGCTTTGTCTGTTGAAAGTTGGTGTGACACCCAAACACTTTGTCTGTTGGTCTTCCTTGTACTTCTGCAATGGTTTGACAAGGATTTGCACACAGCAAATCATTATCCAGCTCCACGAGGGGCATCAGAGAGGTCAAAATTGCTGAACCTTAGCTGGCACTTGCGGATATCTACTACACCTTCGGATGACAAAGTAACTGTTTTTGGTGGCCACGGTTGTATTTTTCTCCTTGTGAAATTCATACAGCATCTTTGACGACCATGGCCCTCTGTAGTTTTATATCACTCATTTTGTAAATCTGGAAGACAACAACACCTGCTAAAGTTAAAAGAGAATAGTTATTTCCCTTATGCATACACTTAATTTACGTTGAGTGTTGTTAAACATTCCAATGCTATTCCATCAAACTTAATCCACATAAAAACGGCTTTACTTTCATGTTTCTCCTAAAACATTGCAGTATTTGTCTTAAACAACAAATGAGCATATATTCAAGGGATAAACACTTTTCCTTGATATTTAAAAATTATCTCATTTTTTATTATGGCCAAATTTTGTTTCTTCATAACACTTTGATCTATCTTTAAATAATTAGCACGGCTTTATATACAAGTTGTACGGGATGTAAAAATTTAAATTTTTATATGGGTTTCTATTATTTCATTCATAAGAGGGCTGAATGGATTGAGAAGCAGTTTGTTGAACATTGCGTTTTCTTATTTTTAAATAATGAATTTCAAGTGATAATTAATAATAAAAAGTTGTTCTTTGAAGAACTCGTCTGTTTTACAAGAGTCGCCGTGCACGGAAATTTCTCAAACACACACTTTACACTTTTGCCAACCCGTGTTCCTCACTCATTTAATTATTAGCTGGCGGTTCGTGAAGAGTTGACTACCTAATTTAATTTGCTTAGGCCTTTCTCTCTCTTTCTTTCTGTCTCTCATTTTTTTTGTTTTTAAATAAAGGAAGTAAAAGGGGGGAAAAAATGCCTATTTTTATCTTTGAATTTAAATCGTCCCACTTTACTCTTTCTCCCGTGTTCGCTCGTTTTATTTTTATTTTCTCTGCCGCCCCAGCCTTCCTTCCTTCCTTCCTTCCTTCGCCCCGGTTTCTTTCTCCCGCGTATTTGATCTTCGTGGCGAACAAAATTAAACAGTCTGTGCAAAATTTAAAATCTTATTAACTTCAATTTCGTTGCGCATTAACCAGACTTTATTTTCATATTAACGCTGAGTGGGCGCGGTGCTTCTACAATTAGCCCCTAATTGGGTGGAGGAGCAGTGGCACCGGCAAAATGAAAACAATAATCTTTTAAATTAAAACGAACATTCGAGAAGGAGAGAAAGAGAGAGAGATGGGGGTAGAGAGGAAAGATGGGGGTAGGAGAAAGAAATTTCGTGCCGTGAGAAAGAAAAGTGGGGGATGGAGGAGGAGGCTGGAAAAAGGATGAAGGAATACCCAAATAGGTTTTTCTTTTCCCCTCGCCCGCCCAATATCAGAGGGAACGGAGGGAATAGTCGCTTCCGTTTTTTGAATAACGATGTGAAGAAAGGCTTAGAAATTGCCTCGTCTCCATCTAATCACCATTAGAAGAGCAATGCAGCTTACCTTCCACCCCTAGTCTCTCTCTTTTTCCTCTTCCTTAATTCTATTTACGGTAAGCTTAAACGATGCAAACATCAAAATAAGAGCGTTGTTATTATTTTTAATATTTTAATTTATTTTAATTAACAGCCGTAGCTGTCTTTTTAGGATCCAACAAATCGTCTCGCCGACAATGTTCTTTATCATATGGAGAACTGCATTGCCTAAGACTTTATTTTATTCACCTAAACGTGTTAGAATATTTGTATAAGAGTTTTGAATGAATTAGGCTTTTGAATCTTAATTTAGAAAAAATTTCGGCTTTTCATTATTAGAAGTAAACTGACTACTATTCGACTATAATCAGACTATTCGTTACATAAACTTAGAAATAATAAACATTCTGGAGTAATTTAATTGAAGGGATTTCTTCCAAGTGACTTTTTTCTGTTAATGATAATTCTTCTTGATTAGCTTCTCTGGGGAAAAAAATTCTTTTTTCAGAAAATTCTAACTTTCCAAGAGGAAAAATTGTTTTATATGCAGTGTTATGTCTCAAAAATAATTTTGTTTTTAGTTGAGATTAAAGTTATGCACGTTTAACGTATCACCAGATCAGTTTGCCAACTTTACATAGCATGACCAAAAAAAATAGCCCAATTGAAATAACTATATTGAACCATGAAAATTCCGCTCACCTGGCACATTTGGTTGACTACCTCTGATAAGTTTAGGACTAGTCAGAAATACAAAATCTCGCTTCTATGATAGTAAATTCTCTATTAGATGTTTTGTTCCTTGTAATTTTATCAACGATTGGAATCAATTGAGAAGTACTATTTTAAGCTAAAATACTGAATGCATAAACCACGTTCAACATACTAACAATATCACATATATGCTAAGCGATCATTAATTATTATTTGGAAACACGAGTACAACATACGTAGTAGTCGTCTGTAATTTCTTTTATCCCCTGGGGACGATTCAATTATTATTATTAAACGCCTTTAAAGTTAGACACGTCTATGTATTGGACACCCGTAAATACAAGACTCACTATCGCAGGAGACATGTTCCATCTATGCCGTATGTTGGACACCTGCCAAAGGAAGATGGCGTTAGATTAACCATAATTAACACATAAGATTAATAAAGTTGTTAAAATATTTTATTAAATGTATTTTAAAAGGAGGGCTCATGCGGATAGGTTCAAGGGGCCTGTAGCAGAGTTCATGAGGTTGTAAGTTGGTTTCTTGGACATTTTAAGGAATTCCAGAAAATTTGACCATTGAGGTTGTTAGAATACTGTTAAAGTAATATAACGTTAAAAGTGGAAGTTTATGATTTTGCTTAGTATTGTTTCTCAGGATTTTTTCAGGTTTGAAATTTTAATGCTGACTTAGTGTGATTTAATTCTATTGCATGTTGATCTTACGTCATCTTCCGTTGTAGGTGTAGCATCGAGTAAACTGTGGGCAAGGCGTCTCCTTTTATTCGTCTCTTCCTTTATAGGTATTCTTTAATATCGTTGTTGGTTAAAAATATATTGGATCGTGAGTTTGCCAAATTAAATAGGTTTTACAGAAATTTCCCATTGTGCATTTGATACCTAGAAAGACCCGAATAACGAGAAAACATCAAGTATCTAAATGGTATAAAAAAGTCACTAAGCCAGAGGGAAATAAAATAAAGCCGTGTATCCACAAAGTCATTTAATATGCAACACATATGTTCATTTCCAGGACAGAGTTCTCTTCATTAATTTGAGAACTTGAAGAAACCCCTCAGATTGTTATCACACTGATGAAACATACTTTGTCCTCGAAATATACATAACGTGTTGTCTTCTAAACTTTTTTCGAATAATTAGTTTCCTTTTATTTTCCTTGAGCTAGTCGCCTTCATGAACGCAAATTTCTGTTTTTAATCAAGTGGAAGTCGCATTTTATACGTTTGGTAAGTTTAAGATTACCCTTGACACTTTTAAGTTGCTTAATTTAGTAAATCTAAATTTTTCATTCTTTAATGAACTGTTATCGATTAAAAAACAACAAGAATTCATAATGTGGATTAAATTACTATTTACAGAAAGTGCCCTCCATTTTTCCATACATAATCGTCTCTATAATGCTTGGAAACGGAATTTTTACATTTGGCTCCATTCCAATTACCTTTCAAATCAATTTTTTTTCACAAAATTCTTTTAGTCTGCATTAAATTACAAGCGTTTTAAGATATTTTATGCTTCCAGTTTCAAATGAAAATAAATCAAAAGTAAGGCAGTATTTGTTGCATTGTTATAATGCAGCCCTAAACAATTTGAGAACAATATTTTTGTTCATTTATTTTTCTGCGGGTTAATGAAGCAAAGATTTCCGAAGCGTCGTCGCCGTCTATTGTATAAGAGAAGAGCCGAAAAAAGGAAGGAAAGCTGGGAAATTGATCTCGAAACTAATAACCTTCGATTTTATGTCAACGGGGGTAAGAAACGCATTCCCCGAGTGAAAGACTTGTGCGCATGCGTAGATGAAAGAAGGAAGACGTCTTGAACAACAAGCTTGTTGTAGGTAAAATTTAAAATAAAACCCAACGCCATTATAATTCAAAAATTGCTTAGTTTCTCTTAATTGCTAGTTCATCAGATGAATCTTTGCTAATCAGAAGTTAACTTCGTGAAAAGAATAAATGAATTTAATCTGCGTTGGAGAATGGATTTGAAAATGATTGCTCTGATGTTCCGATTGTAATTGCCCATAAACAAATAATAGAAATTAGTTGGTTCTGAAATTCCACCCGCCTCCAAAATACGAATAAATTTCGTTGAACTTCTCTAACCTTTTTCCCATACCTTCTAGGTCGGTTTTATTATTCAAAAAAATCATATAGAAAGGATATACATAAAATGTGAAAGAAACGATTTTAAATGAGATCTATTCAATAAGATGAGGACCTTTATGCTACTAAAATTTGTTCGTATTCAAAAAGTTCTAACAAAATTCTCGATATCTAAGATTCCAGCCGCCAATAGTTCAAGAAAGCTGAATCTCTAACCGAAACGAATCCACAAAAGCAAGCCATAAGAGCCGCAAGTGCAGCTTGGTCGCATAGGGCCTAGTGTGTGGGACAATCCGAGTCGGTTCGTTTACTGAATGGAACCTTTCGTCACCAGACCTCGCAACCAATCGAGTCGTCATCGGCTTCAGATTATTCCATTACGGAGGGACGAGTGCGATAGAGGCCCCGAGAGACCAGGAGAGGTGAGATAATGCACCGACCGAGTTATTCTTCTTGCTCATCACCCCCTACCAACCATCCCACCACTCACATCATCATCATCATCATCATCAACATAGATGGAATTAGACTCACACCCCTCCAAAAACAAATTAACCCCCTTTTTCCTTCCCCATCCAGATGATGGGGGCTTCCCTTCTCTCAATTCACCCCCTCAACGCCATTATTATTCGCTTTGACGCCTCGACATCTTCTCTCTCCCCCTTGTCGTCGTTCGCTTTTTCTCTCTTCTCTTCATCACTTTCATACAGGAATAACGAATTATTGCTCTTCTTCATAGTTACGTAGCAACAGAATGTAATCGAAACATTTTGATGAGTGTAACATATTCGTATAGCAGGTTCTCATTTTATCTCAAATTTCTATCCACTGTGAGATAAACGTTTTGCTCTAATATTGGAAGCTGTAAGCAATAGTTTTTTACAAATAGAAATTTGTTGATACACAAAAAGATAAGTACTGTATATCACCTTAATCTGTAAACTTTTCTTCACTTTTCAACATAATCTCCATTTCTCTGCGTTTTTCCCATCATTCTGTAAACTTGAAAATTCCCTTGTGGTACTATTCCGTTCCTGCCGACCAAACACACTGTTTTCTATTCCCAGTTTTTCTGCGATTTCAGACACATCTGTATTCGTTAATTATGTTATGTACGTCTGTTCCCACACAAAAAGTCTAAGGAAGTCTAAAAATTACTGAATTCAAAAATAGATTATATACGTCTGTGTTATGGTTAACAGCGCCAAAATTGGAAGTTTCGTACAATAATTTGCCTTTGTGGTTGGAAAGTAATCACTGCAATTGGTAATCAACTGGAACTATCGACTCTTTCTAGTACAACTCTTAGTGCCAAATTAAAAGGGCTGTGGATAATGGAAAAATCTTTTATTCATTCTTAAAAGCTCTTATTTCGAATAGAATGCCTCAAAAATCCAATAATATTAAACGAGCTATCTTTGAATGTATGTACAGGGTGTTGCAAAAATATACAGGACAGTACTGCTGGGTAGCCTATCCTCTCGCTTCAGGGACCACTTCATAAAATGATAATTGGGAAATTTTATTTTGTTAACCCATTTATGCCGAAATTGGTAAAAATGGAAATTGAGACTCCATATCTTAAATTTATATTCTATAGCATGCAAAGACATAAAAAATGGTTTAAAAAGACATAAAAAATTAAAAGAATATAATTAAAAAGGGACTTAAAACTAATAAAATTTAAAAGATTACTAAATAACAAAGCTTCTCCAAGTAATCTCAAGTCCACTGTCCTGGCAATAATTTTCACACCTCGTAGAAACGGACTTCTTGTTAACTTGGCACTTGTTTAAAAGGTGACAATATGAAATGATAACGATGAAAACTTTTGAATTTTGCAGGTCTTGAAGAGTTTGAATTTTGAAATTAAGGTCCGAAAAGTTCGAAAAGTTTACAATAAAAATTTTGATGAAATGAAAATGCACTCCACTAAATAGCCAATTATTTCATAATACTTAAAAGTTAAACATGCTCCATGATAACTTAAAAATAAAAATAAAATTTTTTTTACTTCTAATTCACTTAACAAGAAAACTAAGTAGTGACGTTTCCAAATTGCCTAGCGATTCCAAGCTTAGATTTTATTTAAAATTATATGCTGTCGTCCATAGATGTAATTTTTTGTCTTTACATGCTACAGAATATAAATTTAAGATATGGAGTCTCAATTTCCATTTTTACCAATTTCGGCATAAATGGGTTAACAAAATTAAATTTCCCAATTATCATTTTATGAAGTGGTCCCTGAAGCGAGAGGAAGGCTACCTAGCAGTACTGTTCTGTATATTTTTGCAACACCCTGTATGTCGTGCTTTTTTTCGGAAACTGCTCTAACGATTTTAACGAAAACTGGTATTCAGAGTGTTTTGCGTACCAGGAATTCTTTGCGCTAGGTCGCATGTTTGTAAAAAAAATCGGTAAATGGCATTTTTAGGACATGTAACATGTATGAATATGTATTAATTTCATCGCGTATCAAGTTATGGAATAAGGATCATAAGGGAATATTAGGTCACTTTTTACGTCGTACCCCTGCGTTAAAAGTTACGTAGTAACCCCCCCCCCCACATGCCTAAAAATAAAAAAAAACCCATCATTTTCGATGTAAAATTTCTCGTGAATTTCGATAGTTATATTAGTTTTGGAAAAGCTGGAATGTTGAAGTATACTTTTAATACTTTTTATGTTTTTCAAGGAAACGATGTTTTTTCTAATTTACCGGCCATTTTTAACTATCGTATTGTACGTACAGTTTTATATCGTTAGTTTCTGTTGTTCTATTATATGAAGCCTTTCTATCATGTTTATTTCATTGCACAATATATTAACGTTGACAATCAGTATTCCTGCTAATTTCTTAGCAAAGCTCGGTCACCCGGTACTTTTATATTCAATGATTATATATCCAAAAGATCGAGTGAATGTTTACCCTACAATTCCTTTGTTCACTGAAATCAACTCCAAGACCTTCTCTCAACAAACATTATAGACTTAAACTATTTAAATTGCGGCATCCATAATATACATTCTAGATTCTTAATCTCACAACACAATACTTTATGAATTATCAAAGAAGACGTTATCTCAAGTTAGACTGATTATGCAGACATATCCCTACAGGCGGACATTATTATTTTACTACTAATGTCGGCGGATGCAAAGTCTTAAACACGACCGATGGAATTACCAGAAAAACCTTGATTCACGTAGTCGCGCACGATTGTTGCAAAATTGGTTAGTACCTCATCCTGTTGGAACATAAGTTTCCATAATTCTATAACATACCAACCGTGGTTCTAAAAAAATTTCCAACATTTATTTCCAACAATTTTTTTCTGCGAACGTGTAAACCTTTCTCGTTATAATGCATATACCATGTATAATCTACATATTATTGCTAGAGTTCATAAATCCTATTAATTAAATTCAGCCACAACAGTTATTATAGAAGATAGAAGAGAGGTCATCACTTGTCCACAAGAAAATACAAGTGACCTTCTTCAGTAGGTCATCATATGAATTTATTGTTCTGCAATGATTTTGAAAACTTTGTGTTCAAGACGTGATTCGATTGAAAGTTAAAACAGCTTCTCAGCTGGTATTTCCTAATAGCAATAAATAATTTCCTCTTTACATCAGATAACGAAGCATTTCTGAATAGATTTACTATAAATTGGATGTTTAATAAGAACGAATTTTTATTTTTATTTATTTATTTTCTACCCTTAACCAATGCCATTGTGAAGCGAACGATTTCGGTTCGGCTCCAAGCATCGGCCAATAAAAGTCTCGTTTTTCGCCGTTCGCCCCATTTGCCATTTTATCTTTTCGGTTGACACCGTCTGTTTCTATTATAAGAGCCAAAAGAGAGGCAACTTGGCTACTTAGAGACGATTCGCGAATACGAGACGATTGGGAATAAATTAGTCACCGTATGATTTACTGCCGTCATAAAATGGAAAATGTGAGCGAAGCGCAGTCAGCCACGAATCCAACCTTTCACTGGGAAAAAGAGGAGAAAGAGAGAGAAGAAATGTTTCCATTCGCCTAATCCACAAGGGAAGAAAATCGAGTTAAATCCGATCATTCCTCTTTTTCGAAATATATACTGTATGTATGTTTCCCCCTTTTTAAATATTATAGTGGTCCTTCGTCCTCGGAATGGTTTTCAAGCATCCCTCTATATTTTTTAGATCAAATAGGTTTGTATTTACTTTTTGACTCATAATGGTAGTAGATAAGAAAGAGGAGAGAACAATTTTTTTACTACTTCCCACCTTACTTCTTTCCACTTCTATTGGGTGTGCGACATGGGAATTTTTTTGTCCTTTTTTCCCCAGGTCTCCCTGATTTATCCCCGGCGCAGTCGCCAAAACCCCCTCCGCGGATTCCCTCTCGCCTCCCGCAATCCTCTTGGTGCTTCTCGATAACAAATAGCTCTAACGCGCTTGATAAATTATAAATGAATTATTCCCGAAAAAGGGGATGTATTTCATTTGGTCAGGGGCTCCCGGTCGCATCAAATATGCCCGGGAGAGCGCGCGTCTACCCTCTCCTTCTGCCACCTATTATGTGGGTACATAGAACACACATTTGTTGTTAATGCGGTTTCAGTGTCCCATTAGTCATTAATTTCCTCCGCCGAGATTAAACATAAACAGAGCGAAGAAAGAGAAGGAAAGGAGAAAGAGAGGCCTTGATGATGATGATGATGATGATGATGATAGTGGTGGTGGTGGGAGATAAAACTCAGAAGCTTCGTCTGATAATGATGATAATGAAACGAACGACGACGAAATTCCTTTGCCCGGTGCTCTGCTCTTTTCAACAGGGCTTATTGCTTGGATTTCAAAGCTTTTTTAATGCGGCAGATGTGAATCCTATATCGTGTATATCTGGATGAAAGAGTGGTTGAATTGAGAAAGCAAAGTGAATAACCTTGAAGACCAAGAAGCTCCGCCAGCTTGGATAGCTTCTTCGTAGACACAAATGCTTTGCAGGGAAACTTCCCATTATAGTTAAATTGCATATCTGATAAAATAAAATTAATTGAGCTACAAAACAATGATGGGGATCGTAGCTTTTTAATGGTACGTTATCTCTTAAACCAGTATTCGGTTGATAAGAATAAAAAAATTTAATAATTTAAAATGGGAACACATCTATCCTCTTAAAATTAAATCCTTATAATTATAATAGAATTCAAGTAGGATTAATTAAAATTGTTTAAATTAATTTTAATTTTCATTAAATATAGTAAACTAATTAAAATCAATTTTCGCAGCTTGATAATGCTCTGATTATCAGCCATTGTTATCGATATCCCTGTTAAACTAGAAACTGGGTATTTTTTTTATTATGGAATAGAATATGTTGGCAGTCCCAGACAGCTGAAATCTTGGCATTCCCCATCAAAATTTTCAGATAAATCGATTATTTTCAATGTTCGCAACTGATAACAATGAACCCTTGAGCAGCGAAGTATCGTGAATTGCCTAATTAAGTTCGATCACCCCTGTCTCCATTTACTGAAGGACTTGGAAACTGCCTACGCAGTGTAGCCTACAATTTATAGGTTCGTTCAATATATTTTCTTCCTTTTTTATTTAGTTATTTCTTATTTACGTGGGTATTTTATTACCAGGTCCCTTTTGTTTATTTAATCTACACTTTGTTCTCAGAAGAACGTCTTTTAAGCTGCTATAGAGATCTAGGTATCACACTGCCGTTTCCTTATTCGTTTTGTTATCCTTGTTAAATTTATTCCAATGAGAATGATTCCAAGAGAATAACATTTTTAGAGTTACAATATTAGTGAAAGCAGGCTACTAAATTAAAAAAAAATGAAGGTACATGTCAGTATCAGAAAGATATAAAGATTGAGACGTTTTGTTCCTCCATGACATAAATGTCAATTATTTTTGGCGAATATTGTGAGTATAGCCCGCATTTATTAATATAGCTCATATCAGAATAGCCGATGGGCAATAATGATTTTACTGCCTTTATTTTTAACTGATCCTAGGAGAAAATTCCTCTCCTGTAATTAAATGAATGATGAAAAGTATCATAATGGAACTCTGGCTCCAGTAACAATTCTACAGAGTGATTCTAAATAAAGTTGGAGGTCTTACGATGCATAAAGGGAAAGAATTTCGACCGGTTTCGCTTTTCTTTTCCCGGCTTTGATTCTCATTTTTGCCGTTTTATACAAAAAAGACATGTTTCATTTCTGTCTTTGCCAAAGAAATGTTTATATCTTTGGTTTTAATGGGGCAATCATTAATCGCCTTAACTAGGGCAGGTTTTGTTGCACAGGTAGAACAGCGTCCATCACTTAGATCCACAAAAACAAAAGAGAACAAGAGTAAGATCAATTATATGACTGGCCAATTGCGAAATGCCAGATCGTAAGCAGTACCACAGGCTAGCACTGAGATAGATGTTTTCACTCTGGGGTACGCTAGACTACATTATAATAATGGGGTGGTGCATTATCTTGTTGAAACAGGATGGGATGGTGCACCATCTTGTAGTCTCGAGTTTTTATCTCATTGCGGGATCAGCTACATCTCCAGCTTTTCACAATAGATCACCATTTTGGTTATACAATGACAGCGTCATAGAACGAGCATAACAATGCATGCGTATCAAACATTCTCTTCATTGATAGTTTGTATGTTGCTATAGAGGGTGGATACAAACTATAGGATTTGTATGTGTCCTAATTTGCATATTTGGGATGATGAAAAGTGCACCAATGGATAGGTCACCCATAACTTCCAATTCATTGGATTCATCAAAATGACATATCTGCTTCGGTTACGAAAATAAAAGGGGGGGGGCTCATTTTTGTATCCACCCTGCATAATAAATAGATACTTTGTACTAAGCACGTAAAGTAGTTGTATTCGTCTAGAACTAACCTCTGTTTTTATTAGAAACATTTCTGTTTGGTTAAAAGCAATATTAATGAGCGCTACCATACACAAAATATCTTTTCTATCATTTTTGTTCGAAATAAAGGGTTAGGCGAGGCGTTTGAACGACCCCTGTATACTTTCACAGATTGTCATTTTTTGAGCATTACTAGCACATTTTCTATGGATTAGCAATTGCTATAACCATATCATTAAATAAACAATATAACAAGGGTTTAAGAATATTGTCATAATTTATAATAATTTGTAATAACAGAAGATATTAACGGCAATTTGGTTATTGGCGCAAACTAGAGTTAATAAATACGCATTCGAAATTGAAAAGACGTTAAATTTCACTGGCCATGGAAAGGGAAGGTTCCTTATATAATCATATTAAAATAACTCGAATTTGATAATTTTATCAGTTACAAAGTCTAAAGCAATTTTCTAGACGTAGTTAGAAAGTTTTGTTTTTTTTCCTAATCAATTAATTATTATGTAATTTTACAAAATAATTAGCATGGTTTTTGCTTCCTGTTTTCCATTTCAATTTTGTTGCCAACTACGATATGTAATCTTAGAATGTCGATTTTATCTTAGTCCTATTAATTACTCTTGAATATTTAAAATAGAATCATGAGACCAACGAGTATTTATGAAAGATAATGATCACCGTGTGCCATCTATACAAAATCTCGTTTTCATATAGAATTGATTTCTCGTTTTCAAATGCCTTTTGTTTACTTTAAATACTTCAATGACGAATACAAACTTAACAGTCACTTTCATATTTGATGAAGCAATTTGTTGGTTAATGCCAATGTTCACCTGCAATTTGTAAATCAATAGGGAATCGATCGGTTCCCGAACCGACTCTCCTGGAGAGTCGTCCTCTTTCCAAATCAAAGATGAATATTCAGAATAGTTCATTTAGTTGCATGATAAACAGACAATTAATTTTTACTGTTGAGAAACTATAGCCATAAGAATGGAAACGAATCAAATATATTGCATCAATTAAATGAACATGATTTGTGCATTAAATTGGCACTTTGCATTCCGGCGATCCAGTTTTAACATTGCTGATGTAATGTTGCATTCGTTCTAAATGTAACGCTCATTTTGAGAGAGAAGATAGTTCCTCCAGCGAAAGAATATTGGTCAAATGCTTAGTTAAACGTAGTAAACTTAACACGTGGAGCTAGAAGTTTGAATTCAATTCATTGATTCCACATGAAGTGTTTTCGACCTTATCACGGTTTTCAATTGTGCCTTTTCTTCGGCTTGATTTTATACAATTGCCATATTTTCAAAACTTGAACTAGCAATAGCCCCGAAAGTATAGCGGTACTACCACTAGATAGCTCTGCTTATTGGATTTGCGTTCAAAGATCTCAATTTTCATTAGTAGAAAAAAAATAAGAACAAGGCAGGAAAAAACCCAACTTTGTTTTAGGCTTTTCAATGACAGATGTATTCGTCTAACTATGTTTTATATGCAAATCGCTTCTCAAACTTCGCTGCTTTGGTTATTCATTTCATCCAGATTAAAACACAGTTTGAGCGCACTGAACGGCCCATCAGAACAAAGGTCTTGTACTGTTCAAGTGCACTATTACTCCAAACACTGGCCAATAAATTTAGAGACATATGTAAAACATACTTAAATTTGTTTCATTCCGTTTTTATGCAACATAGCTTGAGGTCATATGATTCAAGCGTCTATTTGCCTACGAAACTGGGTAAATCTAACCATAGAACTGAACAGCATGAAAACATGGTTTCCGAAGAAGTTGATCTCTCAAGGCGATGGAAGAGGATATCGACAACTTCGATCATGTTCATGCTTTGAATTTCCTACTGCGCCATCTTTACTTTGTAAATAAATGATTTACCTAACTTTTAAAACCTATTTATTAATAAATTTTTGAGGGAAAAGTCACGAAAACCCGTGTCGAACAACGTCAGCTAGGGCAGCCATGATTATCCTTCTATGGCCAGTGACTTATGCATGCGAAACAGATTACATCTGATTGGCTAGAACTGAAAAAAAACGCCTAATAATCGTTTGGAAATCAAAGCTCGCCAGATCTTGAAAGTACGTGTCAATGCCGCTAATTGGAAAATGAGTGCGAGTTTCAGAAAGTCGCTGAAAAGTCGTCTAGAAGACGCTAAATGGAAAACGGATTTAAAATCGGAGAAACAGAATTTCTACCGATTGACCCAAGTAATTTTACACAAGGTTATTCGCCACCCAAAAACGGCAGAACTATGCGCCGACACTTAAAGCGGATCCAGATCGGAGTGCCTATATTGAAACTCCTGATTTCTTCAAGGATCCGGATAGAACTATAGTGGTGACAGGTTATGTGAAGACTAGAAAGAGGTTATGTGGCCTGACGAATAACGTTAAATGTTGTTTTGTGCAGAGAGTAGACCGTAGGTTTGGCGAGAGCCCCGTGGAGCAATGGATCTAGGCAACTCTCGAGAATCTGATGGTGGTTTCATGGCAGGAAACTTTTCTGCTGACATGGAACTGTTCCCCTGATATTCTTGGAATGTCAGATGCGTTCCACAAATTATCTAAACAGTTTTGCCATTCAAGCATTCCATCCTGCAATGTTGCATTTTCATCGTGCATGTGACGGTTCCTTCGTGGAAGACATCGCGCATGCAAAGGAATCAAGCCAAAACTGGGTGCCATCTCGCAGGCAAAACTGTTAAGGACGTCAACCCTCCTAAAGATCCCGAAATCGACCGTTCACAACGTCATCCGGGCATGGAAAGAGAAAGGCACCACAAATGTCCCGCCTAGGATTGGAAGACCTAAGATCATGTCGGCCAGAGACCAAAGGGCTCATGTCTGACCAAAGATCACTGCAAACCGTCACACATCACTTGATGGACTGACAAGATCGTTCATAGAGTAGACGGGAACAACTGTGAGCACCCTGACTGTTCGCAGGGAACTGCATGAAACGGGTTTTTATGGCAGAGCGGAAGCCCACAAACTTCACATCAGCACCAGCAATGCAGCGAGGAGATTGCAATGGTACAAAGAGCGACGTCATTAGACTCTGGTTCAATGGCGAATGGTTGAATGGAGTGATGAGTCCCGCTACACCATCTGGCAATCGGATGGACGGGTTTGGGTATGGTGAACGCCCGGCGATTGTTATCTGCCAAGCTGTGTTGTGCTCACGGTGAAGTTCGCTGGAGGGTCCGTGATGGTGTAGGGGTGCTTTTCATGGTATGGGTTGGGTGCAATCGCTTCTGTGGATGGACATCTAAACGCAGAGCGTTACCAAGACATTCTGGATAATGCAGCACTCCCATCTCTCTGGCAGCACTTTGGCAATGGCCCTTTTCTGTTTCAGCACGATAACACACCTTGCCATAAAACAAGGGCTGTAGGCACATGGTTTGATGAAAAGGGGGTTCGAGAACTTGACTGGCCTGCCCAGAGCCCCGCTCTGAACTCCATCTAACGTCTGTGGGACGTCTTGGAACGTCGATTGCGCGCTTGTGCGGAACGCCCGAAATCCGTGACCGAACGGTCCAACTCACTTATAGCAGAATGGCGAAAATTACCTGTCGAAACGTATCAAAAACTTGTGGACAGTATGCCCCAGAGAGTAGATGCTATGATAGCAGCAAAAGGTGGACCAACAAGATACTAAAATATGTATATTTTTGAGTGTTTCTAATAAAGTGATGGTGTCCCATGACTTTTGATAGGGTAGTGTACATCTGAGTCATTAAAATTTATTATGTGGAATAGTGTTTTTTGGAGTTACTCTTCTTTGTACATCGCGCATGGTTGATTCAACAGTGGTTTAGCGAGCGAGTGGTTTACTTTGGCCGCCCCAGAGCCCGGTTTCCAACCCAGGGATAGTCTGGTGAATGCTTGCTCTTCCCTTGATTTACAAGTGCTTCAACACCTTATTGACTCTATGCCGACACATGCTTAATTCGGATCAAAGGGGGTCCAATAGAATATTAAATAGCTGTTTCTAATTCGTCGGCTAGTGTGTACATAAAAGCTTTTGAATTTAATAATATATGGGAGTTATCTGATTATAAAAATTTGTTTGCTGAAAATATTTCATTTTGAATTTACTTAGATGATTGTGATTAAATTGAATTTTAAAGTAGATTAATATCGAATTTCTATAAATAAAATGTGGACAAGCCTCTCGAGATATTGAACCAATCTCGTCTCTCTCTCTCTCTCTCTCTCTCTCTCTCTCTCTCTCTCTCTCTTCTATTCTATTTGTTCATCGATCCACACTTAAAAATTACATAACAGATCTTCTGGAAGCTTTCATTGGGTTTGACACAAAAACAAAATTCAGACGCCTATGAATATCGGAGAAAGAGAAATAAATTAAGCGGGGAAAATAAATTCTCAAAAAAAAATTTGTCTTTTTCCGACCCTTCGACACGAAATATCATTTGTGGAGGATTTTTTTCTGCTCTCCGATGATTCTCTTTTTTGCCGCTCTTCTTATGTTTTTATTCTTGGTTTCATTCCGTCTGGAACGTCATGGGAATTTTTGAGACTGCGGTTTTATCTAGTCGACTTCAACAGGAAAAGAAAAAGAGAGAAAAAGTAATTTCAAATTAAAAATGGATGCGGCCGTTAGTTTTTTTGAGTGGCATTGCTTGGGGACCCCCCAACGACACAAGGGGCGACGCCATTGGCATTGCCAGGGTGGAAACAAAGTTGAAAAATTATTTATCAGGCCCAAGTTTGATGGTGCCTATTTTTTATTTCTTCTCTTAAATAATAAAAAAAGAAAGCGAAAATTCGTTTTAATTTTTTATCGATTTCACTCCATCTCTGTTTCCTTCCGCCTCGTTGGTAATTTTTTAAAGAAGTTCTTTATCTTTCTTTATTTTTATATATTTCACCTTGTAGGTGATCTTCGTCGATTTGTCTTGTAAAATAGACAGGCCCTTGTGTATGGATGTAAATTAAATGAAGACCGAAAATATATGTTACCGTTCAGATGTTTCAGTGTTTCCATTCTTTCTGAAACATTTTTTGGCTCTGTAGCTAAATCAGTAAATAAGCCGCAAACGGAATACCATTTTAAATTCAGCGCGCATGTTTTGCCAATAACAGCACAGAAAGTAGAAGACACGAGGTACCCTGAAGTTCAGTGAAAAATGGCGGGTGTTGAGGTACAAGTTCTAAATCCTGTAAAAAAGAAACCATACGCTGCACAACGATATGCTTGGTATCATTATCAAGAACACCATGTACTCTCCAATTGCAGAAAAATTTGTAAGTTTCTATCCAGCCAATCAAAAGAAATGAGCATATAAATATTGTACGAGTGTACAGTATATATCCACGGAGGAACTACATCGAGAAATGTTTCTCGTATTTGATGTTAAGAATTGTATATCATGAAAAGCTGTGTTCAACTAGATTCAGGAATTCTCCTAGACGACAATGCTCGCCCTACATAACCAGATAAACGCAAGTTCGTCAACACAGCTGTTCTAAAGTTCCATTAGGAACATCCGTCTTATAGCCCTGAACAAACCACAGTGACTTCCATCCGGGTGGTCGCCGTTTCGAAGATAATGCTGCTTTAGCCTAACGTTTTCAGCTTTTTGCGGCTGGTTTCAAGTCCTTGTTAAGCGATGGGATAAGTGTCGGAATATACAGGGCGATGACGCTTATAAATGAAATAACTATCCTGTTTTACAGTTGATTTATTGACTCTTCCTCATATAAATTATCGTATACATAGTTTTATGACTTGCTCACAGCAATAAACCAAAATTTAAAATTACCGTAATTGAAAACAGAATAACAGCAGGTTCTAAAGCGTTTAAAGAAAAAAATCTGATATGATCAAAATCTAAGATTTGAAATGGATATTGTTGATTAAGATATTTATATCCTTACTCCTGAAAAGAAAAGTTCCTGTATGAAAAATGTACCTATGTACAGTCGGGTGCAAAAAGGTTTAGACTTCAGTCATAGTTGAGCACGTGAATAGCACATCCCAAGCGTATACCTGCTACCCTATTTTCATTCAGAAGGGATAGGTTAAGTCTAATCTACCTTGACTCTCAGTAAAAGTACCTGATTTTGCAACCGATCAACAGCCGGTAAGCTCAGTTCCAATGGAGCGGTAAAAACCTTTTGCACCCGACTGTACATCCTGGGCGTTCATGATAAACTGCAGGCATAATCTTCACTTCGTTCAAGAATGGTGTTTACGAAATTGTATGAGTCTGAACCTACGAAAATATCTGTGCATGACTGTAGAATACAAACGTCAATTTGTTCGGAATTGAGTATATAATTTTGAAACACTCTTTGAGCCAATGTTTCTTTGGATCTTGGCCCCGTTAACGCACGGACTAATAAATAATCTATACAAAATCTAAAAACCCGGTTTACGGCCGGTTTCACCAACTTTCGGTTTGTTAGCGATTGTTTAACCGGGAAACGTTGCACCAACCCTAACTATTGTCTCAGTTAGCTAACTGGATGGAATGTGAGTAACGATGATTGTAATTGTGTGTTTTGGTCCAGCAACTTCCAGTCAACATGGCTGATTGTTTTTAACAATGACCTATATTAAAGACTTAAAATATTTTTAGATTGTTTTAGTTCATAGCGTTAGTTTTCAACTTCCTTTTAATCCGTATCGTTGGTTTTCAGTTAACTGTTTGATAATTAGCTTATCCAAATAGATAAACTTCGGACAAAGTACCGGAAACTGTGGATAGTGTATAACCAAACAACCAGGAAGAAGATAGTATTCCACAAAAATCTTTTATTTCACATATGTACCGGGTGATTCAGTCAATTTCTGACCATTTCACTCGAATGATGTGCATTAGGGATAAACAATTGAAAGAATATGAGCGCCATATCGAATTTCTAAATAGTTGGAGTTTGTATTGTTGCAACGACGCTGCATGAAAATCGTATTGTTGAAAAATGGCGCCCGCTTTATCAACAGAGAAGAAATGCAAGGTTGTCGAATGGTATTTCGAGACAAAATCACCTGTAACCGTGCAAAGAAAGGTCCGGAAGGAGTATATGTGTCGAGACGCACCAGGCAGGCAAGCAATCATGGATTTTGTCAAGCAATTTCATGCCACTGGATGTGTTAAAGGCAAGAAAAAAGGCGGGAGCGAAGCTGGTGTTCGAACGGCAGAAGTTGTCGTAAATGTTCGCACAAGGTTGGTCGATTCCCCTACCAAAAAATCTGTTCGCCGCCTATCCATTGAAGAATGGCTGTCCTATACCACGACTTGGCGAATTTTGAGAAAGGATTTACACCTGTTCCCGTATAGGATACATGTTTATCAGGAGTTAACAGACACTGGAAGACAGAAGCGACAACAATTTGCGATGGAATTTGGAGCAGAAATGGAAGCCAATCAGGACATTGTGGACAACCTGTGGGTGTCAGATGAGGCCTTCTTCCATCTGTTAGGTGACGTTAATAAACAACGTTCGTTTTTGGGGTTCCCAGCATCCTCATGAGATCCATAAGTCACCTCTTCATCCACGAAAGGTTATGGCTTGGTGCGCGATTTCCAAAAGAGGTTCTTTTTTGAGGGCACCGTAACGTCACAGGCTTACCTTAACATGTTGGAAACCTTCTTCATCCCCGAGCTGCGAAGGAGGCTTATACCGCTTCGACATCAATGGTTTCAACAGTATGGGGCTAGGCCTCACACCACTAATGAATTGCTAGACTTTCTCAATCAGAAATTCGGAAATCGTGTCATTTCAGACAGGTTTCCAGATCGATTCGGGGGTGGCTTTCTTTGGCCCCCTACGAGACCTGACCTAAACCCATGTGATTTTTATCTCTGGGGGTTCCTTAAAGACAGTGTGTTCACTACAGCACCAAGAACCCTAGACCAGCTGCGACAAAGCACCGTCGACTGCTGCACCCTTGTGGATGCAGAAATCCTGGATAGAGTTATGAACAACTTCACCATTCGGCTGCGAGCAGTTCAAAACGTTCGTGGTGGCCACATTGAGCATATCATCAAGACTTTTCCACGGGAATAAAAACTCCGAACTGCCTAAAACATCATACTGAAATGCTAAGTTTGTAAACATTAATGGGTCAATGAATCATAGTACTGAAATGGTCAGAAATTGACTGAATCACCCTGTACTTTTCAGGGGAATGCCTCCTTCATCAGCGTGATACAAACAATCTGATAATCCCTGGTTGTCTGCTTATCCAATCAGTTAAAAATATAATTATTTGTTAGAATATGATTCTAATTACTGAAAAGATTTTAAATACATGCATTTCTTAAATTTTTTCCGTTCATAATGTCATTTTGTTTCGATAACCGTGGAGCTAAACCGCGTCCTCCAGTGGTTAAGTTAAACTGCTGCTTAACATCCGGTTAAGTCCTAACTATGATCGGTCCAAGGAAACCATTTTAACCGGGACTTTAACGAACAGTTATTTTTAACTGACGTTTGTGCAATAAGTACCGGCCGTTAATCATTTTTTAGGTGCTCGAGCTGGCTTCAGATTCTTTTGATTCCTTTTCATCATACACTTTGCTGGTATCTAGAAGGAAGATAGGACACAAAATATATTTATTTATCGACTGTCCAGAAGTTTTGAGTAACGTGCCAAACAGCACTCGTAATAAGGATAGCTTCGGCAATCCTTTTTGTCTAACAAAATTTGAGGATCAGTTAAATGAGAACGATTGGATGCTTGTAGCTGCGGCAACACTACCAGCGAAAGCCAGATGGTAAGTTAGTAACTCTAATCAAGAGCGATGGAGCGCACGCAATAATTGGCAGCAGCGCCATTGTTTTAGGCCTGGGCAGCAGGGACTGCTCTAAGTGTGTAAGATAGAAACGTCCAAGCAAGAGCAGAGCAGCCATTTGGTTTTTGACGGCGAAAAAGTAGTCAGCAGTCGAAATTCACTGCTGAATGAACCCTATTTATGGAGAGAACTAGCTGAGTGATCAAAAGCTAGAGTTGTTCTGCACGATTTCGTTCTGGGCGAATATCTTTGGAGGACGACCCGAAGTCTTGCCAGCCACAAGATGTCATTACTCCGTATTGCCAACAGACGGCCACGCCATTAATTCCGACATCTCCGGACACTCGGCGAAATTGAAGCCCAATCGTCTGTTCTTGATTCAAGCCCCGCGCGGTCATCCTGCTCCACAACAACGGACGACCACATATCGCGAAGAAAACATAGATACTCTGCCACACCTCAAGTGGGATATTTTAGCTTACAGTTCCGATCTATCCCCATGAGATATCATCTTTTTAGCTCAATAATAAAGAGATTAAAAGGTCGCTGCTTTGGGTCGAAAAAGAATTAGTTCGCTTTCAGTCAGCTTACGTTTATACCAATATCGCCAGTGACGGGGACTACTAACAGGTATGCTCTTTCCAATGTCCGCAATTTCTCACCAAACATTTTCATTTGACTGCATCTCGTCAAATAATTAGAAATGTAGTTCTATAATTCTATAGTTCGTATAGAGATATATCTTATTCCTGGTGACCTGGACTTCTTTACCTACACTTTACAGCACTTTAGGAAATCGTTAAGTTGCGCTTGGTAATTTTGTTCTTAATTTTTTATATGTCTATTTTTTTCTTGGTCTATTTTTCCTCATGGGTTATCTCGTTGGTTAAATAAATAAATAAATAAAATAAAATATTATCACAGCGTACGCATAATTATTATACTAGCTAAGGATCTTAAGCTTGTTGAGTATATGGTAATGAGCTTTGCAAAATGTTTGAATATGGTAAAGAGACTACGTATATGCTTTACCGACTATTACAGCAAAAACAAATTTCTTATCAGTTCCCATTAAAATTCTAAATGTTCCATATGTCTTATCATTAAAGTAATTACAATACGCAGAATTATTTAGCAATAGAATTGTTCTGGGGGGCAATGAAAGTCTATCTATGCTGATGAAGCCATCTGATGACGCGACAATTTCCATCAAATCAATCCTAGCAATGACTTGCAAAAGAACAACATGAAAACCTTGACTCATTGTTGTCTCTGCTGTCCCAGAGTTCATAGCGCGTAAATGAGATGCAAATGAAATAAAAATGAATAATTCTAAAGAAAAAAGGTCCATTGTAAATCGAATGGCAGCTTCTTTTTTATATATATTTTTATTTATTTGTTGTTTTTTTTTTTAGTGAATGGTTCCGAACCCATTTCCCAGGTCGTTGTTGTTGCTTGCTGGTAGTGGTAACTCTGGATTCGATTTGTCTCTTTCTCTCTCAAGATTTTTCTCATTCGTTTAGGATTCGGTTTTATTTATTTATTTTATCTTCTCTTTCGATCCGAGTTCCCTTTGCGTTTCATTTATCACGTTTGTGAGAGGGGCCTGGGAAGAAGAAGAGGACTGGCAAAGGAGAGTAGAGGGAAAAAAAAACAACAACGAGAGAAGATGAAGCAAAGATGGTTGAAGAAGGGTTTGAACACCCCCTCCTCAATCCCCCTCTTTCGGTGGTTTCCCTTTCCGTGTGTTGTAGACGCTCAACCAATTGAATCAAGCGATCCGTTCGACGTCGTTTTTGTACGTCGCCTCTGATTGGTTGGCGATCAGCAACGCTACTGTTGGTCGCTCGCAACGAAAACAAAAGCAGAGCGGCGAAGGTTGGGTGGGGCGGGGGGGGGGGGGGATTGGAGGAGAATGGATTTACATCGAAGTGGGTTAAAAAGAGATAGAGATGCAGATAGATAGGTGAAGTAGGAAGACAGTGATGGAGCTGGGGATGAAGCACCTTAAGAAATAAATAAGAAACGCCGAGTAAATCTGAAGTGCTGCTAGTTTGGGTTATCTAAGGAGAGCTGTTTAAAATTAATATTACTGCACGATAACATGATGGATTTAAAGAGATTTTACTTTAATCAAACGAAACATTTTCTTGCTTCTTATTAATAGATGTCATTGCGTATCTAGGTATTAATTGCAGCGCTTTAGAAGATAGAAATTCATCGAAACTACACTAGTGATATATTAAATATTTAACCTTTAATTAATTTTAATTTAGATAAATTATTCAAGTTTTTTTTGTTTTGTTTTTTTTTATTTTACTGAAATGACATCTAAGGCTGTCCAAAAAGGCTAATCGATTAAAATCTTAAAATTAGCATACCAAGCAACGATTAAGTGGTGATCGTCTATATTCCCTCCTAAAATTACACTGTAAAATCAAAGAGAAGAGAAGAAATTAATCCTCTCGAGGACGGTTTAGGAAAGAAGCGGTTCATCTATTTTCCTTCATTTATCTGCACTTTTAAACCCCATTTTCTTTTTAATCAAAAAGTTGATTTTCTCGAACGTAGTATTTAGAAAATATAAAACGGCTCTATCTTATTTCCTTTCTCTTCATTTCCGATAGAATGATATATCACAAGCCATATGAAGCTATAGTTCTAAAGACCAAGTTACTGCCACCGCCCACAACTCCAACCTCTCTGGGACAATTTCGCTCAAACTTTATAATAATGTAGATCTTGCCCAGAGGACTCTGCATATCGAATATCACTTCTTTGCATACCTGGAGATCACTTGGTCGACTCTAACTCCCACCCCCGTAACTCAGTGGCTCAATCAAAACCGTACAAAATAGTGAAGTAAGACATGCCTATGGTAAGCTACGTTCCGAGTTTCAACCTTCTACATCAAAAATGTGATAAGTATGAAGCGGATGGACATACAGATAGACAGACATTGTAAAAGCCAATAATTGTTCCCTTCTTCCGCTACTTAATAAACATGAATGATAAAAAAAAGTCCAGGTACGTTAAAATTGCTCTTTTGTCAACTGATTTGTGCAGTTGTGTACGACGTCAGTCTAACTTTTTAGACATAGCCTTAATCTTTACTTTGCGCAATTCCTTAGAAATTCGCTTAACTTGTAAAAAAAAATCTCGCGTATGCATTTAATCGTGAAAGTTAATGAAATAACTATTTAGGCAAAAATAGTTGGAGCCATAAATTAACTTTTTCCATTTACACAAAGGGTTTCGATGTCCTTTTTCCCATAGCTCTTAAAATGGTTTTTTAATGACTCCCAGTTCTCAACCGATTCAAAATCAATTCTGGGATTACGTTCTCTTTTCAAAATTTCGATTAAGGTGTTTAGACGGGAACAAAAGTTTATTTATTCTTTATTAAATCTTAAGCTAAATTCCTGTCAGCTATTTATTTATATACATGGTGTCCATAAAAGTTTTGTAAATCAACAATATTTAATAATTTTTGAACATAATAACATAATCGCGTATCGTTTTTACCATGTTATAAAAAAAACTACAAAGATTTGCAACATAAATAAGGTGATTAAGTATAAAGAAGGGCTCTTTTACCACAGCAAAGAGCCACAGTTTTGTTATGGTAAAAGAGCCCTTCTTTATACTTAATTACGATTATCCACATACCTCTTTATTCTTGGTTTCAATTGTGGACATTTACCCAAGTATTACTTTCTCGGACAATTGCCCAGTTATACTTTTTTGTATAATTTTGATTTACTAGAATTATCATCATATATAAGGTGAGTCAAAAGTCGTTGGACGCCTTCCTATCTTGGATACCAATAATGTTACGCAAATTCCAATATAGGGAATCATAGGAACTCGAGGGTGCTCTATCATCTCAAATATGCAAATTAGGACACATCCAAATTCTAGCTCGAAAAGTGTAAGAGATACACAAAAAATTCCAATTGCACATTTGTTCAAAAGCAAATTCCAAACAAAACAAAAAAAAAGTTCACCAAAATCCGATGAGCGGATCACCCACAATCCTCATTGCAAGCTCTGCAACATTAAAACCTTGATTCCTGTCAAGATTTTGGCAAGGGATGAGTGGCCATAGGAGGAAACAAGAGCAACAGAGTCCAAAGATCCTGGGTTCAAGTCTCGGAAGTAACCACCGAGTGTTTTTTTTACGTGTGAATACCATTTGCTAAGCATGCAAATTATTTCATGCACCATCCTCATCCTGTTCTGGAAAGTTCCACAATTAAAACCATAAAGTCACCAGTTTCCTGTGCAACTAGTATAAAAAAGCATGTTGAAGCTAAGAAAAATTCAGACCAAAGCAAAATGGCACAGTACACTAACCAGGAAATGATCAACATGGTCCTCTGCTTTGGTGAGGCGAGGCAAAATGTCGTGAGGAACAACAACCAGGCATCGTTGAAATGTCGTGCGGAATTATGCTATGGTGCAAGTGGACATCACATTGAACACTATTTGAATTGATGGTAGATTTACTTTGTAGCAGATGACTGTTTTTAAGCAACAAATGGTAGAAGAGCCAATTGTCCTGTTGCAGAGCTTGCAATGAGGATTGTGGGTGATTCGCTCATCGGATTTTGGTGAACTTTTTTTTGTTTTGTTTGGAATTTGCTATTGAACAAATGTACAATTGGAATTTTTTATGTATCTCTTACGGTTTTCGAGATAGAATTTGGATGTGTCCTAATTTGCATATTTGAGATGATGAAAGGTGCTCCTGTATTGGAATTTGCATAGGAAGATATAGATAGGAATTTGCTCCCGGTATCCAAGATAGAAAGGGAGTAACAGACTTTTGACTCACCCTGTATATTCGCATATTGCAGAAATATTATTGCTTATATGAGACACAGACATCGATGGCAAATACCAAAGAGAAAGCCAGTTATAGTATGGCTAAACGTACGATCGAGTGGGGCAGCCATACAACAACTAATTATTATTATTGACTGTTATTGTTGTAAGACAAAAATTTTTATTGTGATCGGACTGGACGCTGCCGACCGGAAGACATAATTGCTAGCATTTCGACTTGCAGAAATTTTCGCTCGGGCCGCTAAAAGCTCTGCTGAAACAGAATAGACCTTTTCCGCGATACTTGAACGACACAACATACAAAACATGAATTCAGAAAAATTATAGAAATGTACTGTGTTTGGTTCTATAAGCAAATCCATCATACAATTGTTTTCCTCCTGGCGTATATTTGTTATCCGTCGCACATCTTTAGAGCCTTAACGCATACTCAGTTATCCTGGAAAAGTCTATTGCCGATAATGAGATACAGATTAACTAACTGTATACAAGGTCGATTAATACCTAGATGAAAGCCTTTTTGGAGACTAGGTCCTTTAGTGAAAGGGAAGAGCAACGGGCGGCAAGCCATACTAAACGCAGTCTTTCGTTCTGTCGTTGCCACTTCCTCCTATGAGTAATTTCTGCAGTAAACGAATATTTGGGATAAAACTTTTGGAGTTTCTTTGTACATGCTGAAAACAATACGTGATTATGTTATTACGTTCAAAATTATTACGGTGCAAAACTTCTCATGCTCACCCTGTATAACCGTTTGGCCAATGTATTAGCAACTCACTTAATACGGCGTTGTTCCTCCGACCGCCTGAATAACTGCCTAGATTTTGCAGACAAAGGGTCGGAAACGTTCTACAGGGCCTATATGCTATCCCATTAATTGCAGAAGACGTCACTACTCAAATCATTTCATTCTTAGTTTATTCTTGGTCATCAGGCATTGCCAAGAAAAGATTCCCCAAGCGACCACAATGCCACCACCGGCCGATGCATTTAACATTAAATAGGAAGGCTCTATGCGCATTTGAAAACGAGAATCATCAGAAAATCCATCTCCACTCGTCCATAATACATTCTTGATGGTCACGCGCCCACTGCAATCATTCCTTTCTGTCTTTTTTCTCTCTTTCGATAGAATGGTGTCTGTTGTTGTAACTCGGCCCATGGAAAAAGTTCGAATATCTTGCATTCCGAAATGCCCTCCACAGTTTCAGCGTTTAATTACGATGTTAGCTGGTGACCAGTGGGACATTGGCTGTCTTTGATGAGCTTAGACATCCTTCGCTCATCTCTGTCATCAATGGCCTGTGGACGTCCGCTGACGAGTGTTTATAATACATATTTAAGACGAGTTTTATTTTTTACTAGCATCATCGAAATGGTCCTGATTTTTTTAAATTCTCGCCATATCTCAAATGTAGCAAATTATAAATGAAAGATGCATCCTGGGATCGAGCCAGGGATCTTCGACTTAACATGCCGACGCTCTTATCAACTTACCCATTTTAGACATGGAGATTTTATTTTATTTTTTTTTATTGTAATCCAATACCTCCATCCAGGGCCTGTATGGCCAGAGACCGACGAGTTGGGTCCCTGGATGGACCTGGATTAACGACTGCTGTAAGATGGTCGCAGTAGCCGGGGGGGGGGGGGGATGAAGATTGTATCTCACTGTCGCTATCCGCTATCTAGAATTCCTTTGAGCTAGTTAGAGCAGACACTCAGATCGCAGGTTTGGACTATCTTTTCTGTTGGCGTATATATTCATGAAAAAATACATTGGAAATGGTCCATGAGGGTTTTCATTCTATGCCATCGCGCAAATTATAAATGAAAATAAGGAAAGAAAATTCCACAGCCTGGGATTGAACCAGGAATCTTCGGTTTACCGTACCGACCTTTTAATCAATTATACTGCTCACAAAATTCAGGAGTATTTCAAAATTAAGCGATAAAATAGAAGCATTTGATTGTTGTTCATTAAACAAGAAACCAGAAAGGCAAATGACTAGTCAAAAAAAGTTGTCCGATTATGCAAATGAGATCCCAAACCAAGCTTTCATTTCATTGGTCAAAATACACTATAAAAAGGCTGAAAGTAGTGGAGTATCTGCACTTTCCATGATTATCAAAGTGCACATCATGCAATTTGTCCGAATCCGAGGCCTAGAGGTCCATAGGATGTCTTGAGGTGGTTTAATACAGACGACAGTGGCAGTTGCACTTGGAACATCCCAAAGCGTGATTAGCTAGACTGTGGAATCGTTTTCAAGAGACTGGCACGGTACAAAAAGACGAGGGCAGAGTCAGCCCATCTGCCACAACACCAAATGACAGCTACTTCACATTATGGGACGCAGCAATGGGACGGAGGTGCGGGGACAATTTCTTGCTGCTAATGTATCGGCTCTATCGTGTTGTTGGAATATATGGCCGGCGACCAATTGTATGCATTCCGTAGAACCTGTAAAAGGTGGACTGATAAGCATGATCATTGAACCTGTGATGAATGGTCAACAGTCCTCTTCTCTGATGAGACAGGCTCACAAGGAGAGGGCCCCAACGAACAATCGAGTTTTTTGATGCCCTTTGGTAGGATGGTAGTTTGATATGTCCTTTTCATAAAACCAAGTCCGCAGCCTCCAACTTGGCCTTGTTTTCGAGAAAATCCCTTTTAAAGTCTGTGTTATATAACTAGTGTAAGCTGTTCCTTGGCAATCATCACAACAGCAGCAGCCGAACAGGTAACGTCGTGGCGTACGAACCGTAAGATCTCGAGTTCGAATCCACCCGTGTTAGGCTTTGTTTTTTTTTTCTTTTAATGTTTTGTAACTGTGCTATCGTCCACTTTTTAATATATTTTTCTGTTATAATATGCTGTTATAATGAAAAAAATATTTTTAACAAGTAAGAGCAATAAGGAAGACATTTTCAACTAATTATGATAATAATATCTGTTATAAAAGTGTAAATAATTCATAAACATATATCGATTTTAAGGAAAATAAAAATTTTTTAATGTTTAACTTTTCATTTCTTCTTATGTTCAGGTTTTGATGTCTTTGCTTCTTGCCCATATTGGGCGCTATAATAAGATAACATAAAATAATCGTTTTAACAAATAATTTCGAAGTTGTAGAATATTTGCAGTTAGGCTTGTCGAATACAACGTGCTGGATGGTATTCTTCAAAAAAAATTTGAAACACAAATGTGTGCGACACCAAGAACATTGGATGAATGCAGGACTAATCTTTTTCATGCATTCCGGAAAAGAAATTTGATTTACATTCAAAAAAATTTTCTTTTGTAGGCTTCAATTTGGCAGCATACCAGGCGTATCTGATATAAATACAATCAAATGTTACATATATTGCAAGAAATTATATTTTTACAAAGAAATCTGTACACTTTAATTAACTGTCGGTCTTTAAAAGCAGCGTTATAAAAATTAAAACAAAAAAAAATTCAACGCGTGGACTCGAACCCACGATCTCGTGATTCGTACGCTCGAACGTTAACTACTTGGCTGCTCGCCTTGTTGAGTTGGGGACCCTGCTAGCAGGGACCCCTGCCTACCGAGTCTCGAGGACCAAACGGCAGAAAGAAGCCACGACGAAAACACCGTCTCCCCAGTCCTGAAATTCACGACTTAGGGTGGGTTAATACTGCTAAATCAAAACTCCAGCTCTTATCATGGCAAGTCAAAGGTTGTGGCTGCGATTGCCGTTATGGAAAAATTTTCAAAATCTTTGACTATTGCTGGGTTCATTAAGTTGCGCGTAAGAATGGCTGCGTGTAGCCGAGTCGTTAAAGCGCTGCGTGTAGCTTTCTATGAGCACCAAGAACTGCAGGCAGCCTGCAGGCGTCGAGAAGGTGGCTCGGGGAATGAGTTCCAGTTCCACATGGACAAAGAGAAGAGCTTGTAATGAGCTTAAATCGCTCTAAATATTCGAAAAAGGGGCCGTGGCCTGTTATCATCTGAGTGGTCCGGGGGTGTAAGCTGATTATATTGGTCGCAACATTGGGTAGAAAGTTGTGGACTGGTCGTCCCTTCGTGGAGCTGTCCCATTCCCTGTGCCATGTGATGAAAGCCTCCCTGTACAGGGAGCTCTTCAGATGGCTGACCGGCGGCTTAATTCCATGAATCAGGCCCGCCGGGTAAATCGATGCCGCCTTCCTTGCAGTCGCGTACGCTAGTTCGTTGCCAGGGACGCCTGCATGAGACTTGACCCAACGTAGGGTGATCCTACGTGAGTCGACTGCCTGCAGTAATGCAGCTCTGGCAGCGATGGTCTGCTCGGAGGAGCTCCTGTTGCTCGAAATTGCTTTGAGAGCTGACAGCGAGTCTGACAACACCGTGACCGACTTCTCTGGCGTGACTCTCGATTGGTTAAGCCACGCCAGCGCTTCCCTGATGGCCTGGGTCTCAGCCTGAAACACCGAACAGTCAGGTGCCAAACTGAAAGTCTGTTGATGGGTCACGGTGAAGCCCTCCAAAACAACAAATAATAAATAAGCCTACTTGGCTGCTCGCCGTTGTGATAATACATCTACAGTTGTCGAGATGCAGTTTACACTAGTAATATAAGACAGACTTTAAAAGGGATTTTCTCGAAAATAGGACCAAGTTGAAGGCTGCGCACTTGGTTTTACGAAAAGGGCATATCAGACTACCATCCTACCAAAGGGCATCAGAAAACTCGATTGTTCGTTGGGGCCCTCTCCTTGTCAGTCTGCATCCGGACCACTCATCGTCTCCTGGCTTGGTGTGAAATAGGAACCGGAACAATCAACCTGGTTTCGTGCGAGAAAGTAACTTCTTCGATGGTGATGGAATCATTGTGTGGGCTACCATCAGTATTAGTGGTCGTACAGACCTACAGGTCTTCAGAAACTGATCGTGGACTGCTGCAGATATCTTGATGAGATCCTGCACCCTATAGTGTTCCTTATGCTGGAGCAGTTGGAAATAGCATTCTTTTCGTAAAGCCCCACGTGCGCATCTCCTCAACAGCATGCTTCAAGAGGCAAGAATCGAACGTATGGACTGACTTTCAGACTTAAAAAGTTTTATGTTTGAATCTTTGTATCATTTTTCTACCTTCCGAAAGCGGCAGGGGTCCAGTCATGTGATTGCGATGTTTACTTTTCGACATGATGAATACAGAGGAATTGTAAGTTAAATCTAAGTGTCAGTTGTATAGTATCACCACACCCCTGCATTAATAACGGTTCTTTATATAATGAACGCTCTGCAAAACAAACTGTTCGGATAATCCCGTCATTAGCAGTACTAAATGACTCTTTGATAATTCAGTTGGCCATGGTAACCACTTTGATGACGCGATTTTGTCTTATGGTCCCCTGGAAGGCAGGGGTTACATGTCCCATCTCATCTGTTTCATGACGTGACTATTTTTTTTTTAACTTACACTTTCGGTTTTAAAACTCTGTCCAACATGTCCGACGAAGATGGAGATGCCATGATGGAGAATATAACAGCTTTGGACAGTATTATCAATAAAAACTGTTTTGTTCTTTGCGTCAACCGAGTTGTTTGAACTTTTTCATTACCCAATCTAATCCTGAAAATGCCATTACTCTATTACTGTAATAATGATATGTATTTATTAGACTGTATGATATTGTATACTTTTAATCGATTCGCCTTTTTTTGTACGCTTTGCATGGATAAAAGTAGCAAATGCTTTCCCCGAAATCGACCACCTTGCCAACTAATTCTGTTGCTTGGGGACCCCTCCCCTCCCTTGCCGTTCGTTATATCGAGAGCCGACTGTAGTAACATCTTCGTTTGCTTCAAGTCCGTGAGAATTAGACTACAAAGTGTTGCACAAAGAAACGGCTAAAATATTTATTGTATAAGCCTCCATAATAGCCATGAAGTTCGCTTACCTGGCATTACCTAACCCTGTTTGTGATGTTCACCCTGTTTTACTAACTTGTGCCGATTAACTTGAATTGTTCAGAAATGATCGAGGTAAAAAGCTTAAGGAGAGATAGGTAATGAAATTGTGGACAAATAATAAAAATTGTCCTAGTTTTAGGCCTGGAAATTATGGTATGGCTAATTAAACTTTATGCTGTAGGGTTTTATTATGTTGCATTCAAACTCGAACTGGGGGGGGGGGGGAATCAATGGTGAGAGGTGAGAGGGTAAAAGAGGGAGGATCAGAAAGGGTTGAAAGGTCCTCTCTTTATTCTTTTGAATCATCCCTTTAACATCTGGTCCTAGTGTCCAGGGATTGTTGATAACGAGAGACCGTGAAGGACAGGTGACGGCGAGAGGGACCAGTGACGATGGCCAAATGGGGCTTCGCCGTCAGCTGTCTCCTGACAAATCTCTTTTTCTCAGAAAGGGGTTTTGAAGGAAAAGGTGCAAAGCCAGAGAGAGACAGAGAAAAAGCGTGATTGGCCCTCCCTTACGCTCAATTGATTCTGTAACCTTTTGCTCTTCCTTTAATTTCCTTAACAATACCTTTAATTTAATTTCCTTTAATTTCCTTAACAATACCTTTAATTTCCTTACCCACCCTGAATGCAAGACGACCCCCTTTCTTTCTTCCATAAATTTTTATATCAGCTTCAACTGAGGAAAGTACACGCAATTTTTTAAAAGCGCTCGTATGGCTGTAGCTACAAAACAAATTTAATTCTTGCGCCGAAGCTTCTTTGAGGGCAAAATCTCTTAGCAAGATGACCCCCGCGATTGTTGATATTTGAAGAAATACGGACCTTGTTTTAGCTCAATTCTACAATGCTTTTAATAAGCATTAAGGATGTCGCGTTAATAGTCCAATTCAATAGTGTTAAGGCGAGGCAACGTGTGTGTAAATATAAAATCTGTAGATGTTCACAAATAATTAATGGAGTAATGTATAATAGAAAATTTGTGTTCTTCATTAGCTTGCTATCTTATTTCATTAAAGCTCTACCCCTCCCCCCGTATACTCTTTGTTGTGCAAGATTCATATGAATTTGAAATGAACATGAATCTGAAAGTTAAGCTTATAATTTTTTGACTTCACATATATAATAAAGACTAAATATGATGGAAAAACATCTTTAGATTTTAATCTTAAGTATATATTATTAAAAACACTTGCAAAAGTATATTTAGATTATTAATATGTTAGATACAATGATGGCCAAAAATTTAGCACCAACCAAATAATTCTAAAAATATTGCCAATACGTGTATTTGAAAAATCAAGGCTCAAAAGTTAATTCCACCCCTGTTTGAAACTAAGTATTTAAAAATTATTTTTTGGAGGATACAATATGAAAAGGGGAGCTTGTTTCAGAATATTTAAGTAATTGGCTGGACATAAGTTTAGAACCCCAACGTGGGTTTTGCATTGTAAGTTTTTGTTGTATTTTAATATCCAGATTGTATAAGCAACAATTTTAATTTCACTTGTACATGTTTTAACCAGCAATCATGGGAAAACGACAAAACATATCGCTAGTTCTCCATGAACAAATTAGACGGTTACGCAATGAAGGACTAACATTTGATGCCATTGCCAAAATTGTTAATTGCAGGAAATCATGTTGTATACGTACATTTTAGCGATACAACAACACTGATTCTGTCAGAGATCGTTCAAGATCAGGAAGACCTAAAAAACGAACTCCGCGCATCAGCCGTATCATTCATCGTCTCTCCAAAAAAAAAACAGATCCTTCAACAATGATTCAAGATGAATTGTCTGCTCATCATCACGTTAGCATTAGTTCTCGTACAATTCGTCGACGATTAAACCAGTTTAGCTTGTTTGGGCAAGTGGCACGAAAGAAACCTCTTGTATCATTAAAGAACAGAAAAGCTAGGTTAGCTTTTGCTCGTGCCCATCTCAACTGGACAACACAAAAGTGGAAAAACGTGCTGTGGTCGGATGAGACAACTCTTTGCATGTGATGGCAGAAAGTACATCATACGTAATAAATATGATACATACAACCAATCGTGAAACATGGAGGGGGAAACGTGATGTGGGGTTGTTTTACCTGGCATACCATATGCCCAATCAATCATATATTGGATCGTCTTAAATTCATTTTATATCTCACGTTGTATTGTATGTTGTTAATTATTCATAAATGTCCATTTTACAATACAAAGTTTTATTCATTTGGAATTAGCCGACTCTCGTCCTTTCGGACATCTTAAAATACTTATATTGTAAGAAATTTAAAAATCTGTTGTAACGAATCTGAAGATGTCCTAAAGGACGAAAGTCGGCTAATTCCAAATGAATAAAACTTTGTATTGTAAAATGGACATTTAAAAATAATTAATGGATCGTCTTGTTTACAAATCCATCCTTGAGGACATTATGCTTCCTTATGCCGGTGATAATCTGTCCCTTACATGGTCATTCCAGCACGATAACGACCAGAAACAATACCAGCAGACTTGTCAAGGAATGGTTACATACAAATCATATCAAAGTCATGGAATGGCCTGCTCAGTCAGCAGATTTGGACCTCATAGAAATGCTATGAATTGATGTCAAAAGGGCTGTTAAAGAAAAAACTCAATAGTATTCTTATACTTCTTGACATCAAAGAAGCATGGAACAACATTCCAGAAGATCGTGTAAACGTGTAACGTCTAGTGAAGTCCATGCACAGACAATGTGTAGCCTTTATTAAAAACTTTGGTTACCGTAAAACCTTGAATACAGGCCCAGACGTCTATTTGTCTCAATGGTTTGGACTCCACCAGCGATTAATCGAGACCCGGCGTTTATTTAAGACCCGGCATTAAGGGCTGTTCCCAATAACAGTGTGTCTAGCAAAACGATTTCGTAAAATTCCCTGACTTTTCCCGGTTGATCACGTAATTTTCCCTGACCACCAGCACCAAAAAAAAATATATTTTGATAGAATAATATCGACATTTTTCAAAATTTTCGTTCCAATTTCGCATTTTTTTGCTGATTTTGTAAAATTCTCTAATATTTTGTAAAATTTCCTGACTTTAACCGGTTACAAAAAAATTCCCTGACTTTTCCCTGTCTTCCCGGTCGCTAGTCACCCTGCAATAAATCCGGTACTTAAAATAAAGTAAAACAAGAAATTAATCCTCCCGAGGAAGTATAGGAAGGTAGCGGAAGCGCTGAGGTCATCTATTTTTACCCATTTATCTGCACTTTTTAACACCCCCCATTTTTTAATCGAAAAATTGATTTTCTCGAAAGTAGTATTTAGAAAATGAAAAAGAGCTCTATCTTCTTTCGTTTCTGATCATTTCCGATCGAATGATATATCACATGCCATATGTTGCCTTAGTTCTAAAGACCAAGTGACTGCCACCCTCACAACTCCGACCATATTGGGACAATTTGGCCCAAACTTTACAGTAATGTTGATCTTGCTTAGAGGAATTTCACGCTTTTATATACATAAATACGCGTAGACCTTTTGGTCCCCTCTAATTTCCATCCCCGAAACTCCGACCCCAGTGGGCCAATCGAAACCAAACTAAATAGTGAAGGTGCTCATGCCCATAGTAAGCTACATTCCGAATTTCAACCTTCTAACTCAAAAAATGCGGAAATTATGAAGGGGACGGACGGACAGACAGACAGACGGACATTGTGAAAACAATAAGTAGTTCCATTCTTCCGCTACTTAATAAATGAAGTAACAAAAAACTAACCTAAATGGAGAAGAATAACACCTTGATAACGACGTTCCGGATATTCAAACGGCTGTGACGAGGGAACTTCAAGCATACCTAAAGAAGGATTTTTCACACGCTTTGCAACAGTTGTACGAACGAAGTCGAAAGTATATTGTGGGCATGGGGCTTACTTCGAAGGGCAATAAAGTATCATCTCTGAAATACCTTTGTTTTTCCGAGTCATTCACCGAACTTTCCAGTCTCACCGTGTACATTAAAATTTGTAAGCCGGCTGGATGGCCGAGAGCGCCAAGGTGCAGGTCTTGTCGCTCTCGAAACTAGTGACTCGCGTGTTCGAATCCCGCTGATGGCTTGGATATTTGTGTTTTCCATATTTATTAACAAACATGGAAGAAGAAGCAAAGGCTTAGTAGGCTGATCTCCTATTACTAGTTATTTAACATTTTCGACACCGAAAAGGTAAAAGAGGAATAGAAAAAACATTAGAATTTATACGCTGTAGATTTGTACTCTCATTTTCATTAGTAATAAGTGCGACTTCGGTTTATTGCAGACAAGTCCCCCAGGCGAAGGTAGAGATTCAATAGAATCCTTGTGTGGTAACTGCTCTACTTAGTAAGCCACCCTGGCACCTAAGGTTAATTGCTTTTAGATCGTTAGACTATAGTTTTGAATAGCTAATAGATGCCATTAACTTCTTATGAGCCTATTGTTATCAATATCTAATTTCTATTAGGCTTTTTGTTATCATTAGCTAATTTCTATCTATACATTCTATCTCATGAATCCAAGGACTTTGTAAAATATTTGTACTCCTTTTTTAGAATACTTGTAAGTATTAGAAAATTAAAGGTGCAAGTTCCGTTGTGCCACTAGGTATCATACATGTATATCTAACGTAATATTTGTGTACAAGAATTGTTTTAAGCTTGGTAGCAGATCATTTCCTCACATTCACTCACTTATTTAAGTATCTTTCCTCTCGGAATCATTTGGTCTTTGATAATTTCGTTTTCAATCCGACCCTGCTGCAATATTTCTTAAAGTAACGTTTTTTGAAATGATGAAGCATTTGAAGATCCATTTGACTAAGTTAACGTGACGACTTGAATGTGATACAAATTAAATGACCAATGAAGTATAACAAACTGTTTAGGAACCCTTAAGTTACGTACATTAATATTTAACGAAAGTGCACCATTATTAAACCTCCCTAATTGCTTTATGGTTTCAGTGTATTTCTTTCCACTACCCCAAATGTAAACCCGTGTAAATGGAGCAGTATATATAATTAGTTTAGAAGTATTTTTGGACTACTTTTTTTACAATTAGGTATAGACGAGATATTTGAAGTAAACGAACATAAAAACAAAATATTTAAGTTTCGTCAACGTTTTAAAATGCAAGAAATTTCCCTCCTGTTATTACTTTTTGTTTATTCGAATAAGTGAGTATGTAAAGGACTCTGGCTCAGTCCCAGCAATATCGATCAGTTATTGTGACGTTTAGAAAACCAATTAAGATAATTCATAATTCTACAGACAATTTGGTTACTGAGTGTGAAATTTTTTCCCTTAATTACGCTTCCAAAGTTGGGGAGGGCTTAAACTTTTAACGAGGTTTTACAGCAGAGTATGAAGTCAAGCCCCCGTGGATTATCTGCTGGTATGTCAGGTGGAGTTGAGGAGGAGGAGGTTGGAGAGGCCGATTGCTGACTCTCGTAGCAACTCGACTGTAGCGGTGGTCGGTCGGCGGTTTCTTTGAAGTCGAGTCGTGTGACGTCACGAATGTCGGTTATTAGACAGGGTCCCTCGCGGGCACCTACAGCCGACCGTAAAAACGACTTGGCTCTCGTGCCCTGTGATGCAGTCATCGTCACCTGTAAACGGTTTGACGCCTACTTGCCAGACGAGACGCGACCTGTGCAGCCGCCGACGCCGCCTCCTTTCTATTCTCCACCCCCATCCATAGAAATGCTGAAGACGACAAGGAAGAAGGGCAAGGGAAAAATACCAGGCCTGTATAGAGGGAAACGAGGACAGCTCATGATAGATAAAAGTAGGCGACTGACGTGGTTTTATTGAGTTTTATTTTCGAATTCCTCAAATACAGTAGTTGGAAACAATGAATCCTTGATAACATATCGCCTAATTACATTGGAAATTTTTGTTAAATGAGAAAAGATATTCATTTTAAGTTTGGTTATAGTGACCTGCTAGCTTTAAATAAAAGGAAACTTCTCGTTTGCTATCTGTTAAATGGAAAAAAAATTGTTTTAACGAAAATTAATTTCTAAAAAAATAATAATAACTTGACCTTTTAACTTTTATAAAATAGCATGGCTATAGTCTGACTAATTTTACGATCGTTTTCTTTTTCCTTTCTGAAGGCAATATAACTCTGTCGACGAGGGAAAGCCAAACTCTGTACTGTAAAGAAATTTTTTTCTATTTACAAAGCAGCAAGTTCACATTCACGTTATGTTTACTATGTGAGTAAACTGTTGTATATAAATAAGTCGCTTATTTAAAAAACAAGACGCATGTGATTTGGATTTGGCCAATTACCGTGTTCTCAAGTGATAGCTCTCATCTACATGGAGACAATCGTAGTAGTCTATAGAATAAGCGACAGAAAAAAAGTAGAGTAGTCTAATTTCCTTTCTATTAATTTACATTACTCGCAAATTTTACATTTTCCTATCTAACGAATGTTTGAATGGGCGTGTCCAATTAAATTTCAGCTTTCAATTGTTAGACATTGTTAATTCTATTTTGCAACAATGTCTAAACAATTGAAAGCTGAAATTTAAGTGTACACGCCCCGTCAAACTTTCATCAGATAGAGCAAGGTCAGTAAAGAACATAGTTGACCTTGAGATAGAGTATAGTTGAATAAGTTACAAGCTAGTTATGAGTTAATTTAGTTAAAAGCTACTTGTAAATATAGTAACCAGAACTTGTCTATCTATTTTTTCTATTTCTCTATTATCTTTTTGATGTCGAAGATAATAATACGGCGTTTTCGGGATCAGCGAGTCACGGGTTCAGATCCCGCTCAGGGCTAGGATGTTTGTGTTTGGAAGAGCATGCAAGGCCTCATTAGGCTAATCTCCTTATAGATCCCATTATTATTTAACATCCTCGACACCGAAAAGATAAAAGAGGAATAGAAAAGAGAGATAGTCAATTTAAATATTCACTGAAACTCCTTGAAAAGTCACAGATGAACTTTCTGGTATTAGTGCATCAAAAAGTAGTCATCCGACAAGTTCTCCCTCTTCCCTGGACAAGGCTTCAAAAAAAACAAAAAACAAAACAAGTCTTCGATGACCAAAAATAGTCATCGACCTGTGCCATTTGTTTCAAGCTGTTCCATTTGTTTATTCCATCACTTGTTCCATTGTGGATCCACTTTCCTCTTTTGTAATTTGGTTTAGTCTATTATATCATGTAAACGTTATTTTGATTATATTTTTATTTAAAAGGAACCTAGCGTTTTTTCTAAATAAATAATATCTATAAATTTAACCCTTCATTAAGAATAAATTGTAGTATTTAAATCTTTATTGCTCTTCTCCAAATTTATTAGAAGTGTAATAGTAAGATCAAGAGAACACGTATCTGATACAATAGGTAGAATGAGGAAAATGCGTACATACTCTTTTACTATTAGAACTCGAACTGTATTCAATTGCTCAGGTGACTTGAACAGTTTCATTCTATAGCATTTTAATTTTAATTTTTTATCCGTTCATGTGTTCGTTTTCCCACTCAAAAAAAAAAAAAATTTCGTGAATCCAGGTCCATCCAGGGACCCAACTCGTCGGCCTCTGGCCATACAGGACCTGGATGGACGTATTGGATCTAATTAAATAATAATAATAATAAATTGTCAAATAGGGCTTTGCGCACCAAAATATCAAGCAAAACCCGTTGCAACTTTAAGCGAAAGTGAAAGTCTTCAAGGTAGCAAGCATTTAATACTAAATCATCATACTTGTTTAATTAAAAATTAATTTAACGTCTTAAGAGTTCTCAATAGATGGTGTTCAGTTACTAATAGTATACATGTATGTAATTAGATACGAATTAGATACATGTACTAATTAGATACTAATAGTATACATGTATGTAAAGCTGATTTCCTTCAGAAATTATTACTTCCTACCCAATTCTATCCATCAATTGTTGAAGTAAATCTACAATCGAGAAGCACAAAAAGTAAATGCCCGTGTTTAAAATTCTTGAGAAAAGAAAATACCATTTTCCTCCTCTAACTTTTGCCTCCTATTCCCTACCTTGAATTTCCTCTTCCTTCCTTTCTCTAGGTTTGCTTTTTTTTTTTTTTTGCAGACAACGAAGAGAGAGAGCGATCCACGCGTCCATCTGTCCGCTCGTCCGCCCGCCCGCCCGCTTGTCGGGACCCCCGCCCTCCCTTCTCATCGCGCCGCGGCGGTGGATTCTCCACTGAGTCCCTCGAGTGCAACAGAAAATTCCCGGGCCTTGACCGGAAACTCGGAGTGAATTTCCAATCAATTCAATTTCGTTTCCCCGAAACACTCAATAGAAGAAAGAAAGTGAAAAGAGAGCTAGAGAGAGTGAAAGAAAGAAAGGTCTGAAGGAATCCGGCAAACGTGTCCATTAGGAAAATGGTCTTCCCTTTTAAACTGCTTTTATCAAGGGAATAATGCTTTCTTCCTCTCTTAACGAAAATAGCTCTATGTACATTTATACTGGTTATAGAGGTTCTTGGGGGGTTCCTTTACGAAATAATAAATTTAATAAATTCAAGTTTATAATTTATAAAAATTGACCTATCAGCATTATTATCTCTGATTCTTTAAACATTCAAAGATACTCTTAAAGTCGTTTGTTGTTGTTGTTTTTTATATACAGGGTGTAAATTTTAAGTTGACAAAGCAGAATAACTCGAAAAATAAGCTTCACACGAAAAAATGCGTAGAATCCAAAGTTGATTATTTTCGAGGGGGCATCTGCTGGTGCTAAAATTAGCCCACCCCCCCCCGGCCCCTGGGGGTGGGGCGGGGGGCAACTTTAAAATTTCAAATGGGAACCCCTATTTTTTATTGCAGATTCAGGTCCTACATAAAAAACTACGTACATTTTGTCTGAAACATTTTTTTTATTTTTGGTAGATGGCGCTGTAATTCAAGAAAATCCATTTTCTCATTTTTGCGTGGAAATAACTAATTTATTATTCATTTCGATTCCTACATTGTTTTAACTACAATGTAATTTGAAGACATTTCGTCAACAAACAAATAACGTAAACATTGGCATTTTTTTCAGAATCTTTACATTTTAAATTCTGATCTTTAGAAGAAAAGATTGTAATTTTTCAACTGTTTTTGTGAGTGTACAACGCCGTATTGCTTTTGAATTTACATTATGAATTATCTTTCTGTGGAAGAAAAAATTGAGATGGTGTACATTTATGGAGAAAGTGGGAGAAATTTTGATAATGCAGTCGCGCTTTATGCTCAGCGTTTTCCTGGCCAAACGCGATCACGGTCTTCTTTTGTTCGAGTTATTAAACAATTTACTGCGGAAGGTAGTGTGAACCAGAAAAAAAGAACCCGTGCAGCTACTGTTTGTGGAGAAAACAATCAAGTGTCAGTCCTAGCTGCTGTGGCTCATAATCCACATGCGAGCACAAGAGAAATATCAAGGCAATCAGGAATTTCACATATGAGTGTTTGGAAAATGCTGAAGCTCCACAAATTTCATCCATATCATGTATCTATGCATCAGGAACTACATGGCAATGACCACCAAAACCGTCTAACGTTTTGTCACTGGGCACTTCAGCAGATGCAAACAAACCAACATTTTTTTGCACGAGTTCTTTTCTCCGATGAGTCAACATTCACAAACCACGGGGAAGTTAATCGACATAACATGCATTACTGGAGTGAACAGAACCCACACTGGATTCGAGAAGTCAACCATCAGCGACCTTGGTCAATTAATGTTTGGTGTGGGATAATTGGCGATAAACTTATCGGTCCATATTTTATAGACGGTAATTTGAATGGCAACAAATATCGTAACCTACTTGAAAATGAACTACCAGATCTACTTGAAGACCTGAGTATTGAACTTCGACAACACATGTGGTTTCAACATGATGGTTGTCCAGCGCATTATTCATTAGTAGCGCGCGAAGTACTACATCGACTTTACCATGGTCGCTGGATCGGCAGGGAAGGTCCTGTGAATTGGCCAGCCAGATCGCCTGACCTTACATCGCCAGATTTTTTCTTATGGGGTTACCTCAAAGATATCGTTTATAAGGAAACGCCAACCACTCGCGAAAACATGATTCAAAGAATAAGAGATGCTTGCGCTGCAATTACACCAGACATGTTATCAAGATGTGTTCAGGAATTTACAAAACGAGTCAATAAATGCATCGAAGTTGGAGGTCATCAATTTGAACATTTAATTTCATAAAACGGCGAGATGCAAGGGATTTAAGGACAACAAGCAGGCCGAAAGTGAGAGGCGAGGGGACTCACTGGAAATACAAGCACCCCGAAATTCATTTACTTGCAAGTATTTGCAAATAAGAAAAAATAAAACGAAAACAATCGGTCCTTTTAAGGACCACCAAATCTTAAACGGGAATAACTTCATCTTTACACAGTCTTTTACTTTTTTACTCTGTTAGTTAATGAGTTCACTCGTTAGTACGTAGGATGTTCGGTTAGTTAGTTAGCTAATCAGTTGATTTGTTTGATAATTATAAAGTTGTGTGGCCTCATGACCACGAAACAAAACAAAATTATCCTAATCCGCGGCAAAAAATAATAAAATAATAACTTTGCGGCAAAATTTACGAAGTAAATAAGTATTTTTTATTTCTCCGTAACCATTTCCACGCAAAAATGAGAAATGGATTTTCTTGAATTACAGCGCCATCTACCAAAAATAAAAAAAAATGTTTCAGACAAAATGTACGTAGTTTTTTATGTAGGACCTGAATCTGCAATAAAAAATAGGGGTTCTCATTTGAAATTTTAAAGTTGCCCCCCGCCCCACCCCCAGGGGCCGGGGGGGGTGGGCTAATTTTAGCACCAGCAGATGCCCCCTCGAAAATAATCAACTTTGGATTATACGCATTTTTTCGTGTGAAGCTTATTTTTCGAGTTATTCTGCTTTGTCAACTTAAAATTTACACCCTGTATATTTTAAAATCACTTTTTGCATATTATTATTTGGAGCAGGTCCAAATAATTTCTATTTATGCTTTTATAATCCAAGTTCATTATCGTCTACTGGTATACGAACGGCTAAAAACAATATTCTACCATATTATTTAGAGTTCACTTAGAAAATGATAATAAATACAAGCATTCAAGTAAAATGTAAATTAAACATAAAAACGGCCCAGCAATAAAGTAAAGTTGTTTATTAATTAAGGAAATTTTTTCTCTTTCTTTTGGTAACTGAAAAAGACTGCAAATGTTAAAAAAAAAAGGAGAGGGAGGAAAATATTAACTTAAATTATCTCATTGATTTTTTTCCCCTTCATTGGTTAAAGTGTTGAATTATCGGTCGCTTATTACGTAAGGAAGTGTAATCATCCTCCCCTCTAATTTATTTTTAAAATTAATTAAAATTTTTTGATTAGATGCGGTTAAGACTGAAAGTGAAATCCGAAGGTGAAGGTTATAAAAAGACACTTCCGTAAACACCTTTAAAAAAAAAAGAAAGAAAGAAGAAAAAATAGCTTTAACTTACATTTAAATAGGGATCCGAATTATATTATAGAAATTGTGAAAATCCATCAATACTTTTTCGAAGTCCCGCAATTCTTAAGAGAAATTTTTATAAGAAACCAGGAAAAAAAAAAATCGTGTCGCTCTTTCATCATATGATGTCTGTATGATATGTCTTCAGAGTCAAATCTCGAAAAAATCGAATTGATCCAGTCGTACAAAGTTCTCCATTTAATGCAGATCGTTGATTAGCTTTATCATTCTAATGAATGCATAAAATTACCACTTGCATAAATTTCTCGTAATAAAATTGCTGCGGAGATAACTAATATATTCGATTTAGGCAAAAATTTTAATGTATTCGGTTCAATAAAACGGAAAAACAAACTGAGAAAGATTAAAATAATATTCCTCATAGAAGATAGCAATGAATATTCGTTGTTTTCAAGATAAAATATTTTATAATACCCCATAAATTGAAAATTCAGGAATTTTTTTTTCCAATTTATCCATTTGATATTATTGGAGAATTAAACATAATGAATCGCATTTTAAAGAAATAATCAAATTACCGCATGTTTTTCGATAGAATAGAAAGCGTCAGCTAAAGGATCTCAGTATTTTCATATTAAACATTAATTTGGCACTTTAAAAATTGTCTGTAAGTTTCAAAAATATGAAATAATGAAAGAAAGTGGTATTCTATTCTGAAATTGAGTATGAATAAAATTTCAGCAGGTATATTACATTTTTATAAAAAGTTTTATGAAAAGCGAAATCTGAAAGATGTCCGTTTCAGACGGCGAACAAACAAGTGGGCGTGTCCAATTGAATGTTGTTTTGCTTATTGTAACATTTACGCTTGCTCAGCCACACCCAGCGTTCTTTCGTTGGATAGACTATTAACTAATGTGTTATTTGATATGTCTTCTATGCTAGATTTGTTGGGTTATCTTTGATAAAACTTAATTTTTTTTCGAAATTGAAAACTCTTTCTAAGAGCTATGTGAATTATAAATAAACTCTTAGGAAAGCACTGCGAAATCTGGAGTAATTAATTAATTACAACAGTCTTGGGTATATATTTTATTGCTCCCAGACTGGAATATATTCGAGGAGACGAGAAGAGTTTTCTACTATTCATAAGATATTGTGACGCAGTACATGAAATGAGATATTGTGGTTATCGTTTTAGATTAATTACATTTAATGAAAAAAAAACTTATTGAAATAAATAAAATAATCATAAAGATACTTTGTGACATTAATAATTTCATAAGTTAACTTTTTATTTTTATTTTATTTTATTTTTTTTTTCCTATTCAAAGTTACTTTTTGCGATTCCTTATATGACTGTTAATGACGTAGTTATATAAGGAATATAATATAACGATAATCATTTCTAGTTTTGTGTTCAATCTCTGATGGCCCGTACTTTCTAATTATCGAAACAAACAAACAAACAAAAAAAAATATGGCCAACACCTAAGTAAAATCTCAGTAGGTTGATCCCCTGCTAGGCCAACACCTTCTAGACACAAGGCACGGCACAGAATGCTCTGACGTCATTTCCTGAGCAAACAAGCCTTGCTATAAACATGGTCTTTCTGTGCACAGGTCCTATTCAGTTGGGCTATTGTCAAGGACACAGTATAGATGGCGTTAAAAACGACTCTTACCTAAAGCACTAGACTCTTACCTAGTATTATCTAGTGCTTTACTCTTACCGAGGAACAGCACAATTTTACCCTACAGGAACCATGGAAAAAATTATTTTTTCTTCCTTAAACACATTAATAATTTTTAGAAACAATATATAATTCAGTAACTATAAATATATTAACATTAAATTGATAAAAAAATTTAAATTTTTTAAATAATTATTTGTTTAATGGTAATAACATTATTAGAGTTTTGTAGCATTGATTAAATTTATTATCAATTAATTTTTATTTACATTTTATTTTTTGAGGTTTTATTGAGGTAATACTCCTTTACATAATTTATAATGATGGAAAGTAAATAAAATAAACTTTAAAAAATGCATCTGTTTAAGAATTCACAGATATGGTTGAAATATGAAATGTAGACTGCTTAGGTAGCGAAGAGGCTAGCATGCTGACTTCTGAATCGCTTGGTCGCGTGTTCGAGTCCCGCCTAGGGGATGGACATTTGTATTTTTCCGTTATTAATAAAAGCTTACTTTCTTTATCCACTTATCAGTCACACGATTAAATGCGTTTAGGCTGAAAAGAAGAAGAAGAAATGTGAGATGTTGACAAGTTATTATATGAATTGAAGATCTACTAATGAAAATCAGCCTTTCTTCCAATAACTGGACAACATTTCAAATTTCAATCATTATTTACATATTTACTAAAATTTGTGAACTCATCAAACGTATATTACTTTAAATTTATTTCGTTTAATTTCAGTCCTTACACGTTATGTAAAGGAGAATTACTAAGAGCCTACTGAAAAGTCGTAGTTAACGCCATCTAGCGTACAATATCGGCTACGGACCAAACTTTAACCTAGAGAACAATAGCCGTGCACAGACCAGGGGATTTAAAAGACTATAAAGAAAGCTTGAATATGCGTAGCATTGGCAGCCTCCAATCGCTAAACGTGTTCACGTATCTACTAGAGTTGGACAGAAAACTTTTCAGCAATAAATGGAGGCCTTCAGAAAATAAATCTTAAAAATTGAATTTTAATATTCAAAAATTTACGATTTAAAATTTTATGTAGATACGTTAACGTGGATCTAAATTTCAAATGGATCCAATGGTTATGTAACATCCTCGACATCGAAACCGTAAAAGAATAGAAAAGTAAAAATATTCTATTATTTCTAACTGAAGAGCTACTCTATGAAAATTATGCGGTATATTTACCAGTTAAGTTTACATAAAGATATCGTTAAAATTTTTAATTAATTTTTAATTATCTTAAATCATTATTTAATTAATATTATTTTATTTGGTAATCTATATAAATAAAAGGCAATGTTTGTTGTGCCCTCAAAAACTACTCGATTGAATTTGCTGAAAATTTTACTTTATTCTGATGAGTGCCTGGAGTGTTTAGAGAGTGTTTTGAATGAATTCCGATAGGTAGGTTAGGTTAGGTTTAATATCGAACTTCAATTGCATTTATTTAATTCATACATATACTCAAACAAGCAGAGGCACCCGGTGTTGCCCGGGATAATTACAGTTTTAGGTAAACAGAACAACATCAAGAATTTTAATAATAACTCAAATTTGTTTTTAGTAATTCTACAATTTCCTGCTGAAGACGAAGCTCCCGTTGTTCAGTTGTTTACAACGCCCGAATAACTTTTTGTCTTCTCTGACCAATACTCATTCATTTCCTCTAATTTAGCAATAGCGAGGCATTGCCGGGCCCGCTAGTTTTAAATCCAGACTTTCCGTTAATCCAGACTCTCATTGGCTCGAAATCTAATCTAATAAAGTTCGAAATATGTGGGTTTCTACTATATAAATTGTTGAATCATCTGATTCATATGAGGAGTCGTTCATAATAATGAAAGCTATAAACCAACACAGATAAATGTAAACATAAATTCACAGAATTTTAAGTTTACACCATAAATTTTTATATTCCAGAATTTCGCCAATGCCTTGTTTTCCATGGATGGAAAAAACAGTTGTCTGCAACATAATTTTGTCTAGAATACTGTATTATTGCAATAAATTTGTCTGCTCTTTTTAACGATAAAAATATTTTCACTGTTGAAAAGCTAAAATAAAATTGAAAAGGTCATTTTGATAAGGTTTTTAAAGATGGAAAATCTAAAAAAAATTTACGTGCATGAAAATCCAGGCCATTTAACCGGGGAATTTGGTTGATGTAGCAAAAGGGAATTGGGAGAACGCGCTTTCCTATTCGTCGCCGGTCGAGGGCTCCGATTGCCGGCACCGGGTGAAGGGGCTTCCTCGGTCGGCCGCAGATCCCGCTAATTGCCGAACTTCGTCTCGTCTCTCTCCACCCCCGCCTTTTGTAATCGCCGCTCGGAATTGAGGTGAATTTTAAATGGGTTACAATCATTTTCTTGATACGTTTTCGCGCTTCGAGTCGCTAATTAAATCACACACATATACACCCCTCTTCACTAATAATTAATAAGTCAAGAATAGATTTCCTCTCATTCTTTCGAAATACCTGTACGAAAGCGGGAGTCGAACAGATTTTAATCGATTCTGGTCTTCTGCTCCTCTCGGTTTTAATTATGAAGCCCCCTCCCATTCTTCCTCCTTTTGTTTTTAACGCCGAACTGAAATGGGAAGTTACTTACAGTTTACCTATCGTAATTATATTAGACTGGCTGTTGTATAACTTTCCCTTTCCGTGGGAGATATATAAGGAAATGAAAATCGTTGAAAATACATTTAAAGCTTTCTCGGTCGTCACTTTCCATGCTCTTTATTCATTCAGTATAGAAAATCTTTCAGTTTGTCTTTACCGAATTAAGAAGAGATGGAGAAAAACGTGGATAGGATTAAATCAAAATAGACTTTACCTCTTTTGGTGCAAATAATTTTGGAAATCTTGGATGCATATTTTTGGACGCTATGCATCCATCGTTTAGTAAGGAATTGATATGCATCAAAGGTGTACAAAATAGTTATAGTAAAAGAGGTAAATTCTCTTTTGATAACAAATACAGGATGTTTTACCTGAAGTGAACCAATAGTCAACTTCTAAAATACAAATCTGACAGAGTACTTTCAGTGGAAGTATTATTGCACTTTCACTGTCTCTACTATCTCCTAAACGGTTGGGTCAATTGAAAAAACACTCAGAATAAAATATTTCTCAAATGTTATGTAAATGAAAATACCATTAATTTCCATTGCACATTTCAAAGTTGACTTCCATATTCGAAAATGGCATAAGTTTTTTTGGAAATGGAATATACATAAAAACCCCTCACATAAAGGTACAATAATTCTTCTATTGAAAGTACTCTTGTCAGATTTGTATTTTAGAAGTTAGCTATTGGTTCACTTTAGGTGAGATAGCCTATATAATTACAAGATTGTTCTTTAAGTGTTTGGGCGCGTCAACATCTAGGTTATTTTATCCCCTTTATTCACTCCTAGGGCAAACAGAAATCCATGCCCGCAACGGTATTTGAACCCGCGACCCCGCAGAATTGAGAACTGAAAAGTCTATTTCCCAGAGTCAGTCTTTATCCACTGACTCTGCTATTTCCAAGAACTTTCTGCCACCGGGTGGCTATTAAAAGAAATAATTTTTACAGATGTTCTCATGTATAGACCGATTTTTTTTTCTTCCAAAAAAACAAACAAACAAAAAAACAGTTCTAAAAATCAATTCCTTTATAGGTCAGTAGAATGCTGTTCCAGAAAAAAAAAACCTCTCGGCTTATACACTTTATATGGGTGATAAAAAGTTGCTATGAAAAAGCTGTCGACTAGAAAATATCTATTAGGACCTAATCCAAAATGCAGATAAACGATCAATTTTGCTTCGTTATTCCTTCACATTTTTGAGTTTATAACTTTTCTAGACCTACGAAGATTCGACAGCTTTTTACTGACCTTTTAAGTTATTTTTTTTTATTAAATTTTTAATGTTCAACTTATTGGAAATAAATTTTTGTTGAAATTTTCATAGCTGTCGCGAAATTTCATGAAAATTAAATGGCGAATTCTTGAATGGACTTAAAACCTTAAAAAGCAATATATCAAGATACAAAGTTTAATTTAAGAATTAATTTAGAGTTCTTCTTTCAAATTTTTAATAAAATAGTTAATTTATAAAGCTCTACTAAGAATTCACTTTATTTCAAGAAGCTCTGTATTGGGAGGATAAATAATTCACAGTGAAGAGTAACTATTTCGAATTTTCACCACATCAAAGTCCAATTCATTCGTTGTAAAAATCAAGGATTGCAACAAGGTTATCTGTTGGAGTGCTTATTTACATGGGAAATTAAACCCATTGGCAGTCTTCAGCCCTTGAAGAAGGGAAGAATATAAAGGGGGAAGGAGGGATAGGTAATGTTTTGGGGTTATTTAGTGTCTGTTTTTCGGTATAGGTAGAGAGAGAGAGCAGTTCATCTTTCTCTCTCTCTCTCCTCCTTTTTTTTTTGCCTTTTATGAGGGTGTTTCATGGGTGAAATGTGGCGCAGAAATGGGGGAAGGAGGATAATACGAAGTCGATGGACATGATAGCAGATGGTTGGGGCCCTTAATATCTCGCATCGAGGCGCAAATGCATTGTTGGCAAGGGGGGGGGGGGCAGGAGGCGGCAGATAAAAATGAAGAAAGTCACGACGTTGCCTCCTCCTCGAATAATTCCGAGGCCTTCTTTATTGTCTCCTTCCTATTTTTAGGCAAGTAAACCTCCGCTAACGACTTAAGCCCTTACAGTTTCGGTGTAGATTTTGTCTGGCTGCCGGTTATGATGGAGACAGACTTCTTTAAGGAAGTTGATTTCATTGTAGCGTAATATTTTGAACATTTACATCTCCCCTCTGAAGTGGCATTTTCATTCATAGCATCAAATAAATAAGAAATTTTATTCAGATGCTGAAAAGATTTTAGAAACTTCATTGAATATCTTATTCAATTGTTAAAAAGGATTCCAAATTTAGATCGTTTTAAACCCTTCCCTATCTTTTAACCAAGCCATCATTTGTATAACTTAAAACTTGTTTTATACATTGCTGATGATGATCATAAAGTGATCGAAATATGCGTATAAGTTCCAATAAATTGATGTAGACAAGAAGTTGTTTTTCTCATTACTAGTTATCCACTTTATATTTTTTGGCTTTATCTTACTTTTTCATTACCTTTTTCAAATAATGTTATGCGCTTTGCATTCCAATGAATAGTTCGTTAATATCATCTTTTAGCTAATTTCTTACAAATCCATCAAAATTCTAAAACACTGTTTAAGACTGCTACGTGTGTTGTTTTAGATCGGACTTATAAATGACTCTTGCACACAGGATATTCTGTTTTCGTGAACTGTGATTCCTTGGTCCCCTTTTTCTGCCTTGTGGGCCTGCATTTATAAAGACGTAACAATAAAAGTCGCTCTCAGTTAAAACTTTTACCGCACCCGAAAACAAAGGGTGTTTGCGGGTGCGGTAAAATGGGTTTGATAAAATAAAATAGGTTTGCAGGTTCATGGTGTAAAAAAAGGGAAGAGCAAGTAGGGGAGCATTAAAAAAAGAAAAAGAAAAAAAAACACCCACAAAATTTGTAATCACAACATGGGGTCAGGGACTCTTTCCCAGCATCTCCTTTTTGTTTTATTTTTAAGTTGTTCTGTGAAATGTGATGTCCTCAATTGAAGAGTGACTAGCCAAAAGTCGAGATTTCAAACATCGACCGAGGGTGTCATTCGAAGAGGGAAGAGGCTTCAGTGTAATCCTTAAGCAAAGATTATGAATTCGAATATCGTTATGAGGCATTGTTGTTGCTTTTATCAATTTATCAAAGTTATTATGCTTTCAAATTTTGGATAGTCCAGAATTAACATTTTGTGAGACTATATAGTTTTTAAACAAATAGCTTTGAACAAAGTAAGCTGCAATTGGTAGTGCAATAATATAAAGATAGTACGATAATCGTTAACTGCTTCATTCAACATCTTTTAATTATTGGATCCAAACGACAGTAGACAGTCACCTATCAAAAAAAAAACAAAAAAAAAAACGCATACAAAATATAAACTTACTTTCACTAACCAGAAAGATTATAGAGGTGCGGCGAAGAATGTTAGCAAAATTTGGACCATCGACACCAACAAGGAAATTGATATCATTAATTAAATCTTTAACAAGACTGGAAATGTCGTACCTGTATATCTACCAAGGCCCCCGCGCTTTCCGGACCTTACGTCTCCGAAGTTTTTTTTGTGGGTCCTCTGAAGGACATCTACTTTAACTCTGTTGCAGATATTCATAAGCTTTGTAGCATGTAATTGGTTTTCAAGAGTTCAGCGCTATTTCAGTGACATGTGCCTATTGTAAAAGTTGTCTCTGTTTGCCTGCGATAGGCCACTGCAACTTACTTTGTTCAAATAATTTACCGGTAATTATTTTCAAACTATAATCTTCTGCATCGTGAATTCTGGATAACTCTGTAGAATATTTATTACATTCCCTCGAGTAGGAAACTTAAATTTAATTATTCAGTAACGTCCATTTTACAATATAAAGTCGACTTTCGTCCTTTCGGACATTATTAATATTCATTTAAAATTTTTTAATTTCTTACAATGAGATTTTAAAAATTTTAAACAATAGTTTTATAAGTCGACTATAATTTATTTAAATAAAAACTTTATATTGAAAAATGGAAGTTATTGAATAACTAAATACAATACAAAGTAAGTCAAACAATAAATCTAGGAAACTTTAAATTTAACATTTGGAACTCCATTGAAATTATGAGATCCCACGATATTATTATTCATTTTTTTTTCAATAAAATATGTGACGCATGTATATCACTCTTTTTTCCGTAGCTATAAACCTGAGAAATCAAACAATATTATTTGGAAGCGGGAACATCCGTGAAAATTGTCTTTTGTCATGAGGTATTTGTGTAAATTTAAGGCCATATAGAGCTTATAAATAATAATAATAATAATAATAATAATAATAATAATAATAATAATAATGATATGCATGCAATATTGAAGGAAATATCTACACCTAGATATCAGTAGAGTTTCACTGATATAACATTTCCACCTCCCTTTACTTGAGCCCCTTAACTCCTGTTTTGGGTCTGCCTGTAACAACAACAAGAAGACTTGGTTTCAGACTTCTTCCGTGTTTGATCGTTCCAAATTCAACAATACGTAATAATAACAATATTGATAGTAATAACAAGAATTAAAAGCACATGAAAGTAAACGGAGTAAATGGCGAAGGCCATTGGCGAGTTGGACGTTACACGAAAAGACGTAAATCGAATGAGACTTTATACAAGGGACAACTATATTTTTTCTTCATCGTTTTACTGTCCGTTTACTTAATTGGAGATAAGTGGAAGGTTTTGTTTTTAACGAATCAGCAATTCCCATCGTTAGTGTCTAAAACCCATATAATGGTTATTTCCTGATCGCAATTACAGGTTCGGTCTTAGGTGATTTATTTTTCATGTATACAGCCAGATATATAGATAATTAGATCTAGTGGCATACATTTAAGTTTGAAAAACGGTTTTACCTGCACTCTGGACTCGGTGAGGCCGATGCGCATGGCGAGTTCCTCTCGCATGAAGATATCCGGATAATGGGTCTTACTGAAGCTCCTCTCCAGCTCGTTCAGTTGGGCCGGGGTGAAGCGAGTGCGATGTCGTTTCTGCTTGACGGGCTTGTCGTTGTCGCCTCCGCCGCCGCCTCCTCCTCCTCCGCCCGCCGTCCCACCGCCGCCGCCGCTTCCTCCGCCGCCACTGTCCAAGAGGCTCCCCGTCGAAGGATGAACTCCACCGCCTTGATCGAGGCCGCCGCCACCGTTTTTCGCCAGGTCGACATTCGACGGCTTCACGGCCTCGTTGTGATTGTGCTCATCTTTGACGGCTGAAAAAAGAAAAAGAAGGGCAAGAAGAACTAGTGAATAAATTCAATAAAACAAATAACAAACGAGAAGTTAATTATTCTAGTAAAGGATGATTTTAATGAAATAATTCTGCTAAATAGATACAATACGATCCTTAGTGTCTTATTTATTAAAAGCGTATGAAAAATAGATACAACAAAATTTGGCCACAACTGATATAATCAGAGCGATATGACGAGATTAAAGTAACCTTTATTGCAAATACTCAAAACATTTCACCTTTGTCCCACATACGCACTTGTTGACAACTAAGCCAATTAACATAATTAGTTAGAAGGTCTGACTAAATTTATCAAAGTCAAAATTCTAGAAAGTACTGCTAAATTAAAAATAGCTTTAAATAAGGTTACAACGAACCGCCTACTATCTTCCTAAACTGGCATCTACTTGTAATCATATCAACTTACTCAACATCCCGGGCATAATTGAATATATGAGGGTAAAAGGGCTTATAAAACGCTTAGCAAGATTGTCTCCAGTTCACTACATCGTTAAGTGGTTAAAGGTGTCAAATCGGATTAGATCTTCACATAAATAAGAAACCTCCTCCTCCTCTCACGACGTCAGTTATATTCATCTTGTTTTCATTACAATGCCTTTAAGGCATTTATCTTCAAATTAGAAATAAGTTGATGAAAGATATCTGGGTTTCCAATCTGTGATGAGTAAGCAGAAGGTGCTTCATAAGAAGAGTTGAACGTTCTTGTTGATTTTTCAACATATCCCAAAATGGGATTCATTTTTTTTTCTTTATTGTAGAGTCAACACATTATTCCTATCGTTCTTTTTGGCAGTGGGATTATTCCACAATCATTCCTCAAACGCCTAATAACATTGAATATAAACTCACAATATTACAAAACCTTACAGAGAGCCATAATCCTAAATACTTTATCACATAGTAAAGAAATTCCTACACCCGACATTAGTACCTCCACCAATATATAACTTTCCTCTCCCTGCATTTCATACTTTAGAGCCCCTCTTGATTCTTGGCTTCCGGACTTAGTTTGGTTTTCCAAAGCAACACATAATCACTATCCTAAAAGCAACTTAGTAGTAAAGGCTCTATCTTGACTTAGGTTATGACTCTGCTGACTATTTTTTCTTAGAGGAAATAACTGACAAATGGAATCACTGGACGAAAGTCTATATAAGTGCTGGTCACCTGACCGATCGACGGAATTAATAGGTAAAAACACATTGTGCAACGACGAACAACGTGTACATTAGATCAGTAAGGCATTAAATGTGTATAATGGATGTTTTACCTGTTATCATCAGCAAATTTCTCAGTAAATGGAACATAATCTCGGCCAAAAGAAGGTAATAGCCGTTTTCCATGTACTATGCAGAAAAAATTTGATTTGCCATCTAGTCGAATTCATTTTAAAAAATAAAGGACAGAATTGGGTTTTCAACAAATAAATATATCTAAAGGACTCTATTTTGAAATAATGGGCGTATGATCACAGTAGTTATAGCACTTAAAGCTAATGCCTTTCATTATCTATTGTAAAACTCTACTATAAGAATTACATTAATGCAAGTAGAGAATTAATTGCACCTACAGTAATTGCCGGCTTCACTCTGTTTGAATATGAAGTTTACGACTAAAAGCAGAGTTTATTTAGAAATGAACAGCAATATTAGAAATAAGGTCGAGTATTTTTCTATATAAAAGATTTTAAAAATTTAACCTGAAAACTACACCTGGCCATTCTTTTCGCTGTTTTATTTTTAATGATATGGGAAATCGTAAACATTTTCGGAGCATCAGGTTATGAAAGTTTTAAAGTTGTACAGCAATGCACATCTCTGTTTGCACTAAACAGATTGTGAAAATAGTTAAGCGATAATATAAACTATGAAGAAAGTAGTAAAGAAATATTTGTAAATAAATTTATATTAAAAATAATAACGCATTCAAATTGGATTGCTATAGTCATTATAATAACAACCTTTTAAACTTATGATCGCTTTGTTGCATTACGAGTTGCGCAATAGTTGTTAATGGAAATTAGAATAAGCGAATCAAATACAGTGGGGCAGCACTACATGGGTAAATATCTCTGCTTCTATCGCTGTTATCTGCGCAAAACTTGGATTCCTTACGTGGATCATATAATCCCTTTATCAGTTACGTTTATACTCGTCTACGTGCATTAGTTTTGGAGATACACGCTCTATGGGCTATCAGTAAAGTTTGAAGTATAGTAGATCCTCGATTATCCATCTAATGATGATGATGACCTATGCTGAAAATTTTAGAGTGGTGAGCAAAATTACCTGCTTGCAAGACAGAAAATAAACGAATAATTAAGCATAAGAAAATTGGCACTGGCGATTTTAAAATGTTAGCACATGTACGTAGCGTTGATTTATATTATTTACTTTACATGTATATGCATTTATAAAACCGTTATATTGTGAAACTATAAAAATAAAACAACTTAAAATTTCCATTAGCCATCTAAATCTCATATCTATCACCCTAATGGATAATCGAGGATCTACTGAAGTTTACAAAAAATAAGAGAAAAAAAATTTTAGTGGATAAATTATCTATATAAAGAACTTGTTGATTAGGAAATTAATCAATGAATATGACTTCTATTATAAAATTGCCTTGCCTTTCTAAAAATACGCAAAAGCTCCCGCCATCTTTGATAACCTTTTTATCTTATGTAATGCAAAACCCTTAGCGAGTCGGAAGGGGCCTCCAGTAACTTCTTCGCAATTCATTTCGTATTTAAATATTCGGGCGCTTATTATGAGCATTAATATTGATAGACCAGGGTGGCAATAACAAAAATAGCCGTATTCCTATCGATTTCAAGCGTCTAATTTTGTTTTTGTTGGAAATTGTCGACCACTGGGAGCACGAACTTTGACCTTTATAAAGATGGCCGGCCAAGGGAATAGGAGGGGGTTCAAGGAAAGGTTCGCAAACATGTCGCGATCAGGTGAATGTTGACGTCATGACCTTCACTTATGAAGGAATTGAAAATTTTAGAAAAGGTTTTTGTTTCGTATTTTTTTGCCTTTTCAAAGAGAAATCGAAGCCCGTCCACTCTTATCGGGAGCCTTTATCGCCGCGCTTCCTTCTCATGTTTCGATCGGTCTCGATTAGGTTTCCGTTCAGGAGAAGAAAATAAAAATTATCGATTAGTGATTGATTCTTCGCTAAGTAATTGGCTGATCAAATCGGTGGAAATAAACCGAAGTTGATGTAGGACTAAACTGAAACCTGTATTGCATAGTCATTCACAGGTTATACCTAGTGTTCAGTTTTGATAATGAATGAGTACTGGAGCGGGACAATAATAACGTCCGTAAATGCTAAAGGGAGATTTCAGATTTTGTTTTCTAAATTCTTCTTCACCTGGATCACATCGTGACTTTGTCGAGCGTGTCTGTTGGCCTTGGCGGCGATTCCCGGGGGTCACAGGGGTTATCGAATTGCCACCGATACAGATGTCGCGCTTGACATTTAATGAATATTAAGATTAAAAAAAGATTAATTGACTCAGAGAGGTGGAGATGTCATGCTCCCCGTCATTCGTCCTATTATTTACCAGAGAAGCACGTACGCCGTTAAGAGTGTTGGACTAGAAATTATGACCCATAAACGTGAAGAGAAACGTATGAGGGTTTGTTTGCTTAAAATAAAAGAAAAGTCTAAGAAGGAGAGAAATTGTTTCAGGCAGTTGCAGAGTGAAACAATGTGAATTAAAAGGGGACAGCCAGCGATTATTTTGTTATTACGAAACGAAGCAATTAAAAACTAAGTGCGCTGAGTCTCCTTACTGTCAACATTCTCTCTAACAAGGGACGGGATTTGGAGTGAATGAAGTAAAAATTCTCTTTTTTACCTGGCTCATGCTGTTTCGGTGTTCATTTTTGAAGAATATTTTTAAAGGGAACGAATGTTTGGGTTTTCATGTGAGAGAGAGAGAGAGAGAAAAAAGAGAGATCGGTGTCACCTTTTGCCGGTGGAAAACACGAATGACAGCAGCAGAGTAAACATTTGTCTTCTTGGCATTTTCTTTTACGTGCGAGTTTAAGTGCCTCGAAGTACCGGCCCCAGGAGCTCCTATTTGCTTATGTTCTTTGTTTCTTAGTAGGATTCTATGGCGAAGTCTGTTTTCTTCTTATTATTATGTCACCGCAGCAGAGAGAGAAATTGGCGGTGATTTCGATCGTTCCCGGCGGCATCGTCTATGGCCAGTTCCGACCGCCCTCGACCGGGTCGGCGAAAGCGTCTCTCGTTCTCTCTCTCTTTCGCATTTCACCCTTTGGAACCCCAAGGAAAGGGAAACCGACCCTTTTGCTTCGTCGTCCGTCCATTTAGGTCGGTGTTTATTTAAACCTTGATTGCTGCGTAGTAATTGGTTGAATATTTGTACGGCTGCGACCATGTGCACACATACACGTACACGTATATACACACACAACACACAACACACACAACCCACGGTTGCGACTCCTTTGGCTGTGGCTTTTGGCTCCCGCGACCCGAACAATACTCGCATCGCCCCACCGCATCGAGGCTAAAACTTCATTTAGGGCGATGCATAGAATAGGTTCAGGCTAAAATGGTTAATCCAGAATTCACAAATTAAATCACAAACCGAACCTATCAAAACAGAAGGCCCTAATGAAGGCAAGGCGCGCCACGCCAACAGCGATTAATTGCACCGGTTCGCGCAGAGAGCGGTTTGTTGCTTCGCGCTTTTGCGTACGGGCAGGCAGGCAGGCAGGCAGGCAGGCAGGCAGGGCGGGCAAGGGGGCTCACCTAGCGGCGCGGGCGGCAGCGTGTTGAGCATGTCCGGCTTGGCCGGAGACAGGAGCATCCAGCCGGCATGGAGCCCGGCGTCGCGAACGCTCGAACCTCCGGTGATTCCCAAAGACGCCGTCGTGCCGGTGCCGGTCGCTGGCTGCTGGGTGACGGGGAATTTAGTCGTCGCCGGTTCCACCGCTTCTCACTTGTGAACAATGATGCCGGCAAACGCGGAGCGAGCGAGACGACAGCAGCGAACGAACGAACGAGGGAACCAACGGCCACCAATCAGAGCGGCTCTCGTGCGCCTCATTTGAATTCGTAATGTCGCGTGGTGTGTTCCTCATCGCGCTCGTTGTGTGAGTTGTGAAGTGCCACCAGGGACACCCGACCAAGCCAGCCAAGCGCACGCACACATACAGACAGACAGACACCCACCCACCTCTCTCCATATTCCCCTTCACAACCCTCGACTGCCAGAAAGAGGAAAAACAATACACGACCGAAAAAATCCTTTCCTCACTTCTCTTTTTTTTTTCTTTTTCCTCTAGCTTCTTTTATTTTATTTTTTTTATTTTGTCAACCCCTCTTCAGTTTCTCTTTTCCTTGACCTCGAATTGCGCTACGCGACAACACAAACAAGCACTCGTTATAGTGAACTATTTCTTTTTTTTTTTATTTTTTTTATTTTCTTGAGCACTCTGCAATTTAACGTCATCGCTCTCAATGCGGGGAAACCAAACTTTTAAAAAACAAGTGACATATCGGGAAAATCAAAATATTAAGATACTGACTTCGATATCGACTTCTTTTTGATATTAAGTTTGTCTCATTCTCATAAACGCGATTCTTATGAAAAGGAATGTCAGTTCCCACTGAAGCTTACTGGATATAGGCATTAACGACGAGGACACTGAAATATTTCTTCACATAAAACAAGTAAATTTTATTTTCTTATTGATAAATTTATTATTATTATTATTATTATTATTATTATTATTATTATTATTATTATTATTATTTAAAGAAAATAAGGAAAACAAATACATGAAAAAAGAAAAAGTACACGAGGGGCGATTGATAAATAAGGTCTCCATGGCTGTAACTTTTTTATTTGTTAACTGATTTTCAAAATTCTTTTTGTATCTTATACTTACATTTATCCTCTATGTAATGCACTATTCACTTTTCGACATAGTCCCCATTCCTTTTCAAGCATTGCGCCAACGCGTGAACCCGTCGGAGAGGAATTCCAGAGTTGTTGTTGTCGACCCCAGGATTGAATGGCAGCGTTTACCTCGCCGTCAGAACCAACTCATGTCCCTTAAGGGGCTCTTTCTTCTTTGGGAAGTGGTGAAAGTCGCAATGTGCAAAGTCTTTCATTTTTGAACTGCAATTTTTCATCTTTGAACTGTAGGCGCTGCAACGCCTCTGGTGTGTAGTGACTCGTGTGCGGGCGGACGTTATCGTACTCCAGAAGAGGGTCCAAAGCTGCCATTCAATCCTGGTGTCGACAATAACTCCGGAATTCCTCTCCGACGGGTTCACCCAACTAGTCATACGTTGGCGCAATGCGTGGAAAGGGATGGGGACTATGTCGAAAAGTGAATAGTGCATTACATAAAGGACAAATGTGAGTATAAGATACAAAAAAGAATTTTGAAAATCGGTTAACAAATAAAAAAGTTACAGCCATGGAGACCTTATTTATCAACCGCCCCTCGTATTTGATTTTGAATTATTAAAGTTTAATTTTCATGGTCAGGACCTTATTATTCGTTTATATAGAAGATCTACTTAAAGAAAATAATAAGAAAAGCCTTAACTAAAAAAGAGCTGTGTATCATAATAACTACTAAGGTACATACCTATGCTGAATTTGGATATGATATATGTTCTAATATGTCGTAATCCAAATGGCTCGAGTTCGTGTTGCTTACAATGATGTGTCGAGAAGTGCTTTTAGTTCGAATCGATATTTTTCTATTCTTCATTCAATTTCGACGCTTGAAATTATAATAATCAGGCAAAATTACTGGGAACTCTACTGTACCATAAGAGACCCGGAATATCCTGTAGCGTTTATACAAAAGTGGTTTGCACAGATACCAAACGTGAGATCTGTGCATAAGTAAAAACTATGATAGTTTCAGCATTGAACTGCAAACGATTTCCGCATCAAACTATGAACAATGGAATAAATTTGCGGAATGTTTGAGAAACAGTATAACAATTTGTAAACTCCCTCGATGTCAACAAAATTGTCGCCAATTTTAAAAGTATTTTATTTACTTAATTAGATGACTGAAATTTTATCGAATTTTAGTCTTTATACAATAGTATTTTAACTTTTGTAGTGTTTTAATTGTTTGCTTGTTTATTTCTGAATCTGTCTCTTTCCTCTACAACACAGCTGGCAGTATAACAAAATTTAGTCCCTGTTCTTTCTGCAAAATTGATAAAATTCGGCTGCATTCATTAATTAGCTTATTAATAAAAATTATTATTGATTTATCGTACAATAGAACCTCGATAAATCGAATTTCTCCCTAATTCGAAGTTCCAGTCTATTCCCTTCCGTTCCGGAACTAAAACCTCTATAATTCGAAGTAACAGAGCCTCCATAAATCGAATATTTTGGAGGAAGGTTAGCCTCTATAAATCAAAGTTAACGCAAATAAATTCCCCCACAGTTGGAATTTTGTCAATCCGGACTTCTATAAATCGAATTGAGGTCTTCCTTATAAGCGGTTCTGGTTAAAATTCATACATAAGCAGTTTATTTATTTGTTTATTTATTTATTTATTTATTATTAAAATAAAGTTACAATGCCGCCAGGGTTCTAGTATGGTCAAAGACCGACAAGTAAAGGTCCCTGGTGACAACCCATATTAACACAATAAATACAAGAAAGAAACTAATTAGTTACAAAAAAATAAATTAGTATTACAACTATAATTACATTAAAACAATAAATTAAAAAATTTGAATGATTAGTAAGATATACGGATATAATGAAAAAATAAAGTTAAACTACAAACACCCAGTAATTGCTCGTTGTGGACTGTTTAATATAAATTGCTTAAGATTTCTTCGAAACTTCGAAAACAACGCCGCCTCACGAAGGTCTAGTGGCAGAGATGCCCAAATGGCAATACCGAGGTAAGATAAACTGTTGTTCCGGTAATTCCTGGGTAGTTTTAGGTATATAAATATTTCTACATTGGCGAGTTATATAATTGCACCTATCACGGACCATGGTTAAGACAATAGGGGATGATACAACTAGGATTGAATTTAATATTTTGTATACAAATGAACAAATCTGCAACTTGATTAATTGAAAGATCGTTGGTATTTTAAAAGATTTAAAATATTGAGAGACTGAGGTTCTGTAACTTAAGAATTCGAGAAAGATTGGCCATTGAAGTGTTCCCCAAAACAAAACACCGTAACATAGATTAGACTTTACAAGTTCTGATTGGCTTTACAAGCGAGCTCAATTTACAAGAAAATTCATAGAGGAAGCTACTAAACAGTTGGTTTATTAGAAATTTTGGCGTCGACTACTAAGGTCATTTTGCACCTTTTACACAAGTTATATCTGTACGCAGCCCGGGACAAGCACAAGCATCCATGCCCACGGCAGGATTCGAACCCTAGCCCTCTCGGCCACCTGGCCGGCGCTACTAAACGGAAAGATAGATGAGGTTATTGAGGTAAAGTAATCGTCCTACTAACTAATTGGCACTGTAAGTTGAATAATCATTCGCGCTAATAGACAAAAATAAATATACCTACACTGTTTGATTGTCGACAATCGTGTTCTGTCCTTTTTGCGGTACAGAAAACGAAGTACCGGTGCCCCAAAAATGAGCGACGATTTGAAAAATCAATTAACGAAAAACGGAAGGCGAAAGAAATGTACAGTTTGCTCCGTTCTGCTTAGGAAACCAGGGAATTTATTCGCACCAAGTTTCAAAATTAATTATAAAGTTCGTCAACAGATACAGATGGCGCTGCTATTCTCAAAGCAATTCTGTCCCGTCAGATCGGCATTTTATACCTCGCTCAGCATTCCAACTGAAATGTTTGCACGGGCGTCTGCGAATTTTGTCCTTAGACTGCGCGACGTTGTTGCTGCAAATGGTGGTTATTTTGAAAACATAGTTTTATAGGGAGTGCAAGTGACGACGTCACAGCTGACGTCATTTGCGAGATGAACGGGCCGAGAGCCTAGGAAATGGGATCGCTGGTTCCAAACATTGGAACCACGCAATATACGTACTAGTAACGTTGAAACGGGCGGCCAGTAAAAATGACATCTCTTAAATTATTATGTTAATTTGTGTAATTTATATTATTATTAAGACATTTAATACCATTATATAATTTATACATTAATATTAGAACGCTTTTTAATCACTTTTAATCACTTAGCAAAAGAATGCCATCGTTCGCGGATCTTTCTTTCTTTGGGAAAAAGATAGATGTCTAAATCGCTGTTTTGGCTCCTTCTTGAGCAGTGAGGAACTAAACAATTTCACATCTTAAATGTGTTATAAACACTGGGCTTATACAAAGCGATTTTATTCCATCCCTACGTTGGAACCATGTTAAATCCCGAAGCGAGAAGACTTGTTTGGAACCAAATCGAGTCACGTGACTGAAGAATTCCAAGGACTGACGTCACACTTGCACTCCCTATAGTTTTTCCCCGTCAGCAGCGGCATCTGTTGACGAACTTTGTAACTAATTTTGAAAATTGGTGCGAATAAATTCCTTGGTTTCCTAAGCCGAACGCAGCAAACCGTCCGTTTCTATCACCTTCCGATTTTCGTTAATTGATTTTTCAAGTCGTCGCTCATTATGGGCAAAGATTACAAACTTTTTTAAATTCTATCCTATACCGTAAATTAATTTCTATTTTCAGTAAAATAATTTGCAGTGTAAATTAAATCTCACACAAAACCTCTTATTCGAATTTTATTCAATTAAGCCTCGATAATTCAAATTTTATTTTACTAAACCTCGATAAATCGAAGCATTTTGCTCTCCCCTTGAGAATCCATTTTTCGGAGTTTTACTGTATTTTTATAATAACATTTTTGTAAAAAGTAGCATATGTATTTACCCTGTTTATTTATTTATTTTAACTATCCTATATAAATTAAGAGCTTTTGCAAGAGGGAAGCTGTTGTCTTTCCAGTGGAACTTTTTATGATATTCAAATTGTTTATGAAACTACTACCGGGTGTTTCAAAAATGACCGGTATATTTGAAAAATCTAAACGGGCAACGATAGAAATACACCGTGAACTAATTTCGAAAGTTTGTCTGCTTGAAAATTTACTGTTGTCCCAAGCATATTGCAACAAACGGTGTATTTCTATCACTGCCCGTTTAGTTTTTATTGATTTTTCAAATATACCGGTATACCGGTCATTTTTGAAACACCCGGTAGATGCGACCCCAGCGTATCCTGATCACGCAAGTATATTCCACGAGTTTTAATGTTTCTTAAATTTATCAACAATATCAACAGAACACCTCAATTATGCGTAGGCAGCATTAAAAAACTTAATTTGTTTAAAACGAAAGATGAAGGCGTTAAGGTATCAATAATCAGTTGCATAAAAAAAGATTTTCAAATCGAACTCAAAACAAATAAAATATACGAAAAAAACCTTCATTCTCCCCCCTCCCCTGCGATCGAGAGGAATGCAATTTTTCTAGTTCTTGTGACGTCTCAAGGTACGAAGGAGTGCGAAGGAGCTTGGGAATCTTGAACTGCAGCGCCGAATTTATTATCGGTTCTGAATTTACACATCCAAACAGAAAATAGCTTGAACGCATTTTGCACGGAAAACAGATTAGCGAATCTTTCAATATGCAGTCTGTCGAAATTAAAATCATAAGTAGATCTTTCAGATACAAAATTCGCAGCAGGAAATTATGTCATGTTCCGATGATTTCCTCAAGAGCAGGCACGGGAGGATCAGAGTATTAGAATGCAAAGAATTTTATTATTTTAAATTTTCCCGTGCTTTTTATTAAAATAATAAATATTTAAGTAAATGTTTATAACAAATTCAATAAAATATTACGTTAAATTGAAAGAATTAATGTTAAAAATATAGTCGACTTTTTCCGTAGAATTTACGTTTGAAATCACTCCAATTAAACAACGCCATAAACAATTCTTGCTTCCTCCATTGACATTCTTTTCTTCATAAGTTCGCCTTTATTCAACCTTTCAAAACCTGTTACACTTACCTTGACCTTCCTCTACCCACATCTACACAGCCGTTTTTCTTCTACATGTATATCTATTTGTGGGCATTCCTCACTCATTCGTACCTTATGCCCAAATTTGCAGAACACGGTAACTTGAAGACTACTCTGTGCAACGAAAGAAAATGGGGCGTGTCCAGTTAAATTTCCAATTTCAATTGTTAAACATTGTTGCAATTAAACCAGTTCATCTTTCGTTGGACAGAGTATAGCTCCGGATAACTAAATTCTGAACTTGTATTTTACACAAAGAAAATTGAAGATATTGAAGAAAATCAAACATTTCATAATTTGAACATTTCACAAACGTGACCTTGACTCGAACTATAGTGGCTGAAATGAACCACGGACCGCGACTTTCGATTTCTCTGCTATAACCAATTGAACTATCGCGGAAAGCGAGCAACGCCTGTTTCTTTTGCGTATTTTTATTTTTATTTAAATGTTTGAAATACTGTATAGTATTTTATAGAGGGCAGAAACTTTTCTTTAAAAAAAATTCCATGTAATTTTAATTTTTTTTCTTTTTTTCCCCCTCCCTGTTAAGTTATTTTTCGGGTTTCGTCGTTTTTCGATTTAAATCGCATGTCTTGGAAACAATTACCGAAGTCGAAGTATGTCTGTATTTCTGTACATGTTACCAGCAATGTGTTAAACCCGGCATTGCATAGAATGCCCAGGGAATATCTAGAATGATTAAAGTTTGTAGGCAAAGTATAAAATGATTTATATATCACACATTTCCTAGGCATTCTACAAAATGCCAAAGGACCAGCGATCAGAGTATAGAATACTCCCGCTACTCACCAATAATTACAAAAAATAATGGACGATGTGAAAAAGGCTAAGACGATTACTAAGAAGGAACCACGGCACTATTGTCTGCTAAAATGCTATGATTTAATAGTAGTAGAGACCCAAAGTAATGATATTATCAGTATTACTTTATGTTTGGAGCATTATCTCCAGTTTTCATCTAATAATTTCTCTACAAAAGTACATGTAATATTTATTTTGTTAAAAAGGTGCTAGTGCTATTTTATTTGTTTATTTATTTATTTATTTATTTATTTGCGGGTTAGACGAAAATGTTACAAAAAAATTAGAATAGCGCCCAACGAAGTCTGTATGGTGAAAACCGACAAGTTAGGCCAGGCGGGCACAATACAGTAATAAAATAAAAGAAACAAAGGGTTAGTAAACTATAAATAATTAATCAAACATACAAAACATTAGTAAAATCAAACAAGATGAAATGACCAGATATAAATAAAAGGTCGATTAATTTGGCTTAACTCTCAATATAATGATATAATTAACTAAAACTTAGTAAGTGAGAAATACTGACTAGAAAAACTAAACATTAAAGTAACAACCGATTACAAGGGTGCATCGAAACAATAAACTTAACATCTGTGAAGGGAAGAATCAGATTGAATATACCTAAACACTAACAAAGAGAGAAATCCTAATGTAAAGTCTTCATATTAGATGGGATATGCTGAAAACAAAAGTTACATAATATTCTCCGGAAACGAGAATGAGGAGCTAGTATACGAATTTCCAAAGGCAGAAAAGCCCGGCATTTTATACCGACGTGTGAAACAATAATTGAACAAAGAGACAGGAGGTCGTATCTCATTTGTTATGCGAGTGTTATAATTATGGCTATCAAGGTTACGTCGAATTGTAATAGGGGTCGATAACTGTAATATCAAATTGGGTGCTTTATAAATGAACGAACTTAAAAATAAAAAGTAAATTTGATAAATTGTAAGGATACGTAAAGAAGAAAAATAATGAGACACTGAAGATCGAGGAAGGTGTAAAAGGGTCCGGAGAAACCATTTTTGTAAATTTAATATTTTTGTAAGATGAAGTAGAACCCCAGAACAATACACCATAATCGTCGAGTAAGGGGTCCATAGTGCTGTTTCTATCGATAAAATTGGTAGAGACTTTACAACACAACAAAGTAGGTCGACGTAGTCATGAGCGGGAAAGGAGGATGAGAGCAGGAGGTTTCCAAGGATAGAGAGGGTTTCTGGGACAGGGATGTTAGTATAAAGGTTAGTAATGTCAAGTGACATGAGGGAAAGGTATTCATTAGTGTGGAAGGAAGAGAGAGATTCAGTAAGGGTAATGGAATTCTGGACATTATAGGTGTTCGGCAATAGTTTAAGGTTGAAAAGAAATGAGGAGAGGGACTTAGCAACGCGATGGGCAGGGGCAGAGGTGTAATTAACAACTGGTCTTATAGGCATATTGGACTTGTGGAATTTGACGAGGGCATTAAGGGTAGGAGCACGAGGGTTGCTTGGAATAAGGTGTCGGAGGTATTTAAATCGGGGGGATTTGTATACGGCAGAAATGATAGACGTATCGGAGGGTTAGATCGGAGGGTAAGAGACTTTGTTGTGTTGTAAAGTCTCTACCAATTTTATCAATACACCATAACATAAAACAGAATGAATCCAGGAATAATAAAGCAGAAGTAAGATGTTAGAAAGGAGGTAATGAAGTCTTGAGATAATACCCTGTTTTTTATTAAGTTTAGTCAACAATTTATCAATATGGGCGTCCCAAGACAGATCGGGTGATAGGGTAAGACCCAGAGATGTGAAAATTGTGGTAGTAGAGTGTCCATAGTATATTGGTGGCGACAGAGGTATATTTCGTTTATTCCGCTGATGGAAAAACATTACCTTTGTTTTATCGATATTAACAACTAATAAGTTTTCATTACACCATTGTCTTAGCTTCTCAAGCGCTGAGTTAAGAGCTGAGAGCAAAGAAGAAATATTAGTGTGAGATAACAACAGAGAAATATCATCTGCATATAAAAGGAGTTTTAGAGTCGTAAAAATAGATGGCAGATCATTCACAAATAAGTTGAAAAGCAGGGGTGAAAGAATCGACCCCTGCGGAACCCCGTAATTCCTGGTAAATGTAAAAGAGTTTTTTTCCGAGATGGGAAAGGTAGTATCTACGATTAGATAGTAGATCAGAGAGCCAAGAAAGTGGCGAACCACGAATTCCATAGAAAGCATTCAGTTTGTACGGTAACAGATGGATAGGGACTGTATTAAAAGCTTTGGAGAAATAAATAAATATTGAAGTAACATATTTATTCATTGCCATCACGGAGGAAAGGAATTCAAGTAGATCATGACAAGCCGTTTCAACATTCCGATTTGGAGTAAACCCGTGTTAGCATGTATTAAGAAAATTATGATCGTAGATAAACTGAGAAAACCTAATATAAAAAAGCTTTTCAAATATTTTAGAAAATATTGGCAAAGCGATGATGGGACGGTAGTTTCCATATTGAGTGGAGTCACCTTTCTTAAAAGCAGGAATCACTCGGGATAATTTCAATGCCTGGGGATAAACACCAGTGCTAATGGAGGAATTAAAAGTAATGTCATATACACTGAATTATTTGACGTATTTCATGAGGCCGATATGGCCGTTGGACATGGGGAAGGGGAAAAAATGTTGAAAGAACTTTCACATAAGTAAAAGAATATTACTCATGATATTGAATTGTACCTTTGTGAGCCAAGCTAGAAAAAAAATGTCAAAAAAGGTAATTTGATCAAGACTATTATAGTGCCATAAGACTGCTTTTAAGACTTGGAACTGCAGAAGGTTATTGAACCAATTGTATGCAAGATCACAATTCACTGTATGTCCCAAGAACTTACTGTGAGTTGAAGACATCTGTGATCACGAAATAGATTTCCGATCTGTTGCTGTCTGTCAGTCCACAGGACGCGGTCAAGGAGGATTCGTGAGGTGCATGTGCAAGACTAACAAGGGAACCCCACATAGCCTATCCGCTTTAATAATGGAGTCCTTGTATGGTTATGTATGCTCAAATTTTTTCGTTTTCGCGGTCTGAAATTTTTTGATTTCGCACTCTCTTATTTTGCAAGCATCTATAGTAGCTTCAGATGAGTAACATATTTCAATTTGGTGGAAATCTGTGACATACATGTTCGAGGGATTCCCTTGTAAGTGCCAAAACATGAAGTGAAAAAGAAAATCAAGTGGAATTCAAAATGCCATTCTAACCTTCCTTGTTGCAACAAGTAGCTAAACGCCACTTCTGCTTTCGTATTTAACTGGTAAAAACATCCTTTTAATGTCGCAGCTCTTCGTTCTATGTTCAATGCTAATAAAGGCGTGTTTTGAAACTTTGCCTATAGTGTACTTGTCATTCTGTATAATACCTAAGTAATGTATAGAATGCCTAGGAAAAGTATACAACATAATCACAAAAAACATATACATGTATTTTATACTTTGCCCAAAAACGTCAGGCATTTTACATATGGCCTAAGCATTCTGTACAATACCTGCTTTTTATATATTGCCGGTAACATACAAGTATGTAACAATTTTAACTCATTTTGCACGGAGAAGAGGTTAGCGAAGTGGTGAGATATGTAATTAGAATCGTTCAAGAATATAATCCAAAAGATTTCTTTCGACGCACAGTGGAGTATTTGACACTAAAAGCTGGTCATAACTGTTTTTTTTCATATTTATATGTGACAATGGCGATTGTAAGTTTATGTTTCAAAATAATACGTTCGCAGTTCGTAATTTCAAACACATAATCTTCCAAATATTCCAGTTTTTTGTCTATTTGCTTAATTGGACATTGAAGCACGACATCATACAAAGATTTTTTTGTAAATATCTTATTCTCCGAAGAAGAACCTAGAACAAAGTGAAAGATTGAAAATGTTGGTACACAGGAATTATTACTTTTCTCCGTTTCCATTTCCTATTTGCAACAATCGGGAAGTTCGGGAGCAGGAGCGCAGCAGACGCGTGCGCGAGCAGTTTAAAAAAAAATTCATAAAAAATAAAATACTGAACTTCCGCTACTTTTTTCTTTTCAGCTAACATGTTAAGATGTTATATAACAAAATTCCGTTTCATTTTCTGCTCGGACGAACCCGGAAACATAACAAAAACGCTAATTTGTAAAATTTATTGACTGAATTTTTTTTTTTCACTTCAAATTACACCTCAAAGAAGACGAAAAAAAAATTATTCCTAGGACATTGTAACAAGTGAATAATGCAGTACATACATTTCCCAACATGTCCCATTATGAAAATTTTTCCTAAAGACAGAATTACTCCACTTAGTCGTCGATTAAAATTATGCGGTTTTTAGAGCGCCGAGATTTGCAACGTGCAACGAAAAATAAGACGAGATTCCGACTGGCAAAACAATGACGTCTTAAAGTGCTAATATTTGATGTACTATCTATTGTACTGTACCCTCATGTCATTAAAATTGTTGAATTGTGAATTCAAGAAATCAAGGTTATGGCCACCTTTTAGTGTCAAATACTCCATTATGCGACGAGGGAATTCCCGTTAGGTTCTCACGGCAGTAAATAATTCCCCTGATTTCCTCAAGAGTACAGAGGGCCAGAGCACATTTTCAATATTCGGACGAGCTTTTTTCTTAATAAAATAATAGGTTAAAACGGAAATATTTTGATTGATTAATGTTATGAGAAATTTTCAGTAGAATTTTACTTGAAATGATTTTTATGATAAGAGTTTGTTTATCGGTTAATACTGTTTTACATTTTTAAAAAGAATAATCAGTTGCATTAAATTTTGATTATTTACTAACGATTACCTAAAGAGGAAAAGCCACGATACAAGGGAAATGCAGATTAGTTATAATTTGGCTATCTCCCCCCTATTTTGTAGATAACTCTATTTTGTAGATAATTTTATGAAGTTTAAGTTCAACGCTATAACATGTATTTCAAAGAGGATTTCACCTGATTTTCAAAGGGTGGGGGGGGGGGGGGATCGACCGGTTTTATAATTTCTCTGTCTTTAGAATGAACCATGTCTTTGTGTTCCCCAAGCTCCTTCCATTTCACCTACTCAACTACGGTATTTTTTTTTTTCGTTTTTCTCCTTCTCCTCTACCCACCCGTTCCCTCAATTGAGTGTAATTGAGTTGACAGAAAATTCTGAGAGTCTCCTCCGCGTTTCTTTCAATTAACAAAAGATTTGCAACGAAACAAATGAATAATTAAGTCGGACAGCGCTTCAGCTGACGACTTTAATAACAACGACGCTCTCGGATTATTAGTTATTTAATTTCTTTAATTAAAAACGGCATTTTAAACACGTGACTTGAGCAGAAGTTAATTTTGAAACAAGAAAATAAGCGACGCTCTCTGCATTTGGGTCGCAGCGACTGAGCGACGACGAACGACCGACGAAGACGGGCGGCCTCTCCCAAAAACGAAACGCAAATTAAAACTCTCGCGCGCGTATTCATTCTTCCAATTATTCTACTGCTGCCTACAAAAGGAGATTTTTAAAGCGAGAATGTTGAAATTTTAATTAATGGATATTAAGCAGAGGTGAGTCCCCCCCCCCTCTTCCTTGCTTATCAGCGCATCCTTTTTTTTTCTTTTTTTTTTTTTTTCCTTTTTTTTTTGTTTCTTCTAACGGGAACTTTAAAAGAGAACAAAAGAAATCACTTCAAAGCCATTAAGATTGATTTAATTGAAGTTGATGAGGGATATGATTTGGGTTCTTTATGTAATAAAAGTGTTATTTTTATGTTTAATCATTAGGAATTAACAAAGTTTAGGTACAGTAGAGCCTCCTTAATCTGATCTTTGACGGAACGACACTCGGGTTAGGATTAATGAAATCTCGACATTAATCAGAAACTCTCTTTACCGAACAAGTTCTTATTTAAAGTTATTATTGAGCAAAATTTTAGCTGAATTAGTTTTTATATCAAATTATTCAAAACAAATTTTAAATAAAAATTAAAAGAATTTTCTAAATCAACCACATGCTGTATAAGTAAAACAGAGTAAGAAAAGTTGAGAAGAATGCAGGAAAAAAGTTTTGGAAAAAAATGTCAGAGGAAAAACAGTTTTAATATTAATTTGAGAATTAAAGCTATATAAACCCTAAACATTAAAGCTTCATCACTCCACTTTTGAAAACATGTAACCAATGGTATTCGCTCTAGCGGATTTAGAATGTTTATTTATTAGTATATATATGTGTTAAGGCTTCATTAGTACACTTCAGCCTAGTAAGTATTTTGAAAATATTATATTATTTTATTTTTTCTGTTATTGTCTTGGATATTATCAAAAGCAATAAGGGTGGTGGAAAAATTTGCTACGATGGATACATGTATACCAAACAAAGTACTTGCTAAACCAAGCTGTGGTGGAACTGTGTTAAACGATCGAGTGTTCGATAAATGTGCTGCTTGGAACTATATTATCAGTGTGTAGACCGTAACGACTAACTTCGAAGACGGGATACTGAGAGCTGTTCTTCAGACGGCAGTCCACTTGTATCTAATCAACACCCCGTAGAAAGAAATTCTTCCAACTGAAATTCGTACATTGTCACATCATCATAATTCGAACATTATTAATCGTATGCTTACCAATAATAAGCCCTAAATTTGGTCGACTTATAACATCACCTAAAGAGAAAGTCTGCGCACAGTATTTCGTACATTGTTACACCATCATATCTAGTCATAATTTAGTATTGGTAGAAATGCTAAGTGATTAAAGTTGCTATTTGTGATGTTTTAACAAAGTATGACATTTCAGTTGGAAGACTTTCTTTCTAGGAGGTGTTGGTCTGATACCTAAAATATAATAACAATGATGACTAGTTTCGTCTGTTTATGGTATGAACAATGGTTTAGCTTTCTTAACTCTCAGACGTTGCTGATCCACCACTATGATTACCACGAGATCCATCACGGGCTGGAATGTTCCACCACTAAGATTAATGAATAATGTCCATGATATTATGATAAAAGTGTTTAATTATCTGCTAAAATAAAATGTTTAAAAATAAAACTCTTTTTCTTGAAACTTATTTTACCGATCACCGTTGAGAAAAATATAATTTTTTTTTTTGCTTGGTCCTTTGCGGTTAAAAGTGAAAATTGTTAAGGTGATATCAAGAAAACGAAGTTATCGATGAAAGAACATAACAGTCATATTGTGACGGTCTAGAGTGCCATTTTATTTAGCTGGATCTTCTTGATAGTCCTTCTGGTAAACGGACTGCGCAAGAGTGTGTTTTAGGATATTAAACGACTTGTTGTGTTGCGGTTCCTTTCCCGGCACCTAGGGCTCACTATTCAATAAAAATAACGCTGGGCCACATGCAACACACAGAGCTTAACACACACATGCCATAGTTAACAAGATCGCCAGATTTTTCTCATATTGAGAACGTTTGGGATGGATGGAGTGTCGCCTGTGACAAATTCAGAATGTCAACGAATTAACCCGCTAATTGGAGCTATTTTACAATATATCTCTGAGAACACTATCTGGCAACTTTATGAATCCATTCGATAGCTTGTGTCCAGGTTAGAAGTAGACATAATTCATTCTGTGCAATAATTCATTCTTCTGGGTAAGAATTCCTGAAGTGGGCCCCTCAAAAACAAACATGTCGTGAAATTTAAAACTTTTATTAGAGTTTGGTAAAGCAACTGTTGTAAGGACTTGCTATGATTACTGCTTTACAGGGAAGCTCCCTATTGGGGTCAATATTGAATGATGAAGAGTTACTTGCTTAGTAGCCCAATTGTACGATTGAATAGCTTGACAAAAATTGATGGCATTCGCGTAAAAACAGATCACCATAATTTTTTTCAAATTCTAAATCGTTAATAAATATAGATTATGTGTGTTTTTTCAAAATTGTTGAAATCGATTGAGAACATTAAAAATATTCATTTTTTTTTTTTTTTATTAAAAATATACTTTATTTATACAAAATGTTTTCCCCATTCTTTTATGCTTTGCTATGAAATCTATACTTTTACTTGTTATCTTTAAAATTTCCTTCATCGCTATCACCGTTGATATGAAATAAAGTAAGTCGGGGTAAGGTGGATAAGTTCAAGCCAAATTGACAATTAAAAAAAAAATGTAAGTGAAAAAAATTTAATTTTATTTTAAAATCTATGATTGACCAAGAGCAACATGCTTAAGAATTATCAAAATGAAAGATCAATATTAAGTTTGATAGAACATGAAGTTTATCAATGACTTCATCAATCCACCTTACCCCTGGACACCGGGGAAAGGTGGATAAATGTCTATAGTATTAATAACGCACCAAATTGAAATAAAATCAAAACATTTTAATTCAAGATATAATAAAAACAAGCTAATTTTTTAATTAGAAAATTTTCCACATAAAAAGCCGAGTTTTCCTTCGGTTCCAACGCAATTTACATGGAACCAAGTTCCACAGTGTCCGCAACGAATCCAGTTTCGAAATTTGGAACTTGCAGGTGCATAAAAATTTTTTCCACAAAATCCACAATTAGCGCCTTCATTTGTTTTCTGCTTTTTGGTGCTAGGCGTATCATTTGGGCATTTTTGCTGACTTGGGTCTTTTTTGCGCTTGTTGGAATGGAGTTTCCATATACATGGAGAGTTCCAACAGCAGCAGCTTATTTTGGTCTTCCAGTCCTACGTTTGGAGTTAGATTTCACAGGTGAAGGTATGGCCAAGCTTATATTGCAGGATGGAGTTTCCTTTTGTGGAATTGCAGTGATAGTGGGTGCTGCTTCAATCAAATTTTGGTCTAAAGAGTCACTGCTCTGTTGATCTCTGGATAATTTTTCATCACCAATGGCATTTTTATCGAGGGGGTAGATCCCTGTTGCTCTAAAGCCTAAGGCAGCATTTTAATGCTTGCTGCTCTTTCCCAGGCTTTAGAAAAATTATCCGCCTTACCCCGCACCTATCAATCCAGCTCTCCCCAGAACCTAGCTTTAACAAATCATGTTGTAAAATCGCTTGCTAATGGCCGATCAGTGAAGCTATGCCTTCATTCAATAGCCTTTACTTAACACCTTCACCAACCAAAAACCTACATTTTTACAATCGTTATTCAAATTTGTAGATCAGAATGACTTTTATCGTGTCTTAGATGGTAGGGATTTTACTCACCAAGCTGGATGCTACTGCTTGCAGACAATTTTTTTTCTTCCCGTTGATCGTGACCACGCTACTATCGAATTGATAGAAACGGAAATAACTAAAAAACAAAAATTGTCGTCTAGTGGAAATGAGCGAAAACCAATTTTAAAATTTTTTTTTGCGATAACAGCTTAACGTTATCCACCTTCCCCGGTTATCCACCTTCCCCCGACTTACCTTACGCGGTTTCTACAATCAAGCCATCTGCGGCAATTTATGCCAGCTCACACATACAGTATTTTTATAATCATAAAATGATTATTATTATAAAAATACCATGCATTATTACCTACCTATATGTTACCGGTAAGCCTTCATATTATCCTAGCATTAAATTACCGTAGAACCTCGATTATCCACCAGTAGCTGATATGAGAAAGAGATGGATATTGTGTTTAAAACCTCGAGTAAATAGTCAACCAAAATCGGAATTTTATTTTTATTCGATTAAATAGTGTTTTAATTTTCAGGTTCCGAACATCCTGACAGATATCTAAAATACGTTCTGTAAAGTTAAACCTTAAAATCCATTTCTCTTTGATAGCATTCAATGTACACGTTGTGGCTTTAATTCTCGCAATAACGCGTCATTAAACATACTCGTTAGATTTCGACAGGTAAATCTTTACACAACTATCAATTACATATTGTGTAAGTGCTTTTTATTTTCAAATTTTATTAATGATTTTTGAGACGGCCACGAGAACGAGTGATCGTCCAATTGCATGTAAATTCGAAAGTAATAAATTTAAACTGGAGTTAATGCTCCAAACATAAGGTAAAGATATTAAAGGAAAAAACAGAAGGAAAAAATTCTGCGAACTGAATACGAACCAGGGACCACGAGTATCACGGGACTACCAATTGGGCTACCGCGGACATCGGACAGCAAGGTGTGTCTCCAAGCGTCTAAAGACTGCAAGGTAGTCAAGATGGAGGTTGGTTGGTTGGTTTCTTTGGTATTAACGTCCTTTTCAACTGCCATGGTCATTTCAGGACGGCATTATAGGGGCCGCCAATTTTTCCTCGCAAGGGTTCTTTAACGTGCAACCGGCAAACGACTACACGGGACCAACGGCTATACTTCTCTTCCGAAGGAAGTGCGTGATCTCAGGATTTTCCCCAAGATGGAGATCCGACGATAGGGCAGGCACTTGGCTCGCAGATCGGGAATTCCTTCTTTCCAAGCTATCAGTAAGTTGATGAAGACTCATACAAAGGTAATAAATTTAAATTGGAATTACTGCTCCAAACATAAGGTAAAGATATTAATGAAAATAACGGAGTGAAATATTTCACGACCAGGAGGAATTCTGGGTGCATGCCCTATCATCGGACCTCCACTTTGACTATGTTTCAGTTCCATCTCCGCAGTAGTTCAGTTGAAAGAATCGTGATACTCGTGGTCCCTGGTTCGTATCCAGGTCGCGGATTTTTCCTTCCGTGTTTTCCTTTAATATCTTTATCTGCATGTAGACTACCTAGACAAATAATAGACTGTAACGAATGATCGACTGACGGATATTCAATGTCCTACTGTACTTAAGTTTTGAAGAGCTAAGTTTGAATGCGTAAGAAGTTGTGTTAAGTCGGGACCCGGTGGACCCAAGTCATCATGATTCCACGATCTAAACCTATCTAACTTAACCTTCACATCGTCACATTTATCATTAAAACAATTATGACTATTAAAATAAAACGGTAAATCTAATATTTTATTAAGTAATTTTTTTTTTTACTATATGATAATTTTCAAGAAATATGCTTAGTTGCGTAAATCATGTGATGAGATTAAATGTCAAAAATGAGAAACAGAAAACTGCAACTATTTAAGTTTCTATGAAGATACTATGAAGTAATACATTCTTAATGAACTGAAATAGCCTCTGAATTTTTGAAATTTAGCTTGAAATCAGAACGTTAAAAATCATATTATAATTGTCAGCTTTAAAGATAATGGCAGGATAATTATTAGAGTGTTAAAAAACTATAGTGAGCAAACTTTGGGGAGTAGGTGTTGGCTGACAATGAACAAAAATATAATGGTCCTATAAATGAAATTCCAATGAAATAAGAAAAATGAAATCCCAGGAAAATGCATGGATGTCGCAGAATCAAATTAAATTCCTCGCAACTTTAGATATTCGCCTTATGGTAGATAATCGAGGAAACAGTATTTTTTTTCAAAGAAAGACGTCTGAAAGTCTTTATAATATGGTGGAAACCAACTCATGGAATATTTTTTATTAAATGATAGGAATAATTTTCTTGTCCTTAAACACGCAAAGCTCAATAATCATCGTTTGGCTCCTTTTTCTATTATCCTGTGCGGTTTAGGATGATTACGCTATTTATATCTTCGTATTGAAAATTATGTTGCATTTACCAGAAAAATAACTGAAAATATAAAATAAGTTCTTAGTTTGCCTTCTGCTGTTGCTACTTTGGCGACACTTAAAGTTGAAAAAAATGTTGCCCCTCTTTATCACGTGCCTGCGCTATTTTCGGTTCATCATTTTTGGAGGAAGGGTGAAAGGGTCATGGAGACCATTCGGGTCAGGGGGATTCCCCAGGGGAGTAGGAAGTTTTGGGGACGGGAGGAGTCGCTCCGGTGCCAGGTTTAATTCGGTGGCGTAGCACAGGCGCCGCCACTCTCGCTTGTCGCCGTCATCCGTCACGGTGGCGAAGGCGGCTTCCTAATGCGCTTCTCCTCTGTCGTCGGTCGCCTTCTCCCTCCTCCATCAGCCCCGGTTATCAATTGTTGGACTGCGTGAGATTTCACGGGTTGACAGTCTCTAGTGTCCTGCATAATTTATTCATTGCTTCCATGAGTACATTTATCACTCGTCCTGTGATTGGGTTTCATAAAACTTGCATAGGTGACACGGTGTGAGCGTGGCAGCAGACTGCTGGGAGACCCCGACGCTCACTCTCCCTCTCGGCCCCCTCTGGACGATTCTGCTGAAACCCTTATCGTCGACGACGACCTAAAAAAAATAAAGGAAAGCAGCTCCCATCTAATACATCTTGGCAATACATTCTGGGAACAGACCGGAAAATTTCTCTCCAAATGGAACGCACCATTTGATGCGTTAAAAAGCAGAAAATGAAGTGCGGATCCTTTAAGAAGCGTTTCCGATTGCTTTCACTAGAATCCTTTCAATGTAAAAATTACCTTAAAACGGCTGCGTTTATCTTATCAGGCAATTACGTTGAAATTCAAACCTTGTTAAATGCTACTCTATCATGGCAGATTAAATATTTTACAGGAACTGCTGGCTTGATACGACTGATGATATTTTAAACAAACTGCGAAAAAAGTTTTATGAAGATGGAAATTATCATTTTTATGATTGTCAAAGGGAATTAATAAGCTAATTTAAATAAACGGGTAAAAAGTGTAGTTCAAATAGTAAAGCGGGCAGGAAAAGGCAAGATGAAACTTTAAAAGTTGCTTCCGACATTAACAGTGGCTCCATTTTGATAAGTTTAATCAGAAATATCAGAGCATGTTAAAAGAAGGCCTTTTATACACCACGTGTTAATTGGAATGAGCAAGGAGGCTTGTCGTTTATCCATTACTTTAGAATCTGCAATGTTGATGAATCTGAATTCAAACGAGGCAATTTGCCGAGAATAATAGTTCTGACGAGTTAATCATTCGCAGTTATTCTTAATAAATGAAAAATGTTTTAGACTGCTAATGTTGAACTTTAAATAGTTCGTTAGAGACGAGGGGTATCCAAACAAAACGATAAAGCATTTTATTTTATTTTTTTTAATCTCAAAGCAGAATAGAAAAATTCTACGGCTGCTTGCGAGGGAAAATCAAAAACTGACTTTGAATATTTTTATTGACAAAATATATATACTGTACATATCAATGAAAATGTATAACCTTTTCAATAAAATGTATTACTTTTCAATATAACCCCCTTCGCGTTTAAGGCATATGTGCCGCCGTTTCATGAGAATTTTGATTTCGTGAGAAAAAAGATCTGTTGGTTGACTGCACATCCATGCATGCACTGCTGTTTTCACATCGCCCTTCGTAGAACATATACTGGCGCTCAGAGACAAAAAAATGATGTTCACGGGGAGAGGTCAGATGAATCAGATGTATGAGTGGAGATCCGAAATCTTTAAAAGTGTTGCGGAAGAAGTGTGTGGTCGCGCACTTTCATGCTGTAATAAAATATCAGAACAGTAAATGCGTCGTTCGGACATTATTTCAGGTTTAAAATGAAGGTCACAAAACGATTTAATGTTCACTGTTGATTCTTTGGACATATAATGTTCAAAATTTATTTCAGTATGGTCCCAGAAGAGCATGAGCATCACTTTGTCAACCGGCCAGAGAAAGCATTGGTGACATAATCAATTGGACCATAGCAGAGCTAGTTCCAGGGCAATGCGAAGGCCCCGCGCTTTTATTTTCTACAACTCTATGAGAAATATTTTTCACAATAATCAATTACACTAGTTCAATAATTTAAAACCCAACACTTTATTAATTTATAAAATAAAAACTAAAAAAATATGTACAAAATTTGATTCCCTGAGATTAAGTTTTAAATTTAGAAACTATTTATAACTGTTGAATAATTATTTAAAAATGTGTACAATTTAATTAAGTCTATTCACTTATTTGAAAGACAGAGTCCGTTAATCCTGAGTGGCGAGACTACTGCCAAATATGAAATCCCGATGAAGGGATCGACGGTTCATCATTACGAAGTTTGAAGGCTAAAACAATGAAGAACCGTAGGTTCATAATATTCCTGGAAGTTATCGTCAACTGGTTTACAACGATAACTCAGCATCAAAATTCATCGGAATTTTCTCATCAAATCTGGTCAGTCCATAACTTCGCAACGATGAACCGTCGATTCCTTCATCAGGATTAACGGATTCTGTCTTTCAATTAAGTGAATAGTTTGAGTCAAATTATTTTTATAAAGAGACACATATTTTCTTTATAATATTCATTTTCTCAGTTAACGTGTTTCTAATTTTAAAACTGATGTTCATTCTCGTCGGCATGTTCATTGTATATAATTTTCAATGATATTAAAACCATCATTACTGAATGTATTCGGGAACATGGCTAAAATGGCGATCAAAGTTTGGTTATCTACAAGGTGCGTTTAAAAAGTTCGGTGAATGGAAGCATAAAACAAATAAAACAAAACATGGAAACAAAATACCTTTATTCACCCTCAAAGTAACATCCGTTGGACACAATACAGTTTTGACATCGTTGATGAAGCTGCTGGAATGAGTCAGCAAAGGCCTCTTTTGGGATCGGTCGAAGCTCAGATGTCACACGTCGTCGGATGTCAGATCAGTCTGCAAAACGTGTGCCCTTCAGGACCCCCTTGAGGAGAGGGAACAAAAAGTAGTCTGCAGGCGCCAGATCAGGCGAGTATAGTGGATGTGTGATAACAGCTACATAGCGTTGGGTCAAGAATTTGAGTACATGCAACAGACTCCACTTTCCACTTCTATACATCTGTAGATCTCCTGTACTCCTGTACATCTGAACACGTTGAATGCGCAGCATTAGGCGCTTCAAAACAGCTTCGTAGAATTCGGCGTTGACAGTTTGCCGTTCGACTACCCGTAGCAGACTAACCTGTGTCGGTTTCTTGCGCTCCTTGCTACCTGCCATCTCTCCATTGGTATGCGCGTGGCCGCATTTTTATCTCACGTTGCTTTTGAGATATCCATCCATTCACCTAACTTTTTAGATGCATCTTGTATTTTTTGATTCAATTTTTACTCACTTAAATATACAGAATATCATTTATAGCCTAGATTGATCACGTATTGTGAACTGCGTGCAGTCATATGAATATGAGGGGCGTTCAAATTTGACTTGGACTTTATTTTTTGTAAATTTCATTGTTGTAAAAATCTAAACTTTCATTGTTGGGATGGCAACTACCGCCTGTCATGCAAATGTAGCACCATCCGGTTGCCATGATGACCGATTGTTTGTTTAAACAAAATGGTGGACAGCGATGTGTCGACCAAAGTGGAACGACGAATAATCATCAAGTTACTCCACAAACAAGGTGTGAAAGCATCTGAAATTCATCAGAGACTTCAAAGACAGTTCATCGAGTCATGTTTGTCTCGATCATCCGTCTTTGCTTGATGCCCAAAAGTTTGAAGGAGGCGAGAATCCAACGTCAATGAACCTCATAAGGCAAGGCCAGTAACTGCTGTCAATAATGGCAACATCGCAAGAACAAATGAGCTAATAATTTTTTTATCGAAAAATGGAAGGAAAATTTTGCGGCCTGGATTCGAACCAGGAACTTCGACTGTCATGGTCGAGGCCTCTACCAGTTGGGCTATCGCAGACACCTGGACAGCCATGCTGTCACAGGGTGTCTTAAAGATAACCAAGTTGTCAAGGTTGAAAGCTCACAGATCCAGAATTTCTCCTATACAACCATCAGAAAGTTTGATGAACTCTCAGATAAATAATTAAATATAAACTGGAGATGATCTTCAAACATGGATTCGAACCAGGAACCTAGATTGTCATCTCCAGTTACGCCTGGGATACGATAGCCCAACTGGTAGAGGCGTCGACCATGACAGTCGAGGTTCTTGATTCGAATCCAGGTCGCAGAATTTTTCCATCATGTTTGGAGGTCATCTCCAGTTAATATTTAATTATTTATCAACAAATGAGCTGATAAGGGACAACAGGCGGATTCATTTTCGAAAATTGGTTTCAATACTGAACATCAGCACTGGCAGTGTGGAAACCATCATCCACGATAAGCTGAAATTCAACAAGATCTGTGCCAGATGGGTCCTTAAGCAACTCTCCAAGGATCATAAAACCACCCGGGTGGAAACCTGTTCCATGCTGCCGCAGCGATATGACAGGGAAGGTGACAGCTTCGTAAGGCGTGTTGTGGCCACCGACGAGACACGGATTCATCACCATACTCCAGAAAGCAAGCGTGCGAGCATGGAGTGGCGACACTCTGACTCACCACGACCCAAGAAATTAAAGATGACACCGTTGGCAACGGAAGTGATGCGATTGTGTTTCTGGGACATTGAGGGTATCATTCATGTCGATTTTCTGGAAGAACGTCGAACCATAAATGCAGCCTACTAATGTGACTATTTTGAGGACGTCCCTGAAGCCGGCACTAAGGAAAAAGCCTCTAGGACTCCTTACCAATGGTGTCTGTTTTCTGCAAGACAATACCAGACCACACACTGACGGAACTCAAATGGGACATCTTACCACATCCTGCATACAGCCCAGATATCTTCCTTTGCGACTACCACCTTTTTGGACCATTGAAAGAGTTCTTGAGAGAGCAGATGTTCGGCTCCAACGAGGAAGTGAAAAAAGGATATCCTGATGTGGTTTCGATATCAGCCTGAAGATTTCTACTGAATCGGTATCCAGATGCTCCCAGAACGCTGGAAAAATGTGTAGAGAAGCAAGGAGAGTTCTTTGAGAAATAACTGATGTGTGTGTGTGCCTGCGTATGAGTTTTTTTGTAGTTTCCTGATTTAATAAAAAATAAAATCCAGATTAAATTTGAACCTCCCTCGTAGATATATATATATATACCATGCGATGAAAACGAAAGGAGGCCTTTTAGTTAAATATATGTTTTTAAAAAAAAGCCTCCTTTCGTTTTCGTCGCCTAGTACTGTATAAAGAAGGAATTGGGGGAAGCAACAATAACAAAAAATTATACCAGCTTTGACTTCCGTTTTCGGCGAAAATGAAGAGGCTTCCTATGGAGAAAGCCAAACCACTGACCGAGTAAGAAAAGGGGCCGGACGCACTTCTACAGGACCATTTCCACTCTTTTCTGGTTTGAGTGGATTCCCCGAAGACAGAGGAAAAGAAACATTTGGATGAAGGAGAGAAAGAGAATCTTTCTCTTAATTGAACTCTCTCTTAATGAGGCAAAACAGACTCGTTAAGATGGAATTCCCACGTGAAAAATTAACGTGAGCAAGAGGCAAGGGAGGGAGAGATAAAAAGTGCGCGCGTTCAGTACACACATACGCAAACACACACGCACTGACTAACACACCCACCCACACACTAACACACATACATACACTCACATACACAATCACGCGATCAGTTTTCATTTTCAATCAGAACTATAAACGCACCCCGACAAAGTTCTCTCTCCGTTTCCCCCCTTTCTTTTAGCGTTTTAAGCCTAGTGTGCGTTTCTAATTTCATTTAATAAGGTCCATTTAGGTTAATTATCTTCTTTTAAAATCGGAAATTGGGCTGCGGTAATGAGGAAAAGCAAGACTTTTGTGAATGAAGTTATAAATAACTTTTTTCTTTGATAAAAATAGAAACGAGTTAAATCGGGGAAGCTAATTTCCGTGGAATTCTTGTGTTTTCATTGGAATTTTCTGCCTCCATTAAAAAGTGATACTAATGAAGTAATGAAATTTTAAAATTACTTATCATAAAGTTTCTTCAAAGATATTTCCCAGCTCTTGATGTTTTGGCTGAGTTTTTTGAAAGTATTATAATGAATAAAATAAAATTGGTAATTTTTATGCAAGTTGTGTTCAAGTTTGCATCATTCTTTTCTTAGCATCTTCTCGCCAAAACGCTGCGTATGTTTTCCATTAATTTTCTCTATCTTCATTTACTGACGGTTCACAGTGTTCCCATAATATCGCTATTTGATATTCGCATAGGCGGAAAGAGTAATAACAATCTGATGATAAAAGTATAGATACGTTGCGAGATATTAATCTATTTGAATCATACATTTACTGCTTATCTCATAAAATCTAATGCAAAATAGACTGCCAGCTTTTTAAGAAATGAAAACGAGTTGATTTTATCTAACAATTCTTATTATTTAATTATCATATTTCATTGCATTAAAAATATATACAAAGTATATTTTCAACGTTTTAATATATTCCGCCGAAATTATAACGCTATGAAATAGTACAGAAATGGTTCAGAATAAGCGGAATATTAATTTATCATTCATATTGCGCAATATTCCTATTGAGAACACAGGCCAACGATGAAAAATCATCTTGAATGAATTTGCTTTATTCTTGTGGTCTTTAGTGTTGAATCCGAATCTGCTTTTAGATTTTTTCTATCACATCACGTTTCCAAGTTATGCACATAGAGACTGTAATGTTAAAGTAATGGGTGTTAAAAGAAGCGGCTGCAATGTTTTTGGGCTACAAGGAAATTTATCAGGCCTCAAACTCTGAATAATTTTAAAGTCTTTCATTGAAAATAAAAAATCTGTGTGTGATAGGAAAAAAAAGGTCAGATACGGTTTCAGCACAAAAAAAGCATCCGATTTAGCACATACCGTTAAAGATGTCTTTACAAAGTTATTTTTGTTGGCCTGTGTAATCTTTGATTTTTCGATAGTTTTAAAAACAAACTACCTTTTAATGATGGCTGCTGGAACCTAACCTCCCCCCACCCCCACTTATGTACTAATTCGTATATTGCACAAGATTTTCTAGAAATCTATCTACCGTCTTTTACGAGGGATAAATGAACTAATTACATATTCCTCCTGTCTAAAGTAAATATTCTGTATATATAAAACTATTTTTAATGATATGATCTCTATACTACCAAGGTCCTGTCAAAAGACTTCAGCAGCAATGAAAGCTTTTAATCTCAAACTTCCCGGATATCTAAATGATATATGCAAATAGTTCACATTACAGTAACAACAAAAATAGTAATGAAATTTTCTTATA